>JAEOAD010001712.1:0-76509 GCA_036365145.1 Orientallactaga sibirica
AAAACAAATTTTCTCATAGAATTTGCACGACCGACTTGAACAGAACCCAGATGGTACCTACAGAATGGGAGAATATTTTCACCAGCTATACAACTGACAGAGGCCTGATTTCTAGAATCTACAAAGAACTCCAAAACCTAAACAATAAACCACCAAACAACCCACTCACAAAGTGGGGCAGAGAACTGCACAGGGAGTTCTCAGAGGAAGAAATACAAATAGAAAATGCACATTTAAGAAAATGTCCAACATCCCTAATCATCAGGGAAATGCAAGTTAAAACAACAATGAGATTCCACCTTACACCAGTAAGGATGGCTAACATTAAAAAAAAAAAAAAAAAAAACAAAGAAAACAAATGCTGGCGACGTTGTGGAGAAATAGGAACAAGTTTTCACTGCTGGTGAGAATGTAAAATGGTTCAACCATTATGGACAGCTATATGGAGACTCCTGAAAAGGATGACCACAGACCTAAAATGGATCCAGTTATTCCCTTATTGGGCATTTACCCTAAAGGCTCCAAACCTCAGACCAGAGACATTTGCTCAACCATGTTTATAGCTGCTCAATTCATAATAGCAAAGAGCTGGAATCAACCCAGGTGTCCATCACTAGATGAATGGATAACAAAGATGTGGTATATCTACACTATGGAATTCTATGTTGCAGTAAGGAAAGATGAAATAAGGAAATTTGAAAAAAAAATGGTCAAACATGGAACAGATCATCCTCAGTGAGCTTACCCAAGAACAAAAAGATAATTGGCGCATGGTCTCGTTTATCTGTCACTCCTAACCTGAATCTATGTGACATGCAGCCAAACCTAACAAACACTCTGAGGACAAGACAATAGGGAGGGTGTGATGGGGGGAAGGTAAGGGTGGGAGGGAATGAGAGGGTGGGGGAAGGACAAGGGGCGGAGATACAATTGGGACCCAAAAGGAAAAGATGCTATAAAACCCTTTACTCTGAACAACAGGCTAAAACATTGATCCTTCAGCAGGCCCGCAGAGGGAACACCCAAACCACAGGAATCTGGAGAGAGCATCATGAAGGCTAACTCTAATCTTGTCCTGCTCTCTCTCTCTCTCTCTCTCTCTCTCTCTCTCTCTCTCTCTCTCCCTCTCACTCTCTCTTCCTGCCTCTCCTCTCTATTCTCACTTCCTCTATAATATTATCTATCTTTTTCTTCCCTCACCTTTCTAGGTGCAGACTTAAAACTCCCAGTGCCAAAACAGGGTTAAACTCCACAATGAGCTCTTGATCTCAGACACCTACAAGTTTCCCCCCCCCCGGATGGAAAAAAAAAAAAAGACAGACTTCTGTCAGAGTTCTTGGTGACCCACCAAAGGTTAATGGTAAGACCCTACTGTCGAAGATAGCATATGTGTGTGAGACCAAACACAGAGAGACCTGGCCACAATCTGGAAGAAGGTCAGTCCCCAGACAGTTAGCTAGTCTAGTACCAGAGGGTGCTACATGAGCAACTGGGGGAAAATGTTCAACATTGGTCCAAACAACTTGCAGTCTAAGATACCCAGCAGGAAACAACTTGATGTAATGCTCATACAAGTGCAGTAGTGGCAAACAGCCATGGTGCGTAACCAACTGCTCTTGATTTGGCTAACAGATCCACTCAGTGGAATGGAACTCATTGCTGGAACTGGGAAATAAGTCAAAACCAGGTACAAATAATGAGCTCAGTCTCCAAGATCAAGATACCACCAAATGTGGGCTAGAAGAGAGCCAATGCATATAAAATTCCCTCCAAAACATATATGGTCATCCCTTCTGTCTAGTACAAACTTCTCTCTCCGTTGGAGAATTTGCTTATCTTTTTTCAGGTGGACAGTGAACCTGAAGGGAGGATCAGCTAACCACACCTCACCAGAGCCCCAGCTGAAACCATAGAACAACACAGGGGAAGGGGAAGAGTTCAGCGTTCATGGTGATCATGACACCAGAAAAAGGCTGAAGGAGATAAACACAGAGAACAACCAACTCCAACTAAGCCAGATATCTAGAGACACAGAGGCTCCCAAAACCTCATCCCCAATGTGGCTCAGGGAAACTCACAGAAGAGGGGGCGGAAAGATTGTTAGAGTCACAAGTTGGGGCATTATGCACAGAGACTGGGGCCTACCCCCCAGAACTCTTGACTAACCTCACAATGCATGACCCACATTCCCCATTGATGAGGGTCCCTTTGAAAGTGGGAGGACAGGGAGGAGGACAATGGAACCAATATTATGAATGTAAAATCAGAATAATATAAATAAAAATATATATTAAAAAAACCAAGTGGGGGAGGGGAGGGAAATAGCATGCATTTTTTTGTATGTAACTATAGAAGTTGTCAATAAAAAATTATTTTAAAAAATAAAATAAAATAAAAATAAAACCACTTTGAGATTCCATTTTACTCCTGTCAGAATGGCTACCATCAAGAAAACAAATGACAATAAGTGTTGGCGTGGATGTGGAAAAAGAGGAACACTTCTACACTGTTGGTGGGAATGTAATCTGGTGCAGCCATTGTGGAAATGAGTGTTGAGGTTCTTGAGACAGCTAGAAATAGATTTACCATATGATCCAGCTATAGCACTCCTAGGCATATATCCAGAGGACTCTTCTCACTACCTTAGAGATACTTGCACAACCATGTTTATTGCTGCTATATTCACAATAGCTGGGAAATGGAACCAGCCTAGATGTCCCTCCACAGATGAATGGATAATAAAGATGTGATACATTTACACAATGGAGTTCTATTCAGCAGTAAAGAAAAATGAAATTATGAAATTTGCAGGGAAATGGATGGATCTGGAAAGGATTATACTAAGTGAGGTAACCCAGGCTCAGAAAGCCAAACATCACATGTTCTCCCTCATATGTGGATCCTAGCTACAAGTGTATAGACTTGTGTGTGAACTGGAACCAAAAATAGGTACCAGAAAACAGTAAGCTGGTAAAAGGCTATAAGGGAGGGAGGAAAGGGAAGGAATTAAGTGCATGGTATTGCACATATGTAAGTAGAAGAACAGATTATAGGGAGGGTAATGGCCTAAGTGAGGCCATGGGAAGATAATGTGTAAAAGAAGGGCAGGGGGAGGGTCATTCAAAATTCAAGATATTGTGAATAAGACTTATGTAAACCTACGTTTTTTAATAATGGCACATCTAGAAGCTGTAGACTGTTACTAGAAAATTTTCAGTGCCTGGGATGGGATACCTTCCAGTGAGTTGTTGGCCAAGGAGGTCCCAGTAGCCTCCAAAACATTAAAGGATTTTGCCAAAGCCCTTGGTTTCCCTTGAGAAACAGATAGTAAGACCCTATTGCTGAAGACATCTCTTGTCTGAGAGGCAAGGTCACTGAGAAAGCAAGCTGGTGCAGAGCAGAAACCCTCCTCCCTGTAGACCAGCCAATTGAAAGCTGGAAAAAGCTGCACTGCATGCAGCCATATGGGAGACAGAAGTCATCAGTAGCGAAAACAGTGGACACTGAATATTCAAGTTTGGCCATACAGGCCCAATGACTGAACGGGTGCAATAGTGGCATGTCTACTCATGGGGTAACCAACTGCTTCATAATTGGACTGAAGGCCCTCTTTACGGGAGGGAATACATACGTGGTACTGAAAAAACCTAAGCAATAGTCTATGCCAGGGGAGGTCATACAGCCTGCTCTTGTCTAACTAAATGTATATTTTATTCCCACCAAGCTGCCCTGAAAGCACTACACTTAATGTTCACATTCACATATTAATGCTACTCTCACTTCTGGTTAGAGAAGCTTCTCTTTTCAGATGGCGATGACCACTGGGATGACCCAAAAGGCAACATAGTGCTGAGAACAAGGGATGGAGGAGTGCCCAGCACTGAAACATCTCTGTCACACCCTCCAAGGCTCAGGGCCCATTGCAGAAGAGGGGGTGGATAGAATAGAAGAGCCAAAGGAAGGTATGACTCCTTACAATGCAACTGCCCAGACAGAAACTGGCCTCAATATCCATGACCTTGCAGTGCCTAGCAATACCTTCACAAGACCCTCATGATAGGAGAAAAAGATGATGACATCAAATTAAAAGAGAGACTAATGGAGAGAGGGAGGGGATATGATGGAGATTGGAGTTCTAAAGGGGAATGGGGGAGGGAGGAAAATATCATGCACTTTTTGTATGTAAGTATAGAAGTTGTCAATAAAAAAAGGAAAAAAATTGCTAAATCTCCTCATTAAAAAAATATATAAATATTATAAATTGTAAAAGTTTTCATGTCTTCATATTTAAGCCAAAAATGTGAGTACATAATATAGATTTCTTGTTTATTTTAAATTCTGTTATCAGATCTTTTGTTCATCGTTTACTCTCTGTAGCCTCATGTGCTTTAAATATGTGAACTCTACTTTTTGTTCATATCAAACTTTTCCAGATATCAGAATATTGTAATTTGGTTTATACAAAGTATATGATGTTTTGGCTATCAATAATGTTTGGCTATCATACATCACCATGCCTGACTAAAACTCTATGTTATGATGGTTCTTGTCTTGTTCACGCTAATTTTGCTGGGTGATTATCACTGAGGTTATAATCTAAGTCTCATAAAAAGTAACTTATTGTAATCTTGTTCTTAGGAAACATGAGAAAGCTCCCCATGTCTAAGAGAAATCCACTGTATACAAACAATGTTAATATAGTTTGCCTAAGCTTCATATAACATTTAGAACTATTTTAGTTAAGCCTTAAAATTGTTGAATGGTAAAAGGTACTTATTTAAAAATGACTTTATGTTTGTCATTGTCTCTGATGTACATTAAAATCAGACTTGCTGAACTCAACAATAACCTAGTTTTATTTTAAACTTAAGCTATGTATAATCAATCTCAGACAAAGTTTCCCTTAATTAATTGTGTCACTTCTCATATCTTAAGTTCATTGCTTATGAAAATACTGATACTTACAACAAGTTTTGCTGGCCTAGAAAAATATTAAATTGTTGTTCTGCCTCCAGTTTGGGACATTGATATACAGACGAACCAAAGTTATTTTCAAACACATATGCAAAGTTTTTATACTGTCTTGGCTTTACCCTGGCATACAATTTCTAGATTAAATTAAAGTTATTGATAAAATAATTGATAAAATATTGTTTTCAGGGCTACTAAAGTGTTCTGCCTATACTTATAAGTGAAAAGTACTTAACAGATAGAATGTGTATTCATTCTATGTCCCAGATATAGCTTACCTGTCACCTGACAACTAAACTTAAATATTAATCAAAATGATTTTAAACTATTGTGTGATTCTCTAGATGTTCTTTCTTGCTTTTCTCCTACACTGTCCTTAGAGCTCAAACTGTCACCTGAAAATTACACTTAAATATGAATGAAAATGATTTTAAGCTATTGTATCAGTGCGGTAGTTTGAATATATGGCTCCCAATATATGCAATGTTTTATTACTTTATACTTTGCATCTACAATCACCTTCCTAGAGGCAATGTCACTGGGGGCTGGTCTTAAGGTGTTAATGGTGGGTTTGAGATTCCATTGTAAAGATATGCAAAGTGTGCCTAGCAGGAGTTCCTGTAAGTGTGCTGTGTGACTTTTTTGGCAGTAGTTTTGCTCAGTGTGCTATGTAGCTGGTGGCTTGGCTTTGCTCTCTTGCCTGGTCCTGTGAGAGCAGGCCGCTTCTCCTGCCATTATGGAACTTCTCCTGGATCTGTAAGCTTCAATAAATAATATCCCTTCCTCCATAACTGTGCCTGGTCTGGAAGTTCATCTCACCGAACCTGAAGCTGTCTGCTACAGTAAAGTGGTACCAGGAGTGGGGTGAGATGAACCTGACCATGTGGATATTCGTCTTTTGGAACTTTTGTTTTGGAGGAATGGGCATGGACTTGGTGCTTGCAACTGAAGATGCCTTCTGGAGTGGTAAGCCAAGTTTTATGGACTATTCTGATGAGAGTTTGAGAATGCTAAGTGCAGACAGTATTGAACTTCGAGGCTTGGCTTATGAGCTTTCTAAGGGGAAGGAAAGATGGCAGAGGACTTTGTTGGAACTGGGCTACTGGCATAAGGGATGGCTATGTTTCACTATCCAGGCCCAGAAAGTTTGATCAAGGTTAAATTTGTAATGGACTGATGTGCTTGGCTAAAGATATCAGACTGAGATTTTAAGATTTTAAGTTAGAAAACATGAAGCAAGTTAAAAGTAGAGGCATTGAGACTGGTTTAGCTGCTATTGTCGACACATTAGCAATCTTAAGGAAGGTGGAAGGAAGGTGGCCCGACTGCAGCTGCATTAAAACAATGGAGAGGATGCCTGAGGAAAGACTGTTAGAAATGCAAACTCTTGGAAAGAGCTGACTGGAGAAGGAACCTGCTTTTCAAGGCTATGATTTATTTTGTCCCTGGATTAAGAATATGGCTGTGTCCTGCACACCTGGTATTAATTTTGGAAGCATGAAAAATGCATGGAGTGGTCATGAATTGCACACGGTTCCAGGAGCCACTGATGAGATGTGGCATGAGGCAGGGCATGAAGACCCTTAGGAATAGGCTGAAAGAGCCTTTGGAAGATAGACCGTGGTTTGCATGGAGACCTGAAGATGTTTTGAATATACCAGAACTATGCAAGGACTCCCATGTAATGCAGTGTTGGCCTGGGATCAAAGTTTTCCCTGGCAACTCTGCCCAGCTGGAGGGGCGGAATTGGAAAACCTGGAGACTGTCAGTCTCTGGTTATATTGAACTTGAACTGCAGAAGTTTGATGATGGCTGATGATGGTTGAGTTTGCATTGTTCTAGTCTCTCCTTGCTATGCCTTATAGCAGTTAAAATGTTTACTCTGTGCCTTTACATGTTGAAAGTATTTAACTTGTTTGATTTTACAGGACTATCTTAAGTTGGTCAAGACTGTGAGAACTTTTGAAATTGGACTGAATACAATTTACAATGTGTGATAATTACAAATCTATTGGGGGCCAGGGGCAGAATGTGGTAGTTTGAATATATGGCCCCCAACATGTTCAATGTTTTATTACTTTATAGTTTGCATCTACAATCACCTTCCTAGAGGCAATGTCACTGGGGGCTGGTCTTAAGGTGTTAATGGTGGGTTTGAGATTCCATTGTAAAGATATGCAACGTGTGCCTAGCAGGAGTTCCTGTAAGTGTGCTGTGTGACTTTTTTGGCAGTAGTTTTGCTCAGTGTGCTGTGTAGCTGGTGGCTTGGCTTTGCTCTCTTGCCTGGTCCTGTGAGAGCAGGCCACTTCTCCTGCCATTATGGAACTTCTCCTGGATCTGTAAGCTTCAATAAATAATATCCCTTCCTCCATAACTTTGCCTGGTCTGGAAGATCATCTCAGCGAACCTGAAGCTGTCTGCTACAGTCAGTCTATAACCAGATCTGCTTTGCTAACCAGAGAAGTACTCAAACCTCTTCGTACAAAACAACCATTCAAATCGCACTCCTTTGCTGACTTACCAAGCGTCTTTCAGTTTTCAGCAATGAAGATGTTTCTTTTCTTAGCAAACTACTTTGGAAACCAAATGAATTTACTGAGTTATACAACTTGTTAGATTGTACAAACCAAGGAAGTTTGAACTTGCTGTACTCAACAGACTTCATACAAAAGCAACTCATTCAAGTCGCACTCATTTGCTCACTTAGCAAGCTTATTTAAGTTTTCGGCAATAAGGATGTTTCTTTTCTTGGGGAACTACTTTGGAAATAAATGAACTTACTGAGTTATACAACTTGTTAGATTGTACAAACCAAGGAAGGTTGAACTTGCTGTACTCAACAGCCTTTGTACAAAAGCAACTCATTCAAATCGCACTCATTTGCTGACTTAGCAAGCTTATTTTAGTTTTTGGCAATGAAGATGTTTCTTTTCTTAGCAAACTATAGTGGAAACGAAATGAAATTACTGAGTTATACAACTTGTTAGATTGTACACACCAAGGAAGGTTCAACTTGCTGTAGTCAACCCTCTTTGTACAAAAGCAACTCATTCAAATCATACTCTTTGCTGACTTATCAAACTTATTTCAGTTTTCTGCAATGAACATTTTTCTTTTTTGGCAAACTACTTTAGAAAAGAAATGCACTTACTGAGATATACAACTTGATAGATTGTACAAAATTAGGAAGTTTGAACTTGCTGTGCTCAACAGTCTTCATACAAAAGCAACTCATTCAAATCGCACTCATTTGCTGACTTACCAAGCTTATATTAGTTTTAGGGAATGAAGATGTTTCTTATCTTAGCAAACTACGATGGAAATGAAATGAATGTACTGAGTTATACAAGTTGTTAGATTGTACAAACCAAGGAAGTTTGAACTTGCTGTAGTCAATCCTCTTCATAAAAAAGCAACTCATTCAAATCACACTCTTTGCTGACTTACAAAACTTATGTAAGTTTTGGGCAAAGATCATGCTTCTTTCTTGGGAAACTACTTTGGAAACGAAATGAACTTACTGAGTCATACATCATGTTAGATTGAACAAACCAGGGAAGTTTAAAGTTGCTATAGTCAACCCTCTTCCTACAAAAGCAACTCATATAAAGCACACACATTTCCTCACTTACCAAGCTTATTTCAGATTACTGCAATGAAGATGTTTCTTTCCTTGGCAAACTACTTTAGAAATGAAATGAATTTACTGAGTAATACAACTTTTAAGATTGTACAAACCAAGGAAGGTTGCACTTGCTGTACTCAACCATCTTCGAACAAAAGCAATTCATACAAGTCATAATCATTTGCTCACTTAGCAAGCTTATTTTAGTTTTTGGCAATGAAGATGTTTCTTTTCTTAGCAAACTACTTTGGAAATGAAATGAATTTACTGAGTTATACAACTTGCTACATTGTACAAACCAAGGAAGTTTGAACTTGCTGTACTCAACAGTCTTTGTACAAAAGCAACTCATGCCAGCGTGGTGGCACATGCCTTTAATCCCAACATGCAGGAGGCAGAAGTAAGAGGATCACCATGGGTTCGAGGCCACCCTGACACTACATAGTTAATTCCATGTAACACTGAGCTAGAGTGAGACCACCTTGAAAAATCAAAAAAAAAAAAAAAAAAAAAAAAAAAAAAAAGCAACTCATTCAAATCACACTGATTTGCAGACTTAGCAAGCTTATTTTAGTTTTCGGCAATGAAGATGTTTCTTTTCTTAGCAAACTACTGTGGAAACAAAATGAACTTACTGAGTTATACAACTTGTTAGATTGTACAAACCAAGGAAGGTTGAACTTGCTGTGCTCAACAGTCTTCATACAAAAGCAATTCATTCAGATAGCACTCCTTTGCTGACTTATCAAGCTTAGTTCAGTTTTCATCAATGAAGATGTTTCCTTTCTTAGCAAACTACTGTGGAAATGAAAGGAACTTACTGTGTTATACAACATGTTAGATTGTACAAATGAAGGAAGTTTGAACTTGCTGTAGTCAACACTCTTCATACAAAAGCAACTCATTCAATTCACAGTCCTTTGCTGACTTAACAAGCTTATTTCAGTTTTCGGCAATGAAGATGTTTCTTTTCTTAGCAAACTACTTTGGAAATGAACTTACTGAGTTATACAATTTGTCAGGTTGTACAAATCAAGGAAGTATGAACTTGCTGTGGTCAACCTTCTTTGTACAAAAGCAACTCATTCAAATCGCACTCCTTTGCTGACTTATCAAGCTTATTTCAGTTTTCGGAAATGAAGATGTTTATTTTCCTAGCAAACTACTTTGGAAATGAAATTAATTTACAGAGTTATACAGCTTGTTTGACTGTACAAACATGGAAGTTTCAACTTGCTGTACTCAACAGTCTTCGTACAAAAGCAACTCATTCAAATTGTACCCATTTGCTGACTTAGCAAGTTCATTTTAGTTTTCAGAAATGAAGATGTTGCTTTTATGAGCAAACTACTGTGGAAATGAAACGATCGTATTGAGTTATACAACTTGTTAGATTATTCAAACCAAAGAATTTGAACTTGCTGTACTTAACTGTCTTAGTACAAAAGCAACTCATTCAAATCACACTCCTTTGCTGACTTTGCAAGCTTATTTCAGTTTCGGGCAATGTAGATGCTTCTGTTCTTAACAAACTACTTTGGAAGCAAAATGAACTTGCTGAGTTATACAACTTGTTAGATTGGACAAAGCAAGGATGTTTGAACTTGCTGTACTCAACAGTCTTTGTACAAAAGCAACTCATTCAAATCTCACTCATTTGCTGACTTACCAAGCTTCTTTTAGTTTTCAGCAATGAACCTGTTTCTTTTCTTAGCAAACTACGGTGGAAATGAAATGAATTTACTGAGTTATACAACTTGTTAGATGTTGAGCCTTGCTAGTAACAGGCTGGACCTGTGAGGAGGCTGGCCTGAACTATTGGACATGGCCAGGGACCCTGGGCTGCAGGGTTGCAGCTGGCCCTCTGTCAGGAGTGCCTGGAGACAGTAATTGCCTTCCCTATGTTGTAGGGTGTAGTGAGCTGTCATTACCCAGAGTGAGCAGAATTGGTGAGGTGCTCCCCAGACCCCAAAAGGCTCTGACCATTCCATAAGTCAGACTTGCCCCCACAGTTCCTGACCTGTGGCTAGCTGCCCAAGAGACCCTCATGTGGCTAAAGCCATGTAGCCTTCTCACCCCCCAGTTTTGAAGTCACAGCCTCCTGTTAATCTCCTCTTCTACCCTTCCCCCTACCTTCCTTTATCCTTCCCCCATAGCTTTGAAGTTACTAGTCCTTCCGCTATCTAGATAACAGCCCATAAACTATGCATCCGATTGCCATATGGTCTGTACATGCCATCTCAACCTTCCCCAAGTGTTTATAAACCCACCCACCCACCCCTTGAATAAATGAGTACTGTCCATCAGATGGTCTCCCGGGTGCTTATTGCCCCATCATGTCTTTGTATGTTCGACTCACGCTCACCCGCCCAGCCAGAAAGACCCTGCTGCTCTCCTCCCAACTTCACTCTCCCTCGCCCGGGACGTCGGTGGCCAACAACCCCCAGGAACAAGACCCACAGCTCAAGACCAACAGTTACATTGTACAACACAAGGAAGTTTGAACTTGCTCTATTCAACCCTCTTTGTACTGTAGCAAATCATTCAAATCTCACTCATTTGCTGACTTATAAAGATTATGTCAGTTTTGGGCAAAGAACATGCTTCTTTCTTGGGAAACTACTTTGGAAACGAAATGAAGTTACTGAGTTATTCATCTTAGATTGTACAAACCAAGGAAGTTAAAACTTGTGGTAGTCAACCCTCTGCTTACAAAAGCAACTCATTCAAACCACACACATTTGGTCACTTAGCAAGCTTATTTCAGATTTTGGCAATGAAGATTTTTCTTTCCTTAGCAAACTATAGTAGAAAGGAAATGAATTTTTTTAGTAATACAACTTTTAAGATTGTACAAACAAAGGAAGGTTGAACTTGCTGTACTCAACTGTCTTTGAACAAAAGCAACTCATTCAAATGGCACTCCTTTGCTGACTTATCAAGCTTATTTTAGTTTTGGTAATGAAGATGTTTCTTTTCTTAGCAAACTACTTTGGAAATGAAATGAATTTACTGAGTTATACAGAGTATTATGTTGTACAAAACAAGGATATTTGAACTTGCTGTACTCAACAGTCTCTGTACAAAAGTAACTCATTCAAATCGCACTCATTTGCTGACATAGCAAGCTTATTTTAGTTTTTGGGAATGAAGATGTTTCTTTTCTTAGCAAACTGCTGTAGAAATGAAATGAACTTATTGATTTATACAACTTGTCAGATTGTACAAACAAGGAAAGATTGAACTTGCTGTGATCAACCCTCTTTGTATGAAAGCAACTCATTCAAAGAGCTGAACACACAGTATGGTGTACAGCAATGAAGATGTTTCATTCTTATGAAACTATATTAGAAATGAAATGAAGTTACTAAGTTGTACATGTTGATAGACTCTACAAAAGAGGAAAGATTTAACTTGCTCTGATCAAACCTGTTCATATGAAAACAACTCATTCACAGAGGTAAACAAGCTTAGTTCACACAGAACAGTGTTCAGGAATGAAGATCTTTATATTCTTATGCAACTACATTAGAAATGAAATAAAGTGAGAGGTCCGGTCAAGATGGCGTCCACGTAACCTTGCCTCACCTTATAGGGAAGTAAAAACAAGATTTTTAAGCTTTTAAAAGATTTCTTAAAGGGTTTGCTGGCCCTTGCATGCTGCCACTGGTTAAGTCCTCCTGGGCGGGGGTGACCCAAACCACCGGCCAGATGCCCGCCATTACTGGCCAGAGCCCGGTGGTCCCTGCCGGTCTAAGTGACCATTTGGACACCAGCCATTACTGGCCAGAGCCCGGGGCAACCCACCTGGAGGCGCTGCTGACCCTGCCGGTCTGAGTGACAGCTTGGATGCCCACCATTACCGACCAGAGCCTGGGGCGACCCATCAGGAGGCGTGGCGGACCCTGCTGGTCTGAGTGACAAGTCAGATCCCTCCCTCACCTCGCCAGTCCTGGGGAGGCCCTCCTGAGCCACATCAGATCCCAGGGGGCCTGCCTGACCCTCATCCCTAGTCAGACCCTTCCCTCACTGGCCAGATCCCCATCACTGGTCAGGCGTCCCATAGCCTTCCTGACCCCCATCAGTCAGGTGCTACCACTCCCCCTCCTGGGACAGATCAGGGATCCAGGGAAGTAGGCCAGTGTTTCCACCCTACCCTGCCTGAGCTCAACTAGGGTGGCTGTGGTCCCCTACCCCAACCAACTCCATAAGGAACACAGGCCAGCAGGCCAGTGTCCCCCACCCCAGCCTATCAGAACTCTGGAGACCTCTGCACTGACAATCACCACTGCGCCCCACCCCACCCCAGGGCAGCAGGCTAGCATTTCATACACAAGGTTTCTGAACCATTGTGATGGGTAGACTACAGCAAAAAAGGAATAGCATGAAAAACCAGATGCAAGTGAATCCAGCTAGACTATCCAGTCTGACAAAGGATGTCTCAAATCAAAGCACAGAAGAGACAATAGAATCAGAACCCCAAAATGAAGAAACAAGCTATGCAACCCTGGCCAAGCAAATAGCATAACTCTCAGAAACTCAACAAAGAGCCAACAATTGTATGAATGTTATCCTTGCTAGATAAGACCTAATAGAAAGGAATCAGGAAGGGCTCCAAAGACAGTTAAATGATCTGAAGGAGAATGAAAAAGAGAGGTCCTCAATTACCAGCTGGCTAAGTTCAATGAAGACATAAAGAAATGCAAGGATGAACTCCAAGAAGCATTAAGAAAGTCAGAAAATGACACAAAAAGGGAACTAGACAGAGGAATAGAAGCTATACATTAAAAAACCATAGAAAATATGAACCAAATTGAACAAGCCCAAAACTCTATAGAAGCTCTTAAGAACAGAGTAAGTCAAGTGGAAGACAGAAACTCAGAACTGGAAGACAAAACAGAAGAAACAGTTCATGAGTCCAAAAATTTCAACAAGTTCAAACATTTCTGTGAACAGAACATGAGGGAAATGTGGGACACCCTTAAGCACCCAAACATTAGGATCATGGGTATACCAGAGGGGAAGAAACACACAAAAACAAAGGAATGGAAAGCTTATTCAACAAAATAATTGAAGAAAACTTTCCCTCTCTCAAAAAAATCCCATCAAATTACAAGAAGCTAACAGAACTCCAAACAAACTGGACCAAAGGAGAAATTCTCCAAGACACATTATCTTTAAGACTCTAAACATCAAGCACAAACAAAGAAAAAATCCTAAAAGCAGCCAGGGAAAAACAACACATTACATATAAAGGGAACCCCATTAGAATTATCTCAGACTTCTCAATGGAAACCCTAAAAGCTAGAAGGGCCTGGAATGGAACACTGCAAACTCTAAGAACCCATGGTTTCCAGCCTCAACTACTCTACCCAGCAAAAGTATCCCTCATAATAGATGGTGAAATAAAAATGTTCCACGATAAAACTCATCTTTACAAATATATGAACACAAAGCCAAACCTACAGAAAGTACTTCAGGGAATTTGCCACACAGAAGAAACAAATAACCAATCTCAAGAGCCCTCAGGAAGTAGTCCACATTACCCGCCCCCGAAAAAAAAACCACAAAGACCACAAACCACCGCAATATGGCAGGTATTAAATCAAACCTCAAAGTAATATCTCTGAATATTAGTGGCCTTAATTCACCCATCAAAAGACATAAGCTAAAAGGGTGGATCAGAAAACTGGACCCCTCAATCTGCTGTCCTCAAGAAAACCACCTCATCACTAAAGACAGACACCTCCTCAGGGTGAAAGGGTGGAAAATGATATCCTAAGCAAACACAAATACCAGAAAAGCTGGTGTAGCTATACTTATATAGCATAAAATAGACTTCAAACCAAAAGTCACCAAAAAGGTCAAAGAAGGCCACTTCTTACTTATCAAGGGAACAATCCAACAAGAGGATATCACAATCATCAATATTTATGCACCAAACACAGGCACACCACAATTCATAAAGCAAAATCTACTTGGCAACAAAACAGAAATAAACACCAACACCATCATAGTAGGGGACTTCAATACTCCACTATCAACAATGGATAGATCATCCAAACAGATAATTAATAGGGAAGTAAGAGAGCTCAACAACACCATAGAGCAACTAGACCTAACAGACATATACAGAACATTCCACCCCAAATCTACAGATTACACATTCTTCTCAGCAGCCCACGGAACCTTCTCTAAAATAGATCATGTACTGGGCCACAAAGCCTGCCTCCATATTTCCAAGAAAATTGATGTAATTTCCTGCATGATATCAGACCACAATGCTGTAATGCTAGAAATCAACAACAAAAAGTACACCAGGAATCCCTCTACCTCCTGGAAATTGAACAACACACTTTTAAACAATAAATGGGTTGTGGATGAAATAAAGAATGAAATTGTAAAATTTCTAGAATTCAATGACAAGGAGAACACATTATACCAGAACTTATGGGACACAATGAAGGCAGTCCTTAGGGGAAAAATCATAGCACTAAATGCCCTCATAACAAAAACAGAGAGATCCCAAATCAATAACCTAACCATTCACCTAAAGGGATTGGAAAAGCTAGAAGAAGCCAACCAAAAAAAGCTCGAGATGGAAAGAAATAATTAAGATCAGAGCAGAAATTAATGAATTGGAAATGAAGAGGACAATTAAGAAAATTGATGAAACAAAGAGCTGGTTCTTTGAAAAAATTAACAAGATTGATACACCCCTGGCCAATTTGATCAAGCAAAAAAAAGAAACACTTCAAATCAACAAAATTAGAAATGAAAAGGGAGAGAGCACAACAGACATGAGTGAAATAGGAAGAGTTATTAGGACTTATTTCAAACACTTCTACTCCATAAAACAGGAGAATATGGAGGAAATGGATGAATTCCTAGACACATACCACCTACCAAAGCTAAGCAAAGAGAAGATTAATTTCCTAAACAAACACATCACACCCTTCAAGAAAGAAGAGGTAATCAAATACCTCCCCAAAAGGAAGAGTCCAGGATCAGACGGTTTTTCAGCGGAATTCTACCAAAGCTTCATGGAAGAACTGAAACCAATTCTTCTCAAATTGTGCCACACAATAGGAGAACATGGAGAGATCCCTAATTCCTTTTATGAAGCTAGTATCACCCTAATTCCCCAACCAGGCAGGGATGCTGCAAGAAAGGAAAATTATAGGCCCATTTCTCTGATGAACATAGACACAAAGATCCTGAACAAAATTCTTGCAAACCGAATTCAACAGTATACCAAAAGCATTATCCACCTTGATCAAGTAGGCTTCATCCCTGGAACAAAGGGGTGGTTCAACCTATGGAAATCTGTCAATGTAATACACCACATAAACAAGCTGAAACACAAAAACCACATGATCATTTCGATAGATGCAGAAAAGGCCTTTGACAAAATACAACATCACTTCATGATCAAAACATTGGAGAGAATAGGCATGGATGGCCCATATCTCAACATAATAAAGGCTATATATAAAGCACCTAATGCCCAAGTAATTCTTAATGGGGAGAGACTGAAGGAATTACCATTGAGGTCAGGAACAAGGCAGGGGTGTCCACTCTCACCTCTGCTCCTCAACATAGTGCTAGAAGTATTAGCTCAAGCAATAAGACAGGAGAAAGAAATCAAAGGGATACAAATTGGAAAGGAAGAAGTTAAGTTAGCCCTATTTACAGATGACATGATTCTATACATAAGTGACCCGAGAACTTCCATCTCAAAACTCTTAAAGGTGATTAGCACCTTCAGCAAAGGAGCATGATACAAAATCATTGCACAGAAATCAGTAGCCTTTCTGTATGCAAAGGACAAAGGGACAGAAAAAGAAATAACTAACATCGTCCCATTTTCAATTGCAACAAAGAAAATAAAATATCTTGGAATAACATTAACTAAGAAAGGGAAAGACCTATACAATGAGAACATAAAAATTCTCAAAAAGAAATTGAGGAGGTCCTACAAAAATGGAAAGACCTCCAATGCTCCTGGATTGGTAGAATTAACATTGTGAAAATGGCAGTTTTACCAAAAGCACTTTATAGATTCAATGCAATGCCAATAAAAATCCCAACTTCCTTCTTCAATGAGATAGAGAAAAGTATCTCAAAATTAATATGGAAAGGCAGAGGCCTCGGATATCCAAGCTCATCCTCAGCAAAAGAAACACCTCTGGAGGCATCACCACACCTGATCTAAAGTTATACGACAAAGCCATTGTAATAAAAACAACATGGTACTGGCATAGAAACAAGAATATAGACCAATGGAACAGAATTGAAGACCCAGACTTTGGGTCAATAACTACAGCTACTTGATGTTTGACAAAGGTCCTACCAATGCAGAATGGAGAAAAGACAGCATCTTCAACAAATGGTGCTGTTCAAACTGGACAACCATATGTAGGAAAATGAAACTTGAACCACACATCTCTCCATGCACAAAAATCAAGTTCAAATGGATCAAAGACCTTAATATAAAACCAGAAACTCTGCTACTACTGGAAGAAAAAAATAGGAGGAACCTTCCGCGACAAAGGAGTGGGAAAAGATTTCCTGAACAAAACCCCAGCAGCTCAGGAAAGTAAACAATCACTCAACAATTGGGATCTCATGAAACTGAAAAGCTTTTTCACTGACAAAAATACTATAACCAAAGCCAGCAGATTACCCACAGAATGGGAGAATATTTTCACCAACTATACAACTGTCAGAGCCCTAATTTCTAGAATCTACAAAGAACTCCAAAACCTAAACAATAAATCACCAAACAACCCACTCACAAAGTGGGGCAGAGAACTGCACAGGGAGTTCTCAGAGGAAGAAATACAAATAGCAAACACACATTTAAGAAAATGTTCAACATCCCTAATCATCAGGGAAATGAAAATTAAAACAACTATGAGATTCCATCTTACCCCAGTAAGGATGGCTAACATTTAAAAATAATGAAAACAAATGCTGGCAAGGTTGTGGAGAAATAGGAACAAGTTTTCACTGCTGGTGGGAATGTAAAATGGTTCAACCACTATGGACAGCTATATGGAGACTCCTGAAAAGGATGACCATAGACCTACCAATGGATCCAGTTATTCCCTTATTGGGCATTTACCCTAAAGGCTCCAAGCCTTAGATCAGAGACATTTGCTCAACCATGTTTATAGCTGCTCAATTCATAACATCAAAGAGCTAGAATCAACCCAGGTGTACATTACTAGATGAATGGATAACAAAGATGTGGTATATCTATACTATGGAATTCTACATAGCAGTAAGGAAAGATGAAATAAGGAAATTTGAAAAAAAAAAAAAGGTCAAACATAGAACAGATCATCCTCAGTGAGCTCACCCAAGCACAAAAAGATAATCTTCTCATGGTCTTGTTTATCTGTCTCTCCTAACCTGAATCCACGTGACATGTGGCCAAACCTAATAAACACTCTGAGGACCAGACAAGGAGGGTGGGATGGAGGGAGGGTAAGGGTGGGAGGGAATCAGAGGGTGGGAGGGAGGACAAGGGGGGGATACAAATTGGGACCCAAAAGGAAAAGATACTATAAAACCCTTTACTTTGAACAACAGGCTAAAACATTGATCCTTCAGCAGGCCTGCAGGGGGAACACCCAAACCACAGGAACCTGGAGAGAACATCATGAAGGCCAACCTTAATCTTGTCCTGATTCTCTTTCTTCTCCTCTCTCTCTCTCTCTCTCTCTCTCTCTCTCTCTCTCCCTCTCCTCTCTAAACTCACTTTCTCTTTTATATTATCTATCTTTTTCCTCCCTCACCTTCCCAGGTGCAGACTTATAACACCCAGTGCCAGTAAGGGGTTAACTTCCACAATCAGCTGTTGATCTGAAACACCTACAAAGGTTTCCCCAAAAAAGACAGACTTCTGTCAGAGTTCTTGGTGACCCACCAAAGGTTAATGGTAATACCCTACTGTCGAAGACAGCATATGTGTGTGAGACCAAACACAGAGAGACCTGGCCAGAATCTGGAAGAAGATCAGTCCCCAGAAGTTAGCTAGTCTAGTACCAGAGGGTGCTACATGAGCTACTGGGGGAAAATGTCCAACATTGGTCCAAACAACTTGCAGTCTAAGATACCCAGCAGGAAACAACTTGATGTAATGCTCATACAAGTACAGTAGTGGCAAACAGCCATGGTGGGTAACCAACTTCACTTCATTTGGCTAATAGATCAACTCAGTGGAATGGAACTCATTGTTGGAACTGGGAAATAACGAGGTAAAAATAATGAGCTCAGTCTCCAAGAGCAAGATACCACCAAATGTGGGCTAGAAGAGAGCCAACGCATATAAAATTCCTGCCAAAACATATATGGTCATCCCTTCTATCTAGTACTAACTTCTCTCTCTGTTGGAAAATTTGCTTATCTTTTTTCAGATGAACAACAAACCTGAAGGGAGGATCAGCTAACCACACCTCACCAGGGCCCCAGCTGAAACCATAGAACAACACAGGGGAAGGGCAAGAATACAGCATTCATGGCGATCACAACACCAGAAAAAGGCTGAAGGAGGTAAACACAGAGAACATCCAACTCCAACTAAGGCAGATACCTAGAGACACAGAGGCTCCTAAAACTTCATCACTGAAGCAGAACTAAAATGACCCCAATGTAGCTCAGGGAAACTCACAGAAGAGGGGGCGGAAAGATTGTTAGAGTTGGGGCATTATGCACAGAGACCGGGGCCTACCCCCCAGAACTCTTGACTAACCTCACAATGCATGACCCACATTCCCCATTGATGAGGGTCCCATTTAGAGTGGGAGGACAGGGAGGAGGACAATGGAACCAATACTATGAATGTAAAATCAGAAAAATATAAATAAAAAATATATATTAAAAAAGAAATGAAACGAAGTTACTAAGTTGTACATCTATTTTGGTTTTACAAATGTAGAAAGATTGATCTTGCTGTGATCAACACTCTTCGTATGTAAGGAACTCATTCAAAGAGCTGAAGGAGCTTATTTCACAAAGTACAGAGTTCTGCAAGGAAGATCTTTCATTTCTTACGAAACTACATTAGAAATAAAATGAAGTTACAATGTTGTACATCTTGTCAGATTGTGCACACCGGGAAAGTTTGAACTTGCTGTGATCAACACTCTTTGTGAGAAAGCAACTCATTCAGAGAGCTGAACAAGCTTATTTCACATGGTACAGTGTTTGGCAATGAAGATCTTTCTTTTCTAAAGAAACTACCTTAGAAATGAAATGAAGTTATTAAGTTGTACAGTTTCTTAGATTGTACAAACGAGGAAAGTTTGATCTTGCTGTGATCAATCCTGTTCGGATGAAAGCAACTCATTCAAGGATCTCAACAAGCTTAGTTAGAACAGTACAGTGTCCTTCAATGATTTTTCCTTTCTAATGAAACTACATTAGAAATGAAAGGAATTACTAAGGTAATTACTAATCCCTTTAGATTTTACAGAGGAGGAAAGTTTGATCTTGCTGTGATCAACACTCTTCGTATGAAAGTGACCTATTCCAAGAGCTCAACAAGCTTAGTTAACACACTACAGTGTTTGGCAATGAAGATTTTTTTTTCTTATGTAACTACATTAGAAATGAACCAAAGTTACTAAGTTGTATATCTTGTTAGATTGTACAAATGGTGAAAGGTTGAACTTCCTGTGATCAACCATGTTCGTAGGAAAGCAACTCATTCAAAGACCTGAACAAGCTTATTTCACACAAAACACTGTTCAGAAATGAAGATCTTCCTTTTCTAATGAAACTAATTTAGAAATGAAATAAAGTTACTAAGTTGTACATCTTTTTAGATTGTACAAAGGGTGAAAGATTGACCTTGCTGTGATGAATCTTCTTCCTAAGAAAGCAACTCATTCAAAGAGCAGAAGAAGCATATTTCACACAGTACAGTGAATGGCAATGAACATATTTCTTTTCTAAATAAACTATATTAGAAATGAAACGAAGTTACTAAGTTGTACATCTTGTTAGATTGTGCAAACGAGGAAAGTTTGATCTGGCTGTGATCAATCCTGTACGTAGGAAAGCAACTCATTTAAGGAGCTCAACGAGCTTAGTTAGCAAACTACAGTTTTCAGAAATGAAGATCTTTCTTTACTAATGAAATTGCATTAGAAATGAAACCAAGATACTACGTTGTACATCTTGTTAGATTGTACAATCAGTGAAAGTCTGAACTTGCTGTGATCAACCATATTCTTAAGAAAGCAACTCATTAAAACAGCAGAAGAAGCATATTTCACACAGTACAGTGTTCGGCAATGAAGATCTTTCTTTTCTAACGAAAATACATTAGAAATGAAATGAAGTTACTATGTTATAAATCTTCTTAGATTGTACAAACAAGGAAAGTTTGATCTTGCTGTGATCAATCCTGTTCGTAGGAAAGCAACTCATTCAAGGAGCTCACAAGCTTAGTTAGTACAGTACAGTTTTTTGAAATGAAGAACTTCCTTTTGTAATGAAAGCACATTTGAAATCAAACCAAGATACTAAGTTGTAAATCCTGTTAGGTTATACAAATGGAGAAACTTTGAACTTGTAGAGATCAACAGTCTTCATAAGGGAGCGACTCATTCAAAGAGTTGAACAAGCTTATCTAACACTGTACAGTGTTGGGATATGAACATCTTTCCTTTCTAACGAAACTACATTAGAAATGAAAAGAAGTTGCTAAGTTGTACAACCTTTTAGATTTTACAAATGAGGAAAGTTTGACCTCGCTGTGATCAATCCTGTTCATAGGAAAGCAACTCATTAAAGGAGCTCAACAAGCTTAGTTAGTACAGTACCGTTTTCATAAATGAAGACCTTTATTTTCTAATGAAACTGCATTAGAAATGAAACGAAGTTACTAAATTGTACATCTCGTTAGATTGTACAAACAAGGAAAGTTTGATCTGGCTGTGATCAATCCTGTTCATAGGAAAGCAACTCATTCAAGGAGCTCAACAAGCTTAGTACAGTCCAGTTTTCGGAAATGAAGATCTTTCTTTTCTAATGTAAGTGCATTTGAAATCAAACCAAGATACTACATTGTACATCTTATTAGACTGTACAATCAGTGAAAGTTTGAACTTGCTGTGATCAACCGTCTTCGTAAGAAAGCAACTCATTCAAAAAGCAGAACGAGCTTATTTTACACAATACAGTATTGGGATACAAAGATCTTTCCTTTGTAATGAAACTACTTTAGAAATGAAAAGGAGTTTCTAAGTTGTATATCCTTTTAGATTGTACAAATGAGGAAAGTTTGATCTTGCTGTGATCAATCCTGTTTGTAGGAAAGAACCTCTTCATGGAGCTCAACAAGCTTAGTTAATACAGTACACTTTTCGGAAATGAAGGTCTTTCTTTTCTAATGGAAGCACATTTGAAATCAAACCAAGATACTAAGTTGTACATCTTGTTAGACTGTACAAACGAGGAAAGTTTGATCTGGCTGTGATCAATCCTATTCATAGGAAAGCAACTCATTCAAGGAGCTCAACAAGCTTAGTTAGTACAGTACAGTTTTCGGAAAAGAAGATCTTTCTTTTCTAATGAAAGTGCATTAGAAATGAAACCAACAAACTAAGTTGTACATCTTGTTAGGTTATACAATTGGTGAAAGTTTGAACTTGCTGAGATCACCCATCTTCGTAATAAAGCAACTCATTCAAAGAGCTGAACAAGCTTATCTAAGACAGTACAGTGTTGGGATAGGAAGATCTTTCCTTTCTAAGGAAACTACAGTCGAAATTAAATGAACAAACTAAGTTGAACATCCTTTTAGATTGTACAAATGAGGAAAGTTTGATCTTCCTGTGATCAATCCTGTTCTTAGGAAAGCAACTCATTCAAGGAGCTCAACGAGCTTAGTACAGTACAGCTTTGGGAAATGAAGATCTTTCTTTTGTAATGAAAGTGCATTAGAAATGAAACCAACATACTAAGTTGTACATCTTGTTAGATTGTACAATCAGTGAAAGTTTGAACTTGCTGAGTTCAACTGTCTTCGTAAGAACGCGACTCATTCAAAGAGCACGACGAGCTTATTTTACTCAGTATGGTGTTGGGATATGAAGATCTTTCCTTTCCAATGAAACTACATGAGAAATGAAAAGCAGTTACTAAGTTGTACATACTTTTAAATTGTACAAAAGAGAAGAGTTTGATCTTGCTGTGATCAATCCTGTTCGTAGGAATGCAACTCATTCAAGGAGCTCAACAACCTTAGTTAGTACAGTACAGTTTTCGGAAATGAAGATCTTTGTTTTCTAACAAAACTACATTAGAAATGAAACATAGTTACCAAGTTGTACATCTTGTTAGATTGTACAAATGAGGAAAGTTTGATCTGGCTGTAATCAATCCTGTTCATAGGAATGCAACTCATTCAAGGAGCTCAATGAGCTTAGTACAGTAAAGTTTTTGGAAATGAGCTCTTTCTTTTCTAATGAAAGTGCATTTGAAATCAAACCAAGATACTAAGTTGTATATCTTGTTAGGTTGTTCAATCGATGAAAGTTTGAACTTGCTGTGATCAACCGTCTTCGTAAGAAAGCAACTCATTCAAAGAGCTGAACAAGGTTATCTAACACAGTACAGTGTTGGGATATGAAGACGTTTCCTTTCTAATGAAACTACATTAGAAATGAAGAGGAGTTATTAAGTTGTACATCCTTTTAGATTGTACAAATGAGGAAAGTTTGATCTCGCAGTGATCAATCCTGTTCGTAGGAAAGCAAATCATTCAAGGAGTTCAACGAGCTTACTTAGTACAGTACAGTGTTTGGAAATGAAGATCTCTCTTTTCTAACGAAAGTGCATTTGAAATCAAACCAAAATACTAAGTGGTACATTTTATCAGACTGTACAATTGGTGAAAGTGTGAACTTGCTGTGATCAACTCTCTCTTCGGAAGAAAGCAACTCATTCATGTGGCTCAACAAGCTTAGTTAATACAGTACAGTTTTCGGAAATGAAGTACTTTCTTTAATAATGAAAGTACATTAGAAATGAAATGAAGTTACTAAGTTGTACATCTTCTTAGATTGTACAAACAAGGAAAGTTTGATCTTGCTGTGATCAATCCTGTTCGTAGGAAAACAACTCACTCAAGGAGCTTAAGGAGCTTAGTACAGTATAGTTTTTGGAAATGAAGATCTTTCTTTTCTAACGAAAGTGCATTTGAAATCAAACCAAGATACTAAGTTGTACATCTTGTTAGGTTGTTCAATTGGTGAAAGGTTGAACTTGCTGAGATCAACCATCTTCGTAAGAAAGCAACTCATTCAAAGAGCTGAACAAGCTTATCTAACACCGTACACTTTTGGGATATGAACATCTTTCCTTTCTAACAAAACTAAATTAGAAATGAAATGAAGTTACTAAGTTGTGCAACCTTTTAGATTGTACAAATGAGGAAAGTTTGATGTTGCTGTGATCAATCCTGTTCGTAGGAAAGCAACTCATTCAAGGAACTCAACAAGCTTAGTTAGTACAGTACAGTTTTCAGAAATGAAGATCTTTCTTTTCTAACGAAACTACATTAGAAATGAAATGGAGTTACTAAGTTGTACATCTTCTTAGATTGTACAAATGAGGAAAATTTGATCTGGCGGTGATCAATCCTGTTAGTAGGAAAGCAAATCATTCAAGGAGTTCAACGAGCTTAGTTAGTACAGTACAGTTTTGGGAAATGAAGATCTTTCTTTTCTAACGAAAGCACATTTGAAATCAAACCAAGATACTATGTTGTACATCTTGTTAGACTGTACAAACGAGGAAAGTTTGACCTGGCTGTGATCAATCCTGTTCATAGGAAAGCAACTTATTCAAGGAGCTCAACAAGCTTAGTAAGTACAATACAGTTTTCGGAAAATATCTTACTTTTCTAATGAAAGTACATTAGAAATGAAACCAACATACTAAGTTGTAAATCTTGTTAGGTTATACAATTGGTGAAAGTTTGAACTTGCTGAGATCAACTGTCTTCATAAGAAAGTGACTCATTCAAAGAGCTGAACAAGGTTATCTAACACAGTACAGTGTTGGGATACGAAGATCTTTCCTTTCTAATGAAACTACATTAGAAATAAAAAGAAGTTACTAAGTTGTACAACGTTTTAGATTGTACAAATGAGGAAAGTTTGATCTTGCTGTGATCAACCCTGTTCATAGGAAAGCAACTCATTCAAGGAGGTCAACGAGCTTAGTTAGTACAGTACAGTTTTTGGAAATGAAGATCTTTCTTTTCTAATGAAAGTACACTTGAAATAAAACCAAGATACTAAGTTATACATCTTGTTAGATTGTACAATCGGTGAAAGTTTGAACTTTCTGTGATCAACCCTCTTCGTAAGAAAGCAACTCATTCAAAGAGCAGAAGGAGCTTATTTTACACAGTACAGTGTTGGGATATGAAGATCTTTCCTTTCTAACGAAACTACATTAGAAATGAAATGAAGTTACTAAGTTGTACATCTTGTCAGATTGTAGAAACAAGGAAAGTTTGATCTGGCTGTGATCAGTTCTGTTCTTAGGAATGCAACTTATTCAAATAGCTCAACGAACTTAGTTAGTACAGTACAGGTTTTGGAAATGAAGATCTTTCTTTTATAACAAAAGTTCATTTGAAATCAAACCAAGTTTCTAAGTTGTACATCTTAGGTAGTTCAATCGGTGAAAGTTTGAACTTGCTCTGATCAACCGTCTTCATAAGAAAGCAACTCATTCAAAGAGCTGAACAAGCTTATCAAACACAGTATTGTAAGTCAAGGCCTTCACTGTCCAGACAGAGAGCAACCAAAGTCAGGCACCAGAAGCATTTGTGAGTTGTGCTTTCCTTTACCAAGGTAGTAAATGGGAAAGACAGAAGAAGGCCATGCCATCCCCTACAGCTGTGGAAAATCGTATAAACATCAGGCCCTGGGCTTTCATCATAACACCCCCTTCTTAGCTAATTACTGCCAGCATTAAATTACAGAGTCAGGAGGCCCCACTCAATCCCAATTCATTCATTTTAGGTCACACTTTGGCAGAAAACCTGTAACAAAAGGCCAAACCTTTATCCACTAAGTCTTTTATTTGTGACTAAACATACGTTTTGACAAGTAGTATAATTTGCGTCAAGCAGTGCTACACCAAAGGCTGATTAGTAGTTTTTTGGTTTTTTTTTTTTTAAATAAAGATTTGCTTGAGCTTGGAGTGTGCTGTGTAGGACTTCTGATTTTTGAATTTCAAAAGGCTTGGATGCTAATAGGTCATTTTCTTACCAGTTCAAGCATTGTATTTTTAGCATTATGAATCTGACCAAGAACAGGCAACACAATTTTAAAAAATTAATTTATAGGGCTGGAGAGATGGCTTAGCGGTTAAGGCGCCTGCCTGCTAAGCCTAAGAATGCTGGTTCCAATGTCCAGCGGTTCCAATCTCCAGGTCCCACGTTTAGCCAGATGCAAAGTGAAGCAAGGGTGCAATGCTGCACTTGCCCACAAGGGGGCACACGCATCTGGATTTTGTTCACAGCAGCTGAGAGACTGCTGGCACGCCCATTTCTGTCTCCCTCTCCCTCTCTGTCTCTCTCTCCAAAAATAAATTTAAAAATATTAAAATTTAAAAAATTAATTTATCTGGGCTGGAGAGATGGCTTAGCAGTTAAGTCGCCTGCCTGCTAAGCCTAAGAACATCAGTTCCAATCTCCAGGTCCCACGTTTAGCCAGATGCAAAGTGACACAAGGATGCAATGCTGCACTTGCCCACAAGGGGTTGCACGCATCTAGATTTCATTCACAGCTGCTGAGAGGCTGCAGGTGCACCATTTGCTGTCTTCCTCTCCCTCTCTCTCTGTCTCTTTCTGTGTCTCTCTCCAAAAATAAAAAAAATAAAAATAAAAAAATTAATTTATCTTATTTATGTATT
This sequence comes from Orientallactaga sibirica, assembly GCA_036365145.1. Lineage (NCBI taxonomy): Eukaryota > Metazoa > Chordata > Mammalia > Rodentia > Dipodidae > Orientallactaga > Orientallactaga sibirica. Next base: position 26,546 of record JAEOAD010001712.1, read on the forward strand.
CATTTGCAAGCAGAGAAAGAGAGATAGAGAGAGAAGAACGACATACAGAGAGAGAATGGGCATGTCTGGGCCTCAAGCCACTGCAAACGAACTCCAAATGCATGCGCCCTTGTATATCTGGCTCATGTGGGTCCTAGGGAATTGAACCTCGTTCCTGTGGCTTCACAGGCAAGTGCCTTAACTGCTAAGCCTTCTCTCCAGCCCAGGCAACATCATTTTTAAAAAGAGATCAAAGAGGGCTGGAGAGAAGGCTTAGCGGTTAAGGCGTATGCCTGCAAAGCCTTAAGGACCCCAGTTCAATTTTTTATATTACTTTTTTTAATTTTTTTAAAAATAGTTTATTTGAAGCTGGGCATGGTGGCACACGCCTTTAATCCCAGCACTCAGGAGGCAGAGGTAGGAGGATCACCGAGAGTTCGAGGCCACCCTGAGACTACATAGTTAATTCCAGGTCAGCCTGGACCAGAGTGAGACCCTACCTTGCAAAACCAAAAAAATAAAAGTTTATTTGCCAGCAGAGGGGGAGAGGATGGGTGTGTGAGGGCTTCTAGCCACTTCAAACAAAGTCCACATACATGCCACTTTGTGCATCTGGCTTTATGTAGGTACTGGGCAAGTGCTTTAATGGCTGAGCCAGCTCTCCAGTCTAAAAATCACTTTTGAACTAAGTTTGAATTAAATATTCTAGGACTGGAGAGCTGGCTCAGTGGTTAAAAGTGCTTTCTTACAAAGCCTGACAGACCAGGGTTCAAATCCCCAGTACCCACTTAAAAGCCAAATTTAAGATGCACAAAGGGACACGTGCATCTTAAATTCCTTTTCAGCAACAAGAGGCAAGAATGACACCCATTCTCTCTCCCTGCTTGCTAATAAATAAAAAATTTTTAAGTGAATTTTAAAAATCCATTTTCAATCAGTCACAACAATGCTTTTCAGAACTCAATGTTAAACATCTTCAAAATTCTGAGATTCCCAACTGGGAAGCCTGAATAACAGCTCTGATTCCACAGCAGAGCAGCTCAGGAAGTTTGTTGTGGAGGTTGAGTGTCAGTGAAAGAGGGAAGGTACAAAGTCTTCCCAGGAATCAGTGCTCCTGACATCTGCGAGCCTTACCTCCATTTCAACACTTCTCTAAGAAAAGCTCTCCCCCACTTTAAAAAAAAATGTTTATTTATTTATGAAAGAGAGAGAGACAGACAGAGAATGGGTGCACAAGGGCCTCTAGCCACTGCAAATGAACACCATACACATGCACCACCATATACACCTGGTTTAGGTGGGTTCTGAGGAGTTGAACCTAGGTTTGGCTTCACAGGCAAGTGTCTTAACCGCTAAGCCCTGTTTTTTTTTTTTTTTATTCTTATGACTTTGGATGTTTCAAAATATTGAGGGATTTCCCCAACAATTTTTCTGCCTGACACACACCAAGATTTCAGGATGTCTCTTTAATAAGTAAGTAATCTTGTTCAAAGAGCAAAGCCTCCTTCCTTTCACTTAATTCAAACATCCACTGTCTAAAATAAAAATATAATTATAACCACAACTTCTATCAGGAAATACTGGAAAATAACTACCACAGGCTCTCGTCCACGATTTTTATCTCCAGGCTTTCCTCCTGGTGGAGTTTCTCCTTCCTCATTTCCTCTGCTCATTTCCTCTGCCTTCCTCATTTCCTCTGCCTCAACCTCTGCTCCCCTCCCGGAGGGGGGTAAAAAAAAGAAAGAAAAAAATTCCACAGCTGGAGAACTCCATGCTTAAAGCCAATTTACAGAGGAAAGTAAGTACGAGCTTCCTCCTTCCAACCACATAGCCAGATCCCAATTATTTCTTGTTCTCAGATCACTCCAGAAAAGTTAAGACAAATACTTTTAGTCTAATGTCCTTCCAGGAAGATGATGCACTAATACTGCTGTTTTCCCAAAACAAGTGGTGTCTCGATTAAAATAATAATAATAATAAAAGACTCTGGGTTGAAGGTCTCAGAAGAAGAAGAAAGGCTCCACAGGGACGGATGTGTGACTGAAGTGCACCTCCCGCCCGACAGCAGCAGCAGCCACTGGGACTCCAGCGCATCCCCGGGGCCAGGGCCGCCCCTCCCCTCCCCCGCTTGGGGGGATGACAAAGGAGGCCCGGCGGGGGGGGGAACTGGCGGCAAGGAGGCCGGGCCCCGCAGGGAGGCTCAGCCGGCTGGGGGAGGGGGGGCGCGTCGGGGATGGAAAGGGAGAGGCGAGCACGGGGGCCTGGGGGGGGAAGCCGGCTGGCGGCCAGGGACCCTCCCCCGCCCGTGGATCCCCGCGTCCGCTCACCTCATGCCGCCCAAGCCTCGGTCTTGCCCCAACCCGAGCCTTCGTGCTCCCCCGGCAGGGCCATTTTCCTGGGCACAGGCACGTAGGCGGGCTCAGCAGGCCTCAGCCGACTCCCCCAGTTCGATTCTCTAGGTCCCATGTAAGCCAGATGCACGTGGTGGTGTGCATAAATAAAATAAATTAATTTTTTAAAATCGTGTTGCCTATTCTTGGTCAGATTCATAATGCTAATAATACAATCCTCTCTCTCCCTCTCTCTGCCTCAAATAAATAAATAAATAAAATTTAAAAGAATAGATTGAAGAAGTTGTCTTTTACTATTGTGTGGAGAGACAATATTTTTGGTGGTATCGGCTTTTTATGATATGTGGATTAGACAGATGCACTATTCTAACCCTTTGAAATTCCATTGCTATTGCACACAAGTTGCCAGTCCAGAATGTGTTTTGAGACATGTGTAAAGGTTGTAATCTGCTTAGGTATTTTCTGGGATATAAAGATACATAAAGTTACTAACCTGCCAGTGAGTTAGTTAACTTTTTTGTTAGCTAGCTGACATTCTTCAAACATTTTATTCTATGGAGAAAAAATGAGTTATCTGACAGGAAATTCCTCAACTTCTTCGTCTAGTATCCGCAGATACAGTATACTGTATCCTCTTGGTGTCTACTATTTTAAGACTCCTTCTTCTCAAGGTCAATCTGACTTTTCATGTAAACTCCAAGTTATCTGCCCATCTCCTCTGGGCCTCCACTTCTTAGAGAATTTCATTTCCTTTTCCTTCCTATGCTTTATTTGTTCCCTCTCTGTTGGATCCTTTAGTTAACAAATATTCTCAAGTGTCTTTGTCATTAACCCACAAACTCCCAAAGCCTTTCTCAGTCCACACCCTTTCCCACAGAGTCATCCTGGTCTCCTACTCTTCTCCATCTCCTTCCATCCACTACTGTAGTGGAAGTGTTTTCCTCACAATCACCAAAGACCTGAATATGGTCAACTCATAATTCTTATTTGTTTTTTCCTAGACACATTTGACATATATTAACTGCATAAAGCTTCCAATTTAGTTTGTTTTTGAAATATCTTTATGTGTGCCAAAAGTACTTTCCTCTGCTTGCCACCTCCAAAGAACAGTATTTGATAAATCCTCATCCCTTTGCATGCCACATATTCTCTCAAGTGTTCTCCTGGTATCAGCAATCACCATGAGATAGCACCTAAGTGTTATTTGTCATTTACTTTCTTTTCATAAACCATAGGTAAATCTTTTCATGTCTATTGCCAACTGTTTCCAGTCATCACCTTCATCAAATCTGCCCTTTTCTATTTTATTTCTATTTGGTTAATAGCTTTTACCACCTAAATGACAAAGGTCAAGTCGCCTGTCTCTTTTGAGACACCCAATGTCCCTTTGAGCACTATTGCACAAATTTGTTTTACCTGAAAGCACTTTATACCTATCTATGCACTGAATGCTGATACATATGATGGTCCTGCTTCCCTTCCCAATAAAATCAGCCAACACATCATAATTATTTTACTTATAAGATCAATCAATTCTTTTATCGATCTTCTTTTAGCCACTTCCATTGCAATGGCTGTAAAGAAGGCCATTAGATATTTGTCCTGTCCTATTTTATCTCTGCATGGTGCATAACATTTTCTGAAGTTTCAAAGATTTATGGAAGAGAATGATGCATATTTTATTGCCTTCTCTTCTTGATGAATTCATGATGTTTCATTAAGCATTGTAGTGTTAGCCACATCAATTGCTCAAGTTATTAAGATGGAACACTGTCCTAATAGGGTGTGATCACCACATGGGAGGGCGGTGATAACTATGTTGAAGGGACTTGAAGACATAATCAATACCAAACAATAGGAAGAATTGGAAATTCATCCTGAAGAAGATTCTGACTTAATTCCTGGAACTAACATATTTAAATATTTCCCCTAAAGGAACCCTGGGATCATCTGGAATCTTTCCTACTTCATGAAAACATAATAGTTTTTCCTTACTAGGAAATAAATATAGAATGTTCCATATTTTGCTACCTTTTGGCTTGCACTTCACAGATAGGAAACCCACCAATCTACAGTGCAGAGTCCCCTGAAAAGCGTTTCTTAGAAATGAGCTCACATAGACATTTACCAGTTTGCTGAAATAATGGTCAATTTGAATGGTAGGATCTGTATTTTCAGTATCAGTTCCCTAAAGTTAGTAATAAATACTCTAGTTTTCTTGAGTCAAGGACCCTGACATACTACCTACTTGACATGAGTTCCTCATCTGTAAGTATTATTTTCAAAATGTGATATTTTAAGAAATTATATCTTGCATGATTTATATTTTGCTTTTATTTTACTTTATTTGAGAGTGAGAAAGAGGCAGATATATAGAGTGAATGGGCACACCAGAGCCTTCAGCCACTGCAAACAAACTCCAGATGCCTGTGCTACTATTATGAATTTGGCTTACGTGAGGAATGAAACCTGGACCCTTAGGCTTCACAGGCAAACACCTGAACCACGGAACAATCTCAACAGCCCACATGATTCATTTTTAATCAACATTTTTTATCACAGCACCAATAACAGTGATAACAATTCAGAAAATTTCTGTGTGTATTACCAGTAATTACTTCGCATACTCAAGAGGACACACGTGGTTCTATTGCGTCCCATCCCATGCCTACATATTAGTTCCAGAAAGTATTTCTTTTACTACAATACTACTTTGACTATAACCCTGTTGATCTAAAGGACATCATCTAAAGTCAGAATCATCCACTATTAAATTATCCTACCATTAAGGTTCAAGTCTGAAAAATAAATCATGTTTCCTATCATTTATACTAATAACACTGTCTTAATAATAAAGTGAAAGATTTCACAATTCTTACAATGTATTCAAATCTTTCTTTTAGGAAAAATAATAATAGCCCCAGTAGTTCTTTAAAAAGGAAATGAATGGCCGGGCATGGTGGCACATGCCTTTAATTCCAGCACTTGGGAAGCAGAGGTAGGAGGATTGCCATGAGTTTGAGGCCACCCTGAGACTACATAAAGAAATCGAGGTCAGCCTGATCTACAGTGAGACCCTACCTTGGGAAAAAAAAAAAAAGAAAGAAAGAAAGAAATGACATCAATGAAATGGTGTTGAGAAGAATGCTGGCAGTGAACAGGGTTTGAGATACAGGGTGATGAATGGCCCTTTGTGGTAGTGTTTGTCTATCATTTCTCCTTCCCATCATGGCCCTGAAAAGCAAAAATACTCCAGTTTCCACCATGTCTGCCAAGACTCTTTCTAGGTATCAGGCTTTGAAGTGAATTTAGGGAAAAAGAGAGAGAAAAACTGATTGCAGATTAAGAGTTTTATTGGCAACTTGAGGAATTGATTTCTAATTGATATATATATATATATATATATATATAGGCTTTGATTGCATCATGTGTTGGTACCGTGATTTCCTTTCCTCCCTGCCCCCATTCCACTGAGGCCTTCCTCAGTGGTATTGCTGTTATTCACTATAGGGTTGTGTGTTATGAGTTGTGAGAACAGCAGTCATTCATTGTGTGTAGTGTCTCTGGATATTACCTCCCAATCCTTCCCTCTCCCTCAAAGTGCTGACAATCCTTCCACTCTCCCTCTTCTGCAAAATTTTCTAAGCTGCTGAGAGCTAACCACTAAAGTAGACTTAAGATACACTCACCAAGGCTCAGGGAATAACCCCTTTAAGGCTACTTCATAGGCAGTGTGCAAAGCAATTTTCTCCATTTTCAATACCCTGTTCTTTTCATAAAACATAGGAATATAGTATAAAGACTTAAAGAATTATATATTTGATAGTCTTTTATAAAATCAAACTAGATCTACTTATAAAAACAAAATCTTGAACTGGGCATGGTGGCACACACCTTTAATCCCTGCACTCTACAGGCAGAGGTAAGAAGATTACAGCAAGTTTGAGGCCACCCTGAAAATACATAATGAATTCCAGGTCAGGCTGGGCTAGAGGGAGACCTTACCTTAAAAAAAAAAACACCAAAAATCCCTGAGAACTGTAAATGTGGAATGTCACCATGACTGTGGAAATCTCTACTGAGCAATGCTCTCTAGACAGCCAGGCCTTACAATGTTATACATTTGCAATTAATCAGTCAACATTAATAAAATAAAATAAAATCATTGAACATGGTGGTGTACACCTTTAATCACAAAGGGTTAGGAGGATTGCTGTGAGTTTGAGGCCAGTTTGAGACTAAATAGTGAATTTCAAGTCATCCTGGGCTATAGCAAGACCCTACCTCAAAAATAAATAAATAAATAAATAAATAAATAAATAAATAAATAAAATCTTAACTTTATCACTATGCTTATAATTAAATGCCAATATGCTTTAAAATGGTTAATTTGACCCTATGTTATTTACTTATTTGTGACCTATATTGTTAACAAATCCACCTGATAAAACGTTCTGGGGAGTTTTTATGAAGAAATAGGTTAACTTGTTCTTGTACTGTGGATATATCATGAATTAATAGGAGCTTGAAAGCTCCAGAAAATGGTGTTAAAGACAAGACATATTAATTATCCTGATACAATTAATGAATATTGTATAAATGTACTGAAATAGCACAAAGTACACGAGAAATGGTTATATTAATCAAAAATTATTTACAAAGTCTTTATAAAGATGGAAATGTTTATTTCCCTGATTTAATCATTACACACTGTACACTCACTGATTTATGACACTGTATTCCATAAGTTTTTACAATTAAAATAATTTGAAAACTTGAAAATAAGTTGAGACAGATGGCAACTGTGCTAATTGAACAGATGAGCAACAAATCCCTAAAAGCACTTCTAGTATTGGTCTTTGTGTCTTAGAGCTGATTTGAGAGAGAGAGATCTCATTAGTTCTTTTAAGGATAAAGGTGGAAAATATTTGTTTATATAGTTAAGAAATAGCTTTGTTTCCTACAACCACAAAGCCAGAAGAACATTTTATGACATGTATAACCCAATGGCACTGTATGAAAACTTTTCAGTGAATTTTTGATTTTATATTAGACATGTTAAATTCAAATGATTAATTAATCTTGCCTTTCCAAACCAATTTCCATACAAACCAATATTCATCTCCTCATCAAAATCTGAGCTGAAAACACAGACAGCACATTTTATTTCATAGCAGATGAAAAACAGGATAGTGAAAGCATGCACACAAAGACTTACCAAGTTGTACAAGTGTCCCTCACTGTTCACTGCCAAATACAGCTTGGTTTGATCTCCTTGAATATCCACCACTTGAAGACCCACAGGCATGAGGTTAAACAGAGCTGAAAATTCATAGAATGTGAAAAGGTTACACTTCTTGATTTCATAGTTTTCCAATGTGTTCAACAGGAGTATCTGGCTCCCTAAAGGTAGTATGGACTGGACAAGTATATACATAGACATGTAGCCACATAAAAACTAAAGCCTCATTGTACCTTCTAGTGTACTTGACTCATGGTTTCCATTACAGTCATTTAACTGGAGCTGTAAGTACATATTCTCAAACACTCCAGGTAGAATGGAAGACCCTAGACTCAGTACCCTAGTTTCTAGAATCAGAATGAGGAATATTGATGCTTCTTGGGTGATCTACCACCAGGAATTGTTTTGCACATTAAATATCATCATCCCTTATAAAACTAGGCTATTTTAAATAATTTTTTAAATTTATTTATTAGAGAGAGAGAGAATGGGCATGTCAGGGTCTTCAACTGCAGCAAACGAACTCCACTTGCATCTGGCACCTCCTGCATCCAGCTTCCATGGGTACTAGGGAATAGATCCTCAGACCTTTGGCTTTGTAGGCAAGTACCTTAACCACTAAGCCATCTCTCTGGTCAAAAACTAAGCTTTTGGCTGGAGAGATGGCTTAGGGGTTAAGGCGCCTGCCTCCTAAGCCTAAGAACACTGGTTCCAATCTCCAGCGGTTCCAATCTCCAGGTCACACGTTTAGCCAGATGCAAAGTGACGCAAGGGCGCAATGCCGCACTTGACCACAAGGGGGCGCACACATCTGGATTTCGTTCTCAGCAGCTGAGACACTGCTGGCGCACCCATCTCTGTCTTCCCCCCCTCTCCAAAAAAATAATAATAAATAAATAAATAAATAAATAAATAAATAAATAAATTTTAAAGTTTAAAAAAAACTAAGCTTTTAAACTGCTTCCCTAGGTATTTCTCCAAATTTACGCAGCCAAGGTCAGATATATCTGTCAGTTGGGAAGTGATTCCTATACTCTTAGAAGTGACATTATTAGTCCAATATCTTCATTTAAATAATCTGTATAATTTCCAATCTACACCCCTCCAAACATATCTAGACCTTGTAATAAAAAGTCATATTCTCAGCTGGGTGTGGTGGCACACGCCTTTAATCCCAGCACTGGGGAGGCAGAGGTGGGAGGATCGCTTTGAGTTCGAGGCCACTCTGAAAATACAAAGTGAATTCCAAGTCAGCCTGGATCAGAGTGAGACCCTATCTAGAAAAACCAAACTGGGATCACTCATTTCCATGCATATATATTCTCTGCAGTAGATAGGATAATAGGGATGAAAAATATTAATGAGGAAGGAAGTACTCCTTGCTGCGCCTACAGTGTATCTTTCCCTTAAAATAAGGGTACTTACCAAAGAGGAGCTAGGACATACTGTATGGTTCAAAGAACAAATGTTCCCACCACAAGCCACTGGTGGCTCTTTATTCAATACTTGTCATAGTAACAACTGTGCCCTTCTGTTACATGAGATAAAGGAAACTAATTGCACAGATTTCAAACCAGGATTCTATGCTGTATCTGACAATGCAATGTACAGGAAATAAGTATAATATCTCGAGTTCATTGTGTATATGTCATATTTTTTGAAGATGCCTTCCTTGCTCACAACAGGTGCTCAAAACATTCGTAGACTGATAGAAAACTGTACAATGAAACATGATAATTGTTTTTGAGAAGTAATAAATCACAATCCCATTATATAAGGCCATCATTTAAAAATCTGAAAGCTGGGCTGGAGAGATGTCTTAGTGGTTAAGGCACCTGCCTGGTAAACCTAAGAACACTGGTTCCAATCTCCAGCAGTTCCAATCTCCGGGTCCCACGTTTAGCCAGATGCAAAGTGACGCAAGGGCGCAATGCCGCACTTGACCACAAGGGGGTGCACACATCTGGATTTCATTCACAGCAGCTGAGAGACTGCTGATGCACCCATCTCTATCTGTCTCACTCTCCCTCTCCCTGTCTCTCTCTCTCTCTCCAAAAATAAATAAAATAATTAAAAATTTTTTTTTTTAATCTGAAAGCTTAAAACGAAATTTTTCTTATGGTTTTGTTTAAAGGTAATATTACTATGCATTACTTGACAACTCTAAAACAAATGTAGGTCTGAAACCAGGTTTGGTCATAGTAATATCTAATGGAAAATAATGATAAATGAAATTCAGAATTATTTCTAGAACTTCATTATTTTACAATATTCTAAACCTCCTTTGTTGTCGTTTTGGAATATTTTAAAAATTATTTGAGAGTAGAGAAAAAGAGAAAGAGTGTGTGCATGGGCATGCCAGGGTCTCTCACTCTACAAATAAACTTCAGATATATGTATCACTATGTGCATTTGGCTTTACCTGGGTATTGGGGAACCAAACTTAGGCCAACAGGCTTTACAAGCAAGGGCCTTTAACCACTGAGTCATCTCCAACTCTTCTTAGTTGTTTTTTTGTTTGTTTGTTTGTTTTGTTTTTTTTTCTGAGGTAGGGTCTCACTCTAGCACATGCTGACCTGGAAATCACTATGCAGTCTCAAGGTGGCCTCAAACTCATGGCAATCCTCCTACCTCTGCCTCCCGAGTGGTGGGTTTAAAGGCGTGTGCCACCACACCTGGTCCTCTTCTTAGTTATCTTAAAGCAACTTTTAACAGAAGAGTTAAGGATATGCTTTGGGTCTCTGTGCCTGTCCTAGGGTAGTTGCACTATAGCAAGCCCATTACAGTGATAGAGGCAAGAAAGCCATTGCCTTCGCATGCATGCACACCAGCTAGGCGGCCTCATCAGCACAAGCTGGGCTTCAAACTCCCCTGACGTGCCTGCCCCAACCCCTCCACCATCCTCCAATCTAAGGGGGTAAATGTCAAAAGACAAAAGCCCCTTCCCACCTCGTCTCCTTCTGTGCCTCTTCTTGGAGCCAAAGAGTAACTTGTTTTTGTCACAGCTGGTCCTGCCTTTGCTCGGGCTGTGGACACACTGGCAGGCATTGGATTTCTCAGGCTCTTGGGCTTGTCTCTTCTAATGGAGGAGCAAGTGGGGACAGCCGCCGCCATGGCCACGATGCCCACACCACCCCTTCTTTTGGGGCCCCTCGGTGGGTTTGCCTTGGGCCCCTCCTCTGCGCTGTCACCTGCCTGGGCTCTTCTTGGCCTGCTCTATGCCCGGGCTTCTGTGCGCTCGGGTTTCCCCCAAGGAGGGTGGTGGTCTGTTGCCCACAGGGCAGCTGGCAGTCTGGGTCCAAGCTGACACCACAGCCCCGGGCGGGGATAGCAGGCTGCACTGACTGGCTGGCGGAGGAGACCATGCTGCCCTCAGGTGTGCTCTTGGCCCTGAGCCCCAAGGACACTGTGCAAGTCCAAGCCTCTCCAGTTGGTGTTACAAGGCATCCCCCGCCCTGTGCGGTGTGGAGAGTGCCTGAGGAGGGAGGTGGGGGAGCGAGAGCGTGGGTGAGGGGGCGGTCCCTCTGGAGAGAGGCCACAGGCGCGGGCTGGGAGGGGGGAGGAGGCAGCACCAGGGAGCGTGCTCCGGCTCTGGCCCCATTCCAGTCCTCTTCCACTAGCCCTGCAACTTCTAGACCTGATGATCACAAAAGTTGGCCAGTGCCAGCTTTCCGGCAGTGATCAAACAGGTAACATCCTCACATCCTCCCCATTGCTGTTCCTGCTGCTCTGTGTGAGGCGCAGTCACCAGACAGGAATTCATCCCCACAGGCCCCCTCCCTCCTCCCTCCCTAAGAGCACAACAGCCTCAGGGCAGCCCTCTCCCTGGAAGGTCAGTCCCCTCCTTCAGAGAGACCACCCACCCCATCCCCCAAATACCCTGAGGGTCACTCAGCCTAACACCTGTAGAGGCCTAAGGTCCTGCCCTGGTGCCCAAAGCTGGTGCCCTCGCTTGCCCCTCTGGACAGAGCTTTTGGCAGTGAACAGTGATGGAGGAAGAGCCCTGGGATGAGGGAGTTGCATTCAAGGAGCTGGGCTTGGCTCCACTTTTGGGAAGGGGAGGAGTGGGATTGGGTTCTTCCCTGAGTGTCTGACACTTAGCTGGCCAGTGGGAGCCTGGGCTGGAGCCCTTGTAAGTTCACCAGACCCCTGCCCGAGCCTGAGTGACATAAAGCCCCCACCCACTGAGGTATTTTGCATGGTAACACTTGTTGCCAGCCAATCAGAAGAGATGACAGACAGGCTCAGCCCCAGCTGCAGGGACAGCCACTACAGAGCTGAACACCATGCTGCCACCCAGTGGTTCTTGCTGACTTTTCATATCATGCCAATTTGTGTGAGCCAAACCCCTTTTTCTCTCTAGGCCCCCTCATCTCTAGCGGGTTGGGTTTGGGAATCCATGCACTGAGCTTGAGGAGTTTGCCGTAGGCAGTATTTGGGAAATACATAGCCCAATCTCTTTTAGCTCTAGCCCATCTCCAATGTTTTGATTTCTTTTACCCGATCCTCAGGAAAGCACCTTCTCTTCCAAGTCTGACCTGGAAATCACTATGCATTCTCAGGGTGGCATCAAAGTCATGGCAATCCTCCTACCTCTGCCTCCCGAGTGCTGGGATTAAAGGCGCACACCACCATGCCTGGCCCTCTTCTCAGTTTTCTTAAAGCAACCTTTAACAGAAGAGTTAAGATAATGAGGCAGAGGGAGAAAATGAAGAGAGATTGAGATTTTTCTTTTTTTTTTTTTCATTCTTTTCTAACCACTTTCTGAGTTTTTTTAAAACATTAAAAATTTCTTTTTATTTTTTTTTTTGAGAGAGACACAGAGAGAGAGAGGGAGACAGAGATGGGCACGCCAGCAGTGTCTCAGCTGCTGTGAACGAAATCCAGATGTGTGCGTCCCTTGTGGTCAAGTGCAGCATTGTGCCCTTGCATCACTTTGCATCTGGCTAAACGTGGGACCCGGAGATTGGAACTGCTGGAGATTGGAACCAGCGTTCTTAGGCTTAGGAGGCAAGCGCCTTAACCCCTAAGCCATCTCTCCAGCCCCTGAGTTTTATTTTAATAAAAAAATAAAATTCTTAAATTCCAATAGCTTGAAAGAGGTAGGAGAAAGAAAAGCAAAAAACATCAGCCATCTATATATGATCTTATCTACTCCTGAATAATGGTATGAATTAAATAGCAGAACATGTATTTCTCCTTATGAACTCCAAATTTCTGTGAAGCCTGATTCAAAAACACACATACATAGCACTCGGGAGGCAGAGGTAGGAGGATCGCCATGAGTTCAAGGCCTCCCTGAGATTGCATAGTTAATTCCAGGTCAGCCTGGGCCAGAGTGAGACCCTACCTCGAAACACCAAAAAAAAAAAAAAAAAAAAAAAAAAAAAAAAAAAAAAAGACATGCAAAACAAACAAACAAATGAAAATCCCTAAAACCTAGAGATAGCACTAAATGTGATGTGGCTGGTCATCCATATTAGTCCAATATTTGTTTCAGACATTCAAGATAGAATCTGTATTTCATAAAACCTGTCCAAGCTGTGTCAAGAGGTTAGTCTTGTAGATAAAAATAATGAATAATGGGCTGGGGAAATGGCTTAGTGGTTAAGGCGTTTGCCTGTGAAGCCTAAGGACCCAGGTTCAATTCCCCAGGACCCATGTAAGCCACAAAGGGATGCATGCATCGGGAGTTCATTTGCAGTGGCTGGAGGCCCTGGTGTGCCCATTCTTTCTTTCTCTCTGCCTCTTCCTCTCTCTCAAATAAATAAATAAATAATATTTTTTTTAAAAAATGAATAAGTTATATCAGAGTAAAACTTAGAGAAAACCACTATCTTTCTGCATGCTTTGTTGTTTTAATTTATCTGTTTTATTTTGAGACAAGGTCCTGCTTTTTTCTTTGACTGGTGTGATACTTGCTATGTAGCTCAGACTGGCCTTGCTGAACTATGCGCAGTCTCCCTGCCTCATCCTCTGTAGTGCTAGCATTACAAACATGTATCACCTTGGTCAGCATAGCTTTGGTTTCTCTAATTCTGGACTATTTCTTCACAGATTGAAGAGCAGGATGAAAAAAAATTCAGGGAGAAAGCAATTACTTGCATTTGTGTTTTTAAAGCATATTTAATAAATACTAAAAAATTCTTCAATTTCAATCATACTTTGAAGTTATTAATGAATGCATTTCCTTATTACTTATTCTCTTTGTGTCTACTGAAAACAGATGCTTTCTACATTAAAAGGATCATTTTCTCAGAATTGTGCACCTAGTTGGCCTGCAGTGTTTGCTGTATTCTACTCTATAGCCACACTTCTTCGTCACTTAAGATAGAGTAATTTCTCTATCATTAATAAAGATATTATTTTAAAGAAAATTAGAGAATTGACATATATAACTGGTAATACTACAGATATGAAGATAAAGGGAAACTTATCCATTTAAAATAGCCTTCATTGTACCCAAAGCAGATACAATAAACCATCACTATGAAATGCCTATCATTTGTTTTCTTTTCAAAAAAATAAATAATTTAGCTGGGTGTGGTGGTGCTTGCCTTTAATCCTAACACTCAGGATGTAGGGGTAGGAGGATCACTGTGAGTTCAAGGCCACCCTGAGACTACAGAGTGAATTCCAGGTCAGCCTGGACTAGTGTGAGACCCTACCTGGAAAAACCAAAATAAATGAATGAATGAATAAATAAATAAATAAATTATAAGTTCTAATTTGCACATTAGGAAGTTTTATTGGACTGACACTATTATAATAAATCTAGATAACATAAGCTTAAATGTACAACATCAAACATGTTTTTAGAAATGGATATATTTGGGAAATTATGAAATCATTTGTTATCATGTTCTTGCTTACCATTTCAAGTTAAAATAACAGAAAAACAATTATATTGAATTCAATGAGAAAGTAAGATAAAAAGAAAAATTGAAAAAATAAAAGTGTAATACAAGTAATGCAGATTAATGAACTGCTATACAAATGAGTGACAGTTGAAAAATACAACCTATAATCCTACTCCACTCATTTAATTAATGAGTTAAAATGAATGCCAAAACTTGTTTGGCTTGAGGGAGTAAATATATATAAATTTGAATGGCTATACTTTCATATTGATAGATTAATCATTAAGCGTTCTGTTTTTGTAATGGTTTCTGTACTACATACCCTAAATGGGGAAGTGAAGTTAGCCCCTCAACTTCCCCTCTCTCTTAACATCAAGCCTAGAGTCAAGCACCACTCATCTGGTATTTCTTTTGAGATAATTTCCATGTGCATGAATCGAGTTATCGTAATATGTACCTTTGGTTGACTTACCATTCTGTGCATTACTCTGACTAAACACAGATTATCATCATCAGGCTACATTCTTTAATAGTTTTCCCATGTCATTAGTACACAGTGGGAGTTATAAGGCAATTAAAGGCAGAAGCTATGCATAGGCAGGAATGGAATAATTAAACCTATATTTAAAGATCCATAGTAACAAATGGAGCCTAGATTTTGATGAGTACATGTGTGTGTTGTATATCTCCTAAAATGATTACATACAGTGTTATCTTGATGTGTTTAGCATAGCATCCTTAGTAAGACACACAGCACAATGAACCCTCAATTCTTTTTATACTTTTCCTTTCCAGGAAAGATATATGAACACCAATCAAAATCCATATATATTTTTTGTATTTGGAACTATACATTAAAAGTTGACAGGGCAGCCAGGCATGGTAGCCCACGCCTTTAATCCCAGCACTCAGGAGGCAGAGGTAGGAGGATCACCATGAGTTTGAGGCCACCCTGAGACTACATTGTGAATTCCAGGTCTGCCTGAGCTAGCGTGAGACCCTACCTCGAAAAAAAAAAAGTTGACAGGGCAAAACTTGACGAGGTGGGGCTCATTGGTAGCTTACCATAATCTTCCCTTTCATAGTGCCCATTGTTCCCAAGAAAACAGAGCAATATACTTCCATTAATGCCTTCCCCAAACATCACTTTGTAATATAATTTGAGGAATGTTTTATTATTAATTACTATGTACTAATGTTGATTATTTAATTCTAGTAAAATATATTCCTTCATTTGGATTGTTGTTTTAAATAGAATGCATGCATAGAGCTGGAGAGAGGAGATGGCTTAGCAGTGAAGGCCCTTACCTGCAAAGCCAAAGGACCCAGGTTCAATTCCCCAGGACCCACATAAACCGGGTGCACAAGGTGGTGCATGCATCTGGAATTCAAATGCAGTGGCTGGAGGCCCTGGCATGCCCATTCTCTTTCTCTCATTCTATCTGCCTATTTCTTTCTCTCCCTCTCTCGAGTCAATAAATAAATAAAAATAAAATATAGAATCATATGCATGAAAGGGCAACTGGGATTCATTATGAAACTAATATCAACACGGTAATACAGGAGTTTGCAAAAACAGAAAAATCATCTGACATAGAGGGTCTTTAATCTTAGGAACCAAGAGCTTTGGAAGAATCATGGAAGATGACTTCCTCTTCTTAGCCTAGGAAGCATTCTTAAAACATGTAAAGCTCTTCAGTCCTTAATATCAAAAGCCTTGTCTATGACTTAGCTATCTCTAGCTATGTAGTTCTGAAAGTAGTCTTTAGTGCTCAGATCTACTTTCCTCCATTTTTCCCCTCAGGCAACAATGGGGGTGTAGCAGACAGCTTCAGGTTCACTGAGAAGAAGCTGGCCTGCCTTCATAGGAACAAACACAGAGAGTGGCAGTGATGTCTGCTCAGCTCCCCTCCTGCAATTTCCAAGGTACACACTTGACTGCTTCTCCCCGTGTCCTGGTCTTGCCTTCCCAAAGCCTGGGAAGTGTGCAGGCACACACACACACACACACACACACACACACACACACACACACACTACATGTCTGATGCTCAGGGGATACATCCAGGATGGGATATGCTTTGGCTCTCTGCGCCTGTCCAAGGGCAATTGCACTGCAGCAAGCACATTACAGTGACAGAGGCAAGGAAGCCATTGCCTTTGCATGCATGCACACCAGCTAGGCAGCCTCATCCCCACAAGCTGGGCTTCAAACTCCCCTGATGTGCCCGCCCCAACCCCTCCACCATCCTCAAATCTAAGGGGGGGGACATGTCAAAAGGCAAAAGCCCCACCTGGTCTCCTTCTGTGCCTCTTCTTGGATCCAAAGAGTTGGACCCAGGAAAAGATGTTTAACTTGTTTGTTTGTTTGTTTGTTTGTTTGTTTTTGGTTTTTTGAGGTAGGGTTTCACTCTAGTCCAGGCTATTCACTGGAATTCACTCTGTCTTCTCAGGGTGACCTTGAACTCACGGCGATCCTCTTACCTCTGCCTCCCAAGTGCTGGGATTAAAGGCGTGCACCACCACGCCCAGCTCTTAACTTGTTTTTGTCACAGCTGGTATTGCCTTTGCTTGGGCTTTGGTCGGGACCGCGAGTTCAAGAACAGCCTGAGAACACACAGTGGGTTCTGGGTCAGCCTGGCCTACAGCCACACCGACCTCAAAAAACTGTATTAAAAATAATAACAATAACAATAATAAAAATAAAATAATAAATGTTGGGCCCTATGAGGCCCAGGTGTGAGGCCTAGTGGAACTTCCTGAGCCTGACTAGAGTTTGGTGACTTCTCTTTGGCCTACTACTTCTGCTTAAGAGTGACTCAGCAAGGCCTAAGCCGAAACTGCCTCCGCCCAGCTACTGCTGATTTGGTGAAATACTATTGACCCTTACACCTTTATCTCATCCTTTTTCCCACCCTCTTTTTCAAAATATATAAACACCTTCCCATTACAATAAACCGAGTTCCTGCCTTGACAGACTCCCAGCTCAGTGTGGTTTTTTCTCCCTGGTGTTTTGGGGGGGAGGGGTCTGAGCCGCCGACAGCCGTCATCCTGCTCAGCCTCAAGAGGAGCCACTGGCCCGGCTCTCTCTCTTCCGCTCTACCTGCCGGGGGAAGAGGAACCAGCAGACTGGTGCCCCGTGTGAGCAACTCTCTTTCCTGCTTACGGAAGTACACTGACGGGCCAATCGGACTGCGGACGGGTGTACCCTCATAAATTATGAGGTAGTCTTCATATCTAATATTCTAACCTTTGCTTCTGTAACCTGTACTTACTTCAACATCTTTTTGTTCCTTTCTCTTTCCTTTCATTTCCAGGTTGCTGGCAAACCACATCTGCGGCACCTGTATTTCTGAGTGGGTCATACGTTCCTGGGAGACTCACCACGTGGGCAGACCTAGAGGAGACTTTAAGCATTTTGCTCCCTCATTTGAGTGGGGACTCCATCCCAAAAGATAAAACAAACCTGATGGGGAGATCTATACCCAGCTGTACTGTGTTTAGTATCATCGAGCTGTCCCCTAAGGACACAGGCTCATCTGGCCATCACAGATTTAAATCTAAACTTAATTCTACAGCATGTTTAGCTATTTTTGGGGCCTTTATGCTGATGTTGTACTCATGTGTATTACTGTTGCCCTGATTTTACAAATATTTCTCCTACAATGTGGCTTTAAAGTAAAAAAAAAAAACCTCCATGGCGTTGGGGACAAAACTCTTGTTTTAGCCCCATGGATTAGTTCAATCCTCCTTGCCTTAATTGCCAGCCTTAAAGGCTTTTCCATGGAGAAGTTCATTTTTGCCCTTAACAAAAACTGTAAGGAAAGACTAAAACTGGCATTTAAAATCTCATTCCTCCCAAGGCCACCACCCAAGCTGCCACTGGCCAGCTGCCTTTTCAGCCCGTAACCACCGCCTGTGGCAATAGCGCTCACAACCCCTCCCCCTCTTTAGCCTTGGAAAGAAAAAATACAAAAACTTTACTAACATAAGAAATGGCCACATTTTACTATCCAGGCCCAAAAAGTTTGATCAAGATTAAATTTATAGTGGACTGATGTGCTTGACTAAAAAATCAGACTGAGATTTAAAAATTTTAAGTTCAAAAACCTCAAACAAATTAAAATTATAAAAACACTAAGACTAATTTCAGGTTACTGAGCTACTATTGTCAACCACATTAACAATCTTAAGGAAGGTTAAAAAAAAAAAGGTGGGCTGACTACATTAAAACAATTTTTAAAAATACCTGAAGAAAGACTATTAGGAATACAAACTCTTAAAAACAGTTAATTGGAGAAAAAACCTACTTTTCAAGGCTATGATTTATTTCATCCCTAGATTAAAAATATGACTTAAAGATAACAGACTAAGATTTTAAGATTTTAAATTAAAAAACCTCAAACAAGTTAAAATTATAGAAACACTGAGACTGATTTTAGGTTAATGGAGTTACTATTGTCAACACATTAACAATCTTAAAAAACTTTTCAAGTCTATATGGCTATATCCTACACACCATTGTCCCTTTGCTGCCTTCCCATTAATGTAGGGCTAGAGGCAATCAGGCTTTTATCCGTAAGACAGCCCAAAAACAGGTCCTTTTACATACAATGGGCCATCCACCTCCAAACTTACTGTGAACATTCGCTCACATACTGGTCTACCTGAATTTATTGCTAATGGGGATTCGCAGGTAGACAAATTTATTGCTGTCTCCTCCTTGCCACACTTAGAACAAGCTAAACGTTTACACCAAATGTTCTATCTATCCCCCTTAATAATTCAAGCCTGGCTAACTCAGTCGGTAAAGCATGAGACTAAGCCCACTTCCTACTTAATGTCACTGGGGGCTATTCTTAAGGTGTTAATGGTGGGTTTAAGATTCCATTGTAAAGATATACAAAGTGTGCCTAACAGGAGTTCCTAAAGCTTGCTGTGGCTTGGCTACAATAATTTTACTCTGTGTGCTATATGACTAATTAATTTCTTTTTCTCTCTTTCTTGGCTCTATGAAGACAGGCCACCTTCTTCTGCCATTATGGAACTTCCCCTAGATCTGTAAGCTTCAACATCATGGAAAACTACTAGCTGTCAGCCCTGGATTGACCCTAACAATACATGTCTCATATCTTTTCTTCCTTGATTAATCATCCTAATGTTTTATTATGACTTTAGGTCATTCCAACCCATCTAATCTCCAAGACCTCACTGCTAAATGTCTTGCCATTTTACAGGCCAATGATTTTAAAGTGGCTCCAGAAATTCAGACTGCCCCTCCCTTCAAGATTTTGGGCTCCATGTTATTTCTTAATACTGTCTCTCCTGTCAAACCCCAACTCCATATTCAAAAATTAACTTACAAATCTTGTCAGCCTTTCCTCCAGGTACCTCCTCTTGGAACTACAGGAGCCAATCCTTGAGGGCTACATTAATCACCTTTGACAGATTAATGTTACATACTATTCTCCATTTGGAAAACTTAAATATATTTTTCTCTCAGTTGATACTTTCTCCCATGCTTACTGGACATTGACACATGCTGGAAAAAAAAAAAAAAACTAAACATACTATTAGCCATATGCTTCAATGCTTTGCCACCCTTAGATTGCCAGATCAAGTCAAATTTTCTAATACCCACGGGGCCAGGCCATCATAAACAAAAACAAAAGGGGGAATCCCTACCCCCACGTGACCAACTAAAAAAGGCATTATTAACCCTAAATATTTTAAATTTTTCTTAAAAAAATAGACACTTGTCCCCTTTTCAGGGAGAGGATTTAAATGTGCCTTTCCTCAAGAGGAAAAAAGACCCATTTGGGTACCAGCAAGAGACCTAAAATATTTACCCCAACAGGGGGACAATGATAATCACCTTTGCAGGGAGTGTTCCACCCCTGAGAACTGTGCCTCTGTTTCTTCCCCAGGAACGATTGGAGGTGTGGATGCTGCTGGACCCAAATGAAGCCAGAAAAGCTCCAGAAAGATTTACAGAAGAGGAGACAGGACTTCCAAGACAACCTGCTGTGGATGGGCTTACATGGCTTTTTACCCTACCTTCTCCCTCCCCTTGGACCCCTCCTCCTTCTTCTTATCCTCACTCTCTGGCCCTGTGTGATTAATAAGATTACACAATTCATTCACCAACAGCTAGAGGCAATTAAACTTCATCAGGTCAAAATACCACAGGCTCACAACTCAGGAGCCAGGCTACGAGGCCTGGGTGTGACTGGCTGTCCACCTAGTGTCCCTCCTCCACCCTCCATCGAACCAATGACAGGTAAGAACTCAGACAGGCTGAGACAACCTAAGACAGGTCATGGAGTGGATTTTCAACAGGCTAAAGACATGGTACTCAGTGACGGGTAAGATTCCCAGAGGGGGACAGGGGCCATGCTTTCCGCTGTTCTTACAAAAACAAAAGGGGGAGATGTTGGGCCCTATGAGGCCTGGGTGTGAGGCCTAGTGGAACTTCCTGAACCTGACTAGAGTTTGGCAACTTGTCTTTGGCCTACTACTTCTGCTTAAGAGTGACTCAGCAAGGCCTAAGCTGAAACTGCCTCCACCCAGCTACTGCTGATGTGGTGAAATACTATTGACCCTTACACCTTTATCTCATCCTTTTTCCCACCCTCTTTCTCAAAATATATAAACACCTTTCCATTACAATAAACCGAGTTCCTGCCTTGACAGACTCCCAGCTCAGTGTGGTTTTTTTCTCCCCAGTGTTTTGGGGGTGAGTGGTCTGAGCCGCCGACACACATCATCCCACTCAGCCTCAAGAAGAGCCACTGGCCCGGCTCTCTCTCTTCCACTCTACCTGCTGGAGGAAGAGGAACTGACAAATAAAAAATTAAATTAAATTAAAAAGTAAAATAAAATAATAAATAATGAAATAGAAAGTTAAATAAATAATAAATTGAATTAAATTAAAAAGTAAAATAAAGTAATAAAATAATAAATATTAAGATAAATTATAAATACTAAAATAAAAAATTAAATAAAATGATAAATTATTATATAAATAATAGAATAAATAAAATAAAATAAAATAAAAATAAGAAAATTGCAGTCAACTTGCTTAGAAGGAGGAGGAGGGTCATGGCCATGAGTTTGAGGCCAGCCTGAGATGACAGAGTAGATTACAGGTCAGACTGGCCTAGAGCCACACCCGACCTCAATGGTAATCATAATAATGATGATGATGATGATGATGATAATAATAATAATAATAAACAAATAAACTCGGGCTGGAGAGATGGCTCAGCAGTTAAGGGACATGCCTGTGAAGCCTAAGGATCCAGGTGCGACTCTCCAGGACCCACATAAGCCAGATACACAATGTGGCGCATGCGTCTGGAGTTCATTTGCAGCAGCTAGAGGCCCTGGAGTGTCCATTCACTCCTCTCTCTCTGCGTCTCTCTGTCCCTCTCTATTTCTCTCTCTCTAGTCAATAAGTAACTAAAGTATTTTTTAAATATTTATTTTCATTTAATTACTTATTAGACACACAGAGAGGTTGTGCCCTGGACATGCCTTGAGGCAGGATGCCAGCCACATGGCCTTTTAAGATTTCTTTATCTTTATTTCTTCCTTTAATAATTTACAGTTATTTCCGGGCATGGTGACAAACATCTTTAATCCCAGCACTTGGGAGGCAGAGGTAGGAGGATCACTGTGAGTTCAAGGCCACCCTGAGATGACTACAAAGTTAATTCCAGGTCATCCTGAGCCAGAGTGGTGACACCCTATCTCAAAAAACAAAAAACAGGGCTGGAGAGATGGCTTAGAGGTTAAGGCGCCTGCCTCCTAACCCTAAGAACACTGGTTCCAATCTCCAGTGGTTCCAATCTCCAGGTACCACGTTTAGCCAGATGCAAAGTGACACAAGGGCACAGTGCCACACTTAACCACAAGGGGGCGCACACATCTGGATTTCATTCGCAGCAGCTGAGACACTGCTGGAGCGCCCATCTCTGTCTTCTCTCTCTCTCTCTCTCTCTCTCTCTCTCTCTCTCTGTGTCTCTCTCCAAAAAATACAAAAATAAAAAGTTTTTTTAATGACAGTTATTTATTCATTTATTATTGACATTTACTTATTATTATTTAAATTTGTTTGCTATTTAAATTTATTCATTATTTGTCTTTATTTCTTTATTATTGATATTTATTTATTATTTACATTCATTTATTTAGTATCTATCCTTATTTGTTTATTATAGTTATTTATTTTTATATTTGTTTAATATTTATACTGCTTTGTTTATTATATTTATTTAGTAATTATATTTATTTATTGTTTTATTTATTTATTATTTATATTTGCTTGTTTAATATTCATAACTGATTTGTTTATTACATTTACTTACTTATCATATTAATTTATTGTTCTATATTTACTTATTATTTATATGCTTTGATTTAGTATTTATTGTTTATTATGTTGACTTATTTGTAGAAATTTATTTAATATTTACACTTATACATTGATTTATATTTATTAATTGATTATTTATATGTATTTATATATTATTTATAATCGTGTGTTTAATATTTATACTTATTTGTTTATTATATTTATTTATTTTTTATATTCATTTATTTAGTATTTAATCCTAATTTTTATTATATTTATTTATTATTTTATTTATTATGTGTATTAATTTATTCATGATTTATGTTCATTTATTTAATAGTCACCCTTATTAGTTTATTATATTTATTTATATATATTTACTTATTGCTTTTCTTGTTTATTGGTTATATTCATTTACTTAATATTTATACTGATTTGTTTATAATATTTATTTATCATACATATTTATTGTTTTATTTTTATTATTTTGGTTTTTCTTTTTTTTTGGATTTTGTTTTTTTGTTTTTCGAGGTAGGGTCTCACCACTCTGGCCCAGGTTGACCTGGAATTAGCTTTGTAGTTTCAGGATGGCCTCAAACTCACAGCGATCCTCCTACCTCTGCCTCCCAAGTGCTGGGATTAAAGGAGTGCACCACCATGCCCTGCTATTTTCATTATTTATATTTGTTTGTTTAATATTTATCCTTATTCATTCATTATATTCATTTATCATAATTATTTATTTGTTGTTTTATTGATTGATTATGTATATCTATTTGTTCGTTTTATCATTTCACCATTTATTGGTGAGAGAGAGAGAATGGGACCGTCGCATGCCAGGGCCTTCCAGGGACCATGGGCATCGCTTTGTGCATTGGGACCTGGGGATTTGAACCCAGATCCTTGGGCTCCGCTGGCAGGCACCCTAACCGCTGAGCCACCTTGCCAGACCAAAAGTAGATAGAGCTCAATGAATGAAGCTGTGAGACAGCCTGAGAGAACAGAATCCAGCCCCTCAGTCCCCTATGCTCTCCTGATTAAAGGAAGGAAGGAAGGAAGGAAGGAAGGAAGGAAGGAAGGAAGGGAGGAAGAAGGAAGGAAAGGGAGGAAAAGACTTCTTTAACTGACAACTTCCATCAATAGAAACAATATAAAAAGATGAAAATATCATCCATTTGTAGTGGTGGGATGCCCCCGCATTCATTCTCCCAGTTGAAAACCCTACAAGTTATCTGCTTTTTAGCTGTTTCTGGGGAGTCCCTGCTGGATACAGAAATCATGTCTGGGGTACCGACCGACCCCGGGTGCGGAACTGAAAATTATGTAGGGGACACAGAAGGCTAGCATGTACCCCAACCGCCCTCCCCTTGCCCAGTGAAGAATGGGAAGAAGGGGCGGTGGGGGCGGCGCAGGCAGAGGCAATGAGTCAGTGAGGTACAGGACAGGGTAGGAGGTAAAGGCTCTCTCTCTCTCTCTCTCTCTCTTTCTCTCTCTCTCAAGAGACTCATGACAGGATGGGAGTGGTGGGTGGCACTATGCATTCCCACACTCCCACAGGAAAGAAAGAGAGAGAACGGAAAAGACTTTTTTTTTCTTTTCACTTCCTAATGTATTGTGAAGAACTCTGACATGTGGGCATCACGTTCTGTTTGTTTCTTTAAGAGTGTTCACCTAAAAATCCATAGGAGAGACAGAAGAAACATACTATGTCCATCACAAAGCAAGCTCTGCTTTTAAGAAATGTCGGTTTTATTAGAACAACCTGTAGGGCAACTAGAAGAATCACAGCAGCGGTTAAAGGAAGGAGGAGAAGGGGGAGAAAGAATGGACTGGGGAGATAGAGGTGGTTGATCCCATGGTTACTTAAACATGGGGTTCAATTCCCCACTAACCATGTAAAAGCAGGTACATGACATGGCACATGTGTCCAGCGTTAGTTCCCTTTGCAGTGGCAGGAGAGCCTAGCATTCGTTCTCCCACGTGAAAATCCTACAAGTCATCTGTGTAAAATTAAACATTTTTTTTTCTTAGCGGTTTCTGACGAGTACCGGGCCACTCCACCTGCAGAACCAACAGTACATAGGAGACAGTAGAAGGCTGGCATGTACACCAAACACCTTCCCCTCACCCAGTGAAATACATAAGCCAGATGCTCAAGGGGCACACACATCTGGAGTTCATTTGCAGTGGCTGGAGGACCTGGTTTGCCCATTCTCCTCCCCCCCTTCCCTCTCTCTGTCTCACTCTAGCTGAGGCTGACCTGAAATTCACTCTGTAGTCTCAGGGTGGCCTCGAACTCATGGCGATCCTCCTACCTCTGCCTCCCAAGTGCTGGGATTGAAGGCATGTGCCACCATGCCTGGCTAGTGGCTTTTCTTTTTTTCTTTCTTTCTTTCTTTCTTTCTTTCTTTCTTTCTTTCTTCTTCTTCTTCTTCTTTTTTTTTGGTTTTGTTTTGGGTTGTTTGTTTGTTTGTTTGTTTGTTTGTTTGTTTGTTTGTTTTTTGAGATAGGGTCTCTCTCTAGCCCACGCTGACCTGGAATTCACTCTGTAGTCTCAGGGTGGCCTTGAACTCATGGCAATCCTCCTACCTCTGCCTCCCATGGGCTGAGATTAAAGGTAGATGTGTGCCACCACACATGGCTTTCCATATAATTTTCACTTGGAGTTTATAAATAAAACTTCAACCCAAGGAAGTACCTCAAAAAGTATTTATATTTGTTTTTGTCTAGACCAGGCTGACCTGTAATTCACTCTGTAGTCTCAGGGTGTCCTCGAAGTCATGGTGATCCTCCTACTTCTGTCTCCTGAGTGCTGGGATTAAAGGCATGTGTGCCATCATGCCCGGCTAGGCTTAGTGGCTTTTCACCTGATCCTCAGTTCCACTTCCTCGATGCCAGCTTCAGTTTCTCCCAAACTGACGTGTTTATAGTCCTTCCAGCCTTAAGTCATATTCCCAGCCTATCGTCCCTGCAGAAAAGGCACCGTGGCCCACTTCTGACTCACTTGACCAGTGGGCAGTGAGTCTGGACCTCTTGGGCTGGGAGGGATGAAGATGCCTGGGACAGTCGGCAAAACCCACGAAGTGGGGGATTGCGGGTTGCGCTGGTCGCCAGCCGCCAGGAGCGAGGGGGGCAGCATGGGCACAACAGCCTCTGTCTGTCTGTCTCTCACCTGTGTCTGTGTCTCACCGGGGGCATCTGTCTGTGTGTCTTCCTAGCAGCCTTGAGTCCAGCCATCCATCTGTCTGTCTGTCCATCCATCCAGATGGGTGGGTGGGCCTAACGTGGTGATGTCACCGGCAGGCAGATGTTTGCAGGTCCCATAAGGTCGGCCCAGGTAGGTCAGAGCGGGGTGGGCGGGGCCTGGAGGATGACGGACAGGCACTGCCACCTGTGGCCACGCCCCTGCCCACCCTGGCCCCTGAGAGTCAGAGTGGAGTGGGCGGGACCTGGAGGATGATGGACAGGCACTGCCTCCCTGTGGCCCCGCTCCCTGCCCTTCCAGTGACGTCACACGCTCCTGAGCCTGTGTGAGCCCGTGTGAGTGAGTGAGTGCGAGTGTATGCAGGTGGAGCCAACTGCGTGCCTCCTGGCGGTGCTCAGAGCTGGCTTCCTGCCTTCATTCCTCCAGGGTGCACATAGTAGGTGTGCATGCCTCTGCCCTGCACACAGCCGGTGCAGAATGCGTGCACACATCCACGGTGCACACACAGTAGGCTCACACTGCGTGCAGACATGTATGGTATACACCGTCAGGGCATACTGTGTGCAGATGCCTACGTTGCACACGGTTGGTGCACCCAGCCAGTGCAGATGGTGTGCAGATGTCCACAGTGTACACAGTTAGCGCACACTACATGCACATGTCCACAGTGTAGACCATCGGCGCATACTTCTGTAATGCAAATAGTTGGTGCCTACTGTGTGCACACGCCCACAGTGTACACAGTCAGCACCTACTGCCTGCAGACTTCCACAGTGTACACAGTTGTCACATATGTCATGCAGATGCCCACAGTGTACACAGGCAGCACATACTGCATGCACACATAAACAGATCTTCCAGGGCATCTTCCTGCACGCTCGGCTATCCCTGAAGACGCTCAGCCATTTCTGTCATCCCGAGACCCGTTGTCCATCTTTGGCCGTTTCTGGAGATCTTTGGGTCTCTCCGTCAACACTTGGCTGTCCCCGAAGACACTCGACAGTTTCAGTCCGCCCGGGACCTGTCGGCCATCTTCGGCCATTTCCGGAGATCATCGGGAACTTCCGTCCACGCTCGGCTGTCCCCAAAGACGCTCAGCCATTTCCATCTGCCAGGGACCAGCCTAGGCAGCTCAGCACATGCTCTTGAGGGTCCTAGGTCAGAAGAGTGCTATGGCCTCGGTCTCCTTTAGACTGTGTCAGGATAGTGGGCCAGAAGTGCAAAGGAAGGGGCTCAGGAAATTGGATGACAAGGAGAGTGAACAAAAGGTCAGACCAGACCACTTGTGTGTCTAGGTCACCAAAGTCACATGTCTGTCCTTCCCCTCTCTCCCCCTAGTTTTCTTCATACGATCCCCAAGAGTCTGAGAGACCGTTTCATACCCAGGCCTTAGCAACACCATTGTATGATTTTGATTCTAACTTAAAATTTTCTTCACCTTTTGCGGACATATAATGATGAGCCATCAGGGGTGACTCCTCCTACCTCTGCCTCCCGAGTGCTGGGATTAAAGGTGTGCACCACCATGCCTGGCAAAAATTTATTTATTTCAGAGAGTCAGAGAGAGAGAGAGAGAGAGAGAGAGAGAGAAAGAGAGAGAGAGAAAGAATGGATGTGCCAGGGCCTCCAGCCACTGCAAACAAATTCCAGATGCATGAACCCCCTTGTGCATCTGGCTTACATGAGTCCTGGGGAACCAAGCCTCAACCGGGGTCCTTAGGCCTCACAGGTAAGAGCTTAATTACTAAGCCATCTGTCCAGTCCTCTATATCTCTTCTTATCTGATTTTATTTTTTATCTATTATTTATTTATTAAAGACAGAGAGGGGAAGAGAGAGAGAGTGGGTGCACCAGCCACTGCAAATGAACTCCAGACGCATGCACCCTCTGGGCATCTGGCTTATGTGGGTCCTGGGGAATCAAGCCTTGAACCGGGGTCCTTAGGCTTCACAGGCAAGCACCGTAACCACTAAACCACCTCTCCAGCCCCCTACTTCTCTTTATGCTCAACACTCTGAACCCTCACAGTTTCCTTATTTCTGTCCAATAGTTGGTCATCAATACGTTGAAGGGATTAAGAGGACCAAGCTGGACAATGACTTCAATAGCTGAATCATGTAAGAAGCCTGGGCCTGGTGGGGGACAGCCAGTGCTGCTTGCCAATGTGGCCCACCCGGCCCCTCCCTCTAGTTGCTCCATCCCAGAGATGCCTTAGGAGCTGAGGAGCTGGGGCCTCATCAGATGGATGCCAGTGTAGCCATCTCTTTCTTTTTTTTTTTTTTATTGACAACTTCTATACTTACATTAAAAAGTATGATATTTCCCTCCCCTCCCCCACCCAGCCATCTCTTTCTTCATGGCCTTACCTAGCAGGGCTAGGGCTGCAGAGTGCTGAAGAGAGGGGGAGCAGGTGGGTCAGGAAGTGGCACGCACAGGAAGCAGGAACTTGTGCTCCAATTCTGCCTTGGTACCTAATGAGTGTAAGCCACAGGTAGCACAGAAATGAGGTGTTACTTCTCTTCAAAGAAGATGAACATCACCAACAACCTTTGAGCACCTACAGCTCAACCTACCACAGGGGCCAACCCTGACTTTCAGGTCTCCGGTGTCACACAACTCTTCTGATGACCAGAGCCTGAAAGAAATTCCCTCTGGGTCTAGAGAACATTTGGGCCATTGGTGGGTGGACTACAGGTCTGGCAGTATGCACAGGTCTACAGCTGTATTTGGTTTAGTGGCTTTTCTTTTTTTCTTCCTTTCTTCTTTCTTTCTTTCTTTCTTTTTATTTTATTTTATTTTTATTTTTTTATTTTTCAAGGTAGGATCTCACTCTAGCCCAGGCAGACCTGGAATTCACTCTGTAGTCTCAGGGTGGCCTCAAACTCATGGCGACCCTCCTACCTCTGCCTCCCAAGTGCTGGGATTAAAAGTGTGTGCCACCACGCCTGGCTAGTGGCTTTTCTTTTCTTTCTTTCTTCTTCTTCTTCTTTTTTTTTTTTTTTTTGCTTTTGTTTTTGTTTTTTTGAGATGGGGTCTCGCTCTAGCCCAGGCTGACCTGGAATTCACTCTGTAGTCTCAGGGTGGCCTTGAACTCATGGCGATCCTCTTACCTCTGCCTCACATGGGCTGAGATTAAAGGTAGATGTGTGCCACCACACATGGCTTTCCATATAATTTTCACTTGGAGTTTATAAATAAAACTTCAACCCAAGGAAGTACCTCAAAAAGTATCTATATTTGTTTTTGTCTAGCCCAGGCTGACCTGAAATTCACTCTGTAGTCTCAGGGTGTCCTCGAAGTCATGGTGATCCTCCTACCTCTGTCTCCTGAGTGCTGGGATTAAAGGTGTGTGCGCCACCATGCCCGGCTAGGCGTAGTGGCTTTTCACCTGATCCTCAGTTCCACTTCCTCGATGCCAGCTTCAGCTTCTCCCAAACTGACGTGTTTATAGTCCTTCCAGCCTTAGGTCATGTTCCCAGCCTATCGTCCCTGCAGAAAAGGCACCGTGCCCTCTTCTCTCTCACCGCTGCCTGCCTGTCTGTCTGTCTCTCACGTCTGCCTCTGTCTGTCTCTCACCCCTGCCTCTGTCTGTCTCTCACCTCGGCCTCTCTGTCTCTCTTTCACACTGGTCGCTGTCTGTCTGTCTGTCTGTCTGTCTCTCAGCCCAGCTTCTGTCTGTCTCTCACCTCGGCCTCTGTCTGTCTGTCTCTCAGCCCGGCCTCTGTCTGTCTGTCTGCTCTCAGCCCCCCTCTGGCTGTATGTCTGTCTCTCACCTCAGCCTCTGTCTGTCTCTCAGCCCAGCCTCTGTCTCTCACCTCAGCCTCTGTCTGTCTGTCTCTCACCCCAACCTCTGTCTGTCTGTCTGTCTCTCAGCCCAGCCTCTGTCTGTCTCTCACCTTGGACTCTGTCTCTCCCTCACCTCAACCTCTGTTTGTCTGTCTGTCTCTCAGCCTGGCCTCTGTCTGTCTCTCACCTCAGCCTCTGTCTGTCTCTCAGCCCAGCCTCTGTCTGTCTGTCTCTCACCTCAGCCTCTGTCTGTCTATCTTTCTCTCACCTCTGCCTCTGTCTGTCTGTCTTTATCTCACCCCTGCCTCTGTCTGTCTCTCAGCCCGGCCTCTGTCTGTCTGTCTGGCTGGCTGGCTGGCTCTCACCTAGGCCTCTGTCTGTCTGGCTCTCACCTTGGCATCTATCTGTCTCTCACCTCAGCCTCTGTCTGTCTGTCTCTCAGCCCAGCCTCTGTCTGTCTGTCTCTCACCTTGGCCTCTGTCTGTCTGTCTCTCAGCCCAGCCACTGTCTGTCTCTCAGCCAGCCCAGCCTCTTTCTGTCTGTCTGTCTCTCACCCCTGCCTCTGTCTGTCTCTCAGCCAGCCCAGCTGTCTGTCTGTCTTTCACCTTGGCCTCTGTCTGTCTCTCACCTCGGCCTCTGTCTGTCTGTCTGTCTCTCAGCCAGCCCAGCCTCTGTCTGCTTGTCTCTCATCTCAGCCTCTGTCTGTCTGTCTCTCAGCCTAGCCTCTGTCTGTCTCTCTGAGCTTTGCCTCTGTCTCTCACCTCAGCCTCTGTCTGTCTTTCTATCTCTCACCCCAGCCTCTGTCTGGCTCTCACCTCGGCCTCTGTCTGTCTGTCCCTCACCCAGGCCTCTGTTTGTCTGTCTCTCACCTCGGCCTCTGTCTGTCTGTCCCTCACCCAGGCCTCTGTTTGTCTGTCTCTCACCTCGGCCTCTGTTTGTCTGTCTCTCAGCCCGGCCTCAGTCTGTCTGTCTGTCTTTAACCTCGGCCTCTGTCTGGCCTCTGTCTGTCTCTCAGCCTGGCCTCTGTCTGTCTCTCAGCCAGCCCAGCCTCTGTCTGTCTGTCTCTCACCCCTGCCTCTGTCTGTCTCTCAGCCAGCCCAGCCTCTGTCTGTCTGTCTGCCTCTCAGCCCCACTTCTGTGTGTCTGTCTCTCACCTTGGCCCCTGTCTGTCTGTCTGTCTCTCACCTCAACCTCTGTCTGTCTGTCTGTCTCTCAGCCTGGCCTCTGTCTGTCTCTCACCTTGGCCTCTGTCTGTCTGTCTCTCAGCTTGGCCTCTGTCTGTTTATCTGTCTCTCACCTTAGCCTCTGTCTGTCTCTCAGCCCAGCCTCTGTCTCTCACCTCAGCCTCTATCTGTCTGTCTCTCTGTTTTTCACCCCGGCCTCTGTTTTCCTGTCTCTCACCCCTGCCTCTGTCTGTCTATGTGTCTGTATGTCTGTCTGTCTCAGCCTCTGTCTGTCTCTCACCTCAGCCTCTGTCTGTCTCTAAGCCCAGCCTCTGTATGTCTGTCTCTCACCTCTGCCTCTGTGTGTCTGTCTCTCACCTCAGCCTCTATCTGTCTGTCTCTCACCTCGGCCCCTGTCTGTCTGTCTGTCTCTCACCTCAGCCTCTGTCTGTCTCTCAGCCCAGCCTCTGTCTGTCTCTCACCTCAGCCTCTATCTGTCTGTCTGTCTGTCTTTCACCCCAGCCTCTGTTTGTCTGTCTCTCACCTCGGCCTCTGTTTGTCTGTCTCTCAGCCCGTTCTCTGTCTATCTGTCTGTGTGTCTGTCTGTCTCTCACCTCGGCCTCTGTCTGTCTCTCACCTTGGCCTCTGTCTGTCTCTCACCTCAGCCTCTGTCTGTCTCTCACCTCAGCCTCTGTCTGTCTGTCTCTCAACCCGGCCTCTGTCTGTCTGTCTGTCTGTCTTTCAGCCCAGCCTCTGTCTGTCTCTCACCTCGGCCTCTGTCTGTCTGTCTCTCAGCCCAGCCTCTGTCTGTCTCTCACCCCGGCCTCTGTCTGTCTGTCTCTCACCTCAGCTTCTGTCTGTCTGTCTCTCACCCCAGCCTCTGTCTGTCTGTCTCTCACCTCAGCCTCTGTCTGTCTGTCACCCCAACCTCTGTCTGTCTATCTGTCTGTCTCTCACCTCAGCCTCTGTCTGTATCTCAGCCCAGCCTCTGTCTGTCTTTTACCTCTGCCTCTGTGTGTCTGTCTCTCACCCCTGCCTCTGTCTGTCTCTCAGCCAGTCCAGCCACTGTCTGCCTGTCTCTCAGCCCCACCTCTATCTGTATGCCTGTCTCTCACCTCTGCTTCTGTGTGTCTGTCTCTCAACCTGGCCTCTGTCTGTCTCTCAGCCTGGCCTCTGTCTGTCTCTCTGTCTTTCACCTCGGGCTCTGCCTGTCTCTCAGCTCGTCCTCTGTCTGTCTCTCACCCCGGCCTCTATTTGTCTGTCTCTCACCCGGGCCTCTGTCTGTCTCTCATGCTGGCCTCTGTCTGTCTGTCTCTCAGCCAGCCTGGCCTCTTTCTGTCTGTCTGTCTCGCACCCCTGCCTCTGTCTGTCTTTCAGCCAGCCCAGCCACTGTCTGTCTGTCTCTCAGCCCCACATCTGTCTGTCTGTCTGTCTCTCTCTCTCTCCTTGGCCTCTGTCTGTCTCTCAACTTGGCCTCTGTCTGTCTCTCACCTCAGCCTCTGTATGTCTCTCAGCCCGGCCTCTGTCTGTCTGTCTGTCTCTCACCTCAGCCTCTGTATGTCTATCAGCCCTGCCTCTGTCTGTCTGTCTCTCACCTCTACTCTGTCTGTCTCTCACCTTGGCCTCTGTCTGTCTCTCACCTCAGCCTCTATCTGTCTGTCTCTCACCCTGGCCTCTGTTTGTCTGTCTCTCACCCCGGCCTCTGTCTGTCTGTCTGTCTCTCACCTCAGCCTCTGTCTGTCTCTCACCTTGGCCTCTGTCTGTCTCTCACCTCAGCCTCTGTCTGTCTCTCAGCCCAGCCTCTGTCTGTCTCTCACCTCTGCCTCTGTGTGTCTGTCTCTCACCCCGGCCTCTGTCTGTCAGCCCAGCCACTGTCTGTCTCTTACCCCTGCCTCTGTCTCTCAGCCAGCCCTGCCTCTGTCTGTATGTCTGTCTCTCACCTCTGCCTGTGTGTCTGTCTCTCACCTCGGCCTCTGTCTGTCTCTCACCTCTGCCTCTGTGTCTCTGTCTCTCACCACGGCCTCTGTCTGTCTCTCAGCCAGCCCAGCCTCTGTCTGTCTGTCATCAGCCTGGCCTCTGTCTGTCTCTCAGCCAGCCCAGCCACTGTCTGTCTGTCTGTCTGTCTCTCAGCCCTGCCTCTGTCTGTATGTCTGTCTCTCACCTCTGCCTCTGTGTGTCTGTCTCTCACCTTGGCCACTGTCTGTCTGTCTCTCACCTTGGCCCCTGTCTGTCTTTCTCCCACCTCAGCCTCGGTCTGTCTCTCAGCCCGGCCTCTGTCTGCCTGTCTGTCTCTCACCTCGACCTCTGTTTGTCTGTCCCTCAGCCCGGCCTCTGTCTGTCTGTCTGTCTCTCACCTCGACCTCTGTTTGTCTGTCCCTCAGCCCGGCCTCTGTCTGTCTGTCTGTCTGTCTCTCACCTCGGCCTCTTTCTGTCTGTCTGTCTGTCTCTCACTTCAGCCTCTGTCTGTCTGTCTCTCACCCCGGCCTCTGTCTGTCTGTCTCTCACCTCAGCCTCTGTCTGTCTCTCACCTCGGCCTCTGTCTGTCTGTCTGTCTGTCTGTCTCTCACCCCAGCCTCTGTTTGTCTGTCTCTCACCTTGGTCTCTGTTTGTCTGTCTCTCACCCTGGCCTCTGTCTGTCTCTCACCTTGGCCTCTGTCTGTCTGTCTCCCACCCTGGCCTCTGTCTGTCTCTCAGCCAGCCCGGCCTCTGTCTCTTTCTCACCTCTTCCTCTGTCTGTCTCTCAGCCAGCCCAGCCACTGTCTGTCTGTCTGTCTCTCAGCCCCACCTCTGTCGGTATGTCTGTCTCTCACCTCTGCCTCTGTGTGTGTGTCTCTCTCCCAGGCCTCTGTCTGTCTCTCAGCCTGGCCTCTCTCTGCCTGTCTGTCTCTCACCTCGGCCTATGTCTGTCTCTCACCTCAACCTCTGTCTGTCTATCTCTCACCTCAGCCTCTGTCTGTCTGTCTCTCAGCCAGCCTGGCTTCTTTTGTCTGTCTGTCTCTCACCCCTGCCTCTGTCTGTCTCTCAGCCAGCCCAGCCACTGTCTGTCTGTCTGTCTCTCAGCCCCACCTGTGTCTCTATGTCTGTCTCTCACCTTTGCCTCTGTGTGTCTGTCTCTCACCTGGGCCTCTTTCTGTCTGTCTTTCAGCCCAGCCTCTGTCTGTATGTCTCTCACCTTGTCCTCTGTCTGTCTCTCAGCCTGCCTCTGTCTGTCTGTCTCTCACCTCGGCCTCTGTCTGTATGTCTCTCACCTCGGCCTCTGTCTGTCTGTCTCTCACCTTGGCCTCTTTCTGTTTCTCACCTCGGCCTCTGTCTGTCTGTCTCTCAGGCCAGCATCTGTCTGTCTCTCAGCCAGCCTGGCCTCTGTATGTCTGTCTATCTCTCACCTCAGCCTCTGTCTGTCTGTCTCTCAGCCTGGCCTCTGTCTGTCTGTCTCTCACCTTTGCCTCTGTCTGTCTATCTCTCACCTCAGCCTCTGTCTGTCTCTCACCTCAGCCTCTGTCTGTCTCTCAGCCCAGCCTCGGTCTGTCTGTCTGTCTCTCACCTCAGCCTCTGTCTGTCTCTCACCTTGGCCTCTGTCTGTCTCTCACCTCGGCCTCTGTCTGTCTCTCAGCCAGCCCAGCCTCTGTCTGTCTGTCTCTCAGCCCCACCTCTGTATGTCTGTCTCTCACCTCTGCCTCTTTGTGTCTGTCTCTCACCTTGGCCTCTGTCTGTCTGTCTCTCACCTTGGCCCCTGTCTGTCTGTCTCCCACCTCAGCCTCTGTCTGTCTCTCAGCCCAGTCTCTGTCTGTCTCTCAGCCAGCCCAGCCACTGTCTGTCTGTCTGTCTCTCAGCCCCACCTGTGTCTCTATGTCTGTCTCACCTCTGCCTCTGTGTGTCTCTCACCTGGGCCTCTTTCTGTCTGTCTTTCAGCCCAGCCTCTGTCTGTCTGTCTCTCACCTTGGCCTCTGTCTGTTTCTCAGCCCGGCCTCTGTCTGTATGTCTCTCACCTTGGCCTCTGTCTGCCTCTCACCTTTGCCTCTGTCTGTCTGTCTCTCAGCCCAGCCTCTGTCTGTCTCTCAGCCAGCCTGGCCTCTGTATGTCTGTCTTTCTCTCACCTCAGCCTCTGTCTGTCTCTCACCTTTGCCTCTGTCTCTATCTCTCACCTCAGCCTCTGTCTGTCTCCCACCTTGGCCTCTGTCTGTCTCTCACCTCAGCATCTGTCTGTCTCTCAGCCCAGCCTCTGTCTGTCTCTCAGCCAGCCCAGCCTGTCTGTCTGTCTGTCTCTGTCTGCCTCTGTCTGTCTGTCTCTCAGCCCAGCCTCTGTCTGTCTGTCTCTCACCCTAGCTTCTGTTTGTCTGTCTCTCACCTCGGCCTCTGACTGTCTCTCACCTCATCCTCTGTCTGTCTCTCAGCCAGCCCAGCCTCTGTCTGTCTGTCTGTCTGTCTGTCTCTCAGCCCCGCCTCTGTATGTCTGTCTCTCAGCTCTGCCTCTGTGTGTCTGTCTCTCACCTCTGCCTCTGTGTGTCTGTCTCTCACCTCGGCCTCTGTCTGTCTGTCTCACCTCGGCCCCTGTCTGTCTGTCTGTCTGTCTGTCTGTCTGTCTGTCTCCCACGTCAGCCTCTGTCTGTCTCTCAGCCCAGCCTCTGTCTGTCTGTCTGTCTCTCACCTTGGCCTGTCTGTCTCAGCCTCTGTCTCAGCCTGGCCTCTGTCTGTCTCTCACCCTGGCCTCTGTCTGTCTGTCTGTCTGTCTCTCAGGCCAGCCTCTGTCTGTCTCTCTCACCCTGGCCTCTGTCTGTCTCTCTGCCAGCCTGGCCTCTGTCTGTCTCTCACCCCTGCCTCTGTCTGTCTCTCAGCCAGCCCAGCCACTGTCTGTCTGTCTGTCTCTCAGCCCTGCCTCTGTCTGTATGTCTGTCTCTCACCTCTGCCTCTATGTGTCTGTCTCTCACCCGGCCTCTGTCTGTCTCTTAGCCTGGCCTCTGTCTGTCTGTCTGTCTCTCACCTCGGCCTCTGTCTGTCTATCTCTCACCTCAGCCTCTGTCTGTCTGTCTCTCACCTCTGGCCTCTGTGCTGTCTCTCAGTGCCTCTGTCTGTCTGTCTCTCAGCCCAGCCTCTGTCTGTCTGTCTGTCTCTCAGCCCAGCCTCTGTCTGTCTGTCTGTCTCTCACCCTGGCCTCTGTCTGTCTGTCTGTCTCTCACCTCAGCCTCTGTCTGTCTGTCTCTCACCTTGGCCTCTTCTGTCTGTCTCTCACCTCAGCCTCCCTCACCAGCCTCTGTCTGTCTGTCTGTCTGTCTGTCTGTCTCTCACCTCTGCCTCTGTTTGTCTGTCAGCCCCACCTGTGTCTCTATGTCTGTCTCTCACCTTTGCCTCTGTGTGTCTGTCTCTCACCTGGGCCTCTTTCTGTCTGTCTTTCAGCCCAGCCTCTGTCTGTATGTCTCTCACCTTGGCCTCTGTCTGTCTCTCAGCCTGCCTCTGTCTGTCTGTCTGTCTCTCACCTCGGCCTCTGTCTGTATGTCTCTCACCTCGGCCTCTGTCTGTCTGTCTCTCACCTTGGCCTCTTTCTGTTTCTCACCTCGGCCTCTGTCTGTCTGTCTCTCAGGCCAGCATCTGTCTGTCTCTCAGCCAGCCTGGCCTCTGTATGTCTGTCTATCTCTCACCTCAGCCTCTGTCTGTCTGTCTCTCAGCCTGGCCTCTGTCTGTCTGTCTCTCACCTTTGCCTCTGTCTGTCTATCTCTCACCTCAGCCTCTGTCTGTCTCTCACCTCAGCCTCGGTCTGTCTCTCAGCCCAGCCTCGGTCTGTCTGTCTGTCTCTCACCTCAGCCTCTGTCTGTCTCTCACCTCGGCCTCTGTCTGTCTCTCACCTCGGCCTCTGTCTGTCTCTCAGCCAGCCCAGCCTCTGTCTGTCTCTCAGCCCCACCTCTGTATGTCTGTCTCTCACCTCTGCCTCTTTGTGTCTGTCTCTCACCTTGGCCTCTGTCTGTCTGTCTCTCACCTTGGCCCCTGTCTGTCTGTCTCCCACCTCAGCCTCTGTCTGTCTCTCAGCCCAGTCTCTGTCTGTCTCTCAGCCAGCCCAGCCACTGTCTGTCTGTCTGTCTCTCAGCCCCACCTGTGTCTCTATGTCTGTCTCACCTCTGCCTCTGTGTGTCTCTCACCTGGGCCTCTTTCTGTCTGTCTTTCAGCCCAGCCTCTGTCTGTCTGTCTCTCACCTTGGCCTCTGTCTGTTTCTCAGCCCGGCCTCTGTCTGTATGTCTCTCACCTTGGCCTCTGTCTGCCTCTCACCTTTGCCTCTGTCTGTCTGTCTCTCAGCCCAGCCTCTGTCTGTCTCTCAGCCAGCCTGGCCTCTGTATGTCTGTCTTTCTCTCACCTCAGCCTCTGTCTGTCTCTCACCTTGGCCTCTGTCTGTCTCTCACCTCAGCCTCTGTCTGTCTCTCAGCCCAGCCTCTGTCTGTCTCTCAGCCAGCCCAGCCTCTGTCTGTCTGTCTGTCTCTCAGCCCAGCCTCTGTCTGTCTGTCTCTCACCCTAGCCTCTGTTTGTCTGTCTCTCACCTCGGCCTGTGTTTGTCTGTCTCTCAGCCCAGCCTCGGTCTGTCTGTCTGTCTCTCACCTCAGCCTCTGTCTGTCTCTCACCTTGGCCTCTGACTGTCTCTCACCTCATCCTCTGTCTGTCTCTCAGCCAGCCCAGCCTCTGTCTGTCTGTCTGTCTGTCTGTCTCTCAGCCCCGCCTCTGTATGTCTGTCTCTCAGCTCTGCCTCTGTGTGTCTGTCTCTCACCTCTGCCTCTGTGTGTCTGTCTCTCACCTCGGCCTCTGTCTGTCTGTCTCACCTCGGCCCCTGTCTGTCTGTCTGTCTGTCTGTCTCCCACGTCAGCCTCTGTCTGTCTCTCAGCCCAGCCTCTGTCTGTCTGTCTGTCTCTCACCTTGGCCTCTGTCTGTCTCTCAGCCTGGCCTCTGTCTGTCTCTCACCCTGGCCTCTGTCTGTCTGTCTGTCTGTCTCTCAGGCCGGCCTCTGTCTGTCTCTCTAACCCTGGCCTCTGTCTGTCTCTCTGCCAGCCTGGCCTCTGTCTGTCTCTCACCCCTGCCTCTGTCTGTCTCTCAGCCAGCCCAGCCACTGTCTGTCTGTCTCTCAGCCCTGCCTCTGTCTGTATGTCTGTCTCTCACCTCTGCCTCTATGTGTCTGTCTCTCACCCGGCCTCTGTCTGTCTCTTAGCCTGGCCTCTGTCTGTCTGTCTCTCACCTTGGCCACTGTCTGTCTGTCTCTCACCTTGGCCTCTGTCTGCCTCTCACCTTTGCCTCTGTCTGTCTGTCTCTCAGCCCAGCCTCTGTCTGTCTCTCAGCCAGCCTGGCCTCTGTATGTCTGTCTTTCTCTCACCTCAGCCTCTGTCTGTCTCTCACCTTGGCCTCTGTCTGTCTCTCACCTCAGCCTCTGTCTGTCTCTCAGCCCAGCCTCTGTCTGTCTCTCAGCCAGCCCAGCCTCTGTCTGTCTGTCTCTCAGCCCAGCCTCTGTCTGTCTGTCTCTCACCCTAGCCTCTGTTTGTCTGTCTCTCACCTCGGCCTGTGTTTGTCTGTCTCAGCCCAGCCTCGGTCTGTCTGTCTGTCTCTCACCTCAGCCTCTGTCTGTCTCTCACCTTGGCCTCTGACTGTCTCTCACCTCATCCTCTGTCTGTCTCTCAGCCAGCCCAGCCTCTGTCTGTCTGTCTGTCTGTCTGTCTGTCTCTCAGCCCCGCCTCTGTATGTCTGTCTCTCAGCTCTGCCTCTGTGTGTCTGTCTCTCACCTCTGCCTCTGTGTGTCTGTCTCTCACCTCGGCCTCTGTCTGTCTGTCTCACCTCGGCCCCTGTCTGTCTGTCTGTCTGTCTGTCTGTCTCCCACGTCAGCCTCTGTCTGTCTCTCAGCCCAGCCTCTGTCTGTCTGTCTGTCTCTCACCTTGGCCTCTGTCTGTCTCTCAGCCTGGCCTCTGTCTGTCTCTCACCCTGGCCTCTGTCTGTCTGTCTGTCTGTCTCTCACCTCGGCCTCTGTCTGTCTTTCACCCCTGCCTCTGTCTGTCTCTCAGCCTGGCCTCTGTCTGTCTGTCTCTCACCTTGGCCTCTGTCTGTCTCTCAGCCTGGCCTCTGTCTGTCTCTCACCTTGGCCTCTGACTGTCTGTCTCTCACCCTGGCCTCTGTCTGTCTGTCTGTCTCTCAGGCCGGCCTCTGTCTGTCTCTCTCACCCTGGCCTCTGTCTGTCTCTCTGCCAGCCTGGCCTCTGTCTGTCTCTCACCCCTGCCTCTGTCTGTCTCTCAGCCAGCCCAGCCACTGTCTGTCTGTCTGTCTCTCAGCCCTGCCTCTGTCTGTATGTCTGTCTCTCACCTCTGCCTCTGTGTGTCTGTCTCTCACCTCAGCCTCTGTCTGTCTCTCAGCCTGGCCTCTGTCTGTCTGTCTGTCTCTCACCTCAGCCTCTGTCT
This sequence comes from Orientallactaga sibirica, assembly GCA_036365145.1. Lineage (NCBI taxonomy): Eukaryota > Metazoa > Chordata > Mammalia > Rodentia > Dipodidae > Orientallactaga > Orientallactaga sibirica. The sequence goes on from JAEOAD010001712.1 coordinate 65,899, forward strand.
GTCTATCTCTCACCTCAGCCTGTCTGTCTGTCTGTCTCTCCCCGGGGCCTCTCTGTCTGTCTCTCAGCCCGGCCTCTGTCTGTCTCTCAGCCAGCCCAGCCATCTGTCTGTCTGTCTGTCTCTCAGCCCAGGCCTGTCTGTCTCACCTGCCTCTGTCTCACCTCTGCCTCTGTCTGTGTCTCACCCAGCCTCTGTCTGTCTGTCTCTCAGCCTCTATCTGTCTGTTGTCCTCACCTGTTTGTCTGTCTCTCAGCCCGTTCTCTGTTCTCTGTCTATCTGTCTGTGTGTCTGTCTGTCTCTCACCTCGGCCTCTGTCTGTCTCTCACCTTGGCCTCTGTCTGTCTCTCACCTCAGCCTCTGTCTGTCTCTCACCTCAGCCTCTGTCTGTCTGTCTCTCAACCCGGCCTCTGTCTGTCTGTCTGTCTTTCAGCCCAGCCTCTGTCTGTCTCTCACCTCGGCCTCTGTCTGTCTGTCTCTCAGCCCTGCCTCTGTCTGTCTCTCACCCCGGCCTCTGTCTGTCTGTCTCTCACCTCAGCTTCTGTCTGTCTGTCTCTCACCCCAGCCTCTGTCTGTCTGTCTCTCACCCCAGCCTCTGTCTGTCTGTCACCCCAACCTCTGTCTGTCTATCTGTCTGTCTGTCTCTCACCTCAGCCTCTGTCTGTCTGTCTCTCAGCCCAGCCTCTGTCTGTCTTTTACCTCTGCCTCTGTGTGTCTGTCTCTCACCCCTGCCTCTGTCTGTCTCTCAGCCAGTCCAGCCACTGTCTGCCTGTCTCTCAGCCCCACCTCTATCTGTATGCCTGTCTCTCACCTCTGCTTCTGTGTGTCTGTCTCTCAACCTGGCCTCTGTCTGTCTCTCAGCCTGGCCTCTGTCTGTCTCTCTGTCTTTCACCTCGGGCTCTGTCTGTCTCTCAGCTCGTCCTCTGTCTGTCTCTCACCCCGGCCTCTATTTGTCTGTCTCTCACCCGGGCCTCTGTCTGTCTCTCATGCTGGCCTCTGTCTGTCTGTCTCTCAGCCAGCCTGGCCTCTTTCTGTCTGTCTGTCTCGCACCCCTGCCTCTGTCTGTCTTTCAGCCAGCCCAGCCACTGTCTGTCTGTCTCTCAGCCCCACCTCTGTCTGTCTGTCTCTCTCTCTCTCTCCTTGGCCTCTGTCTGTCTCTCAACTTGGCCTCTGTCTGTCTCTCATGTCGGCCTCTGTCTGTCTGTCTCTCAGCCCGGCCTCTGTCTGTCTGTCTGTCTCTCACCTCAGCCTCTGTATGTCTATCAGCCCTGCCTCTGTCTGTCTGTCTCTCACCTCTACTCTGTCTGTCTCTCACCTTGGCCTCTGTCTGTCTCTCACCTCAGCCTCTATCTGTCTGTCTCTCACCCTGGCCTCTGTTTGTCTGTCTCTCACCCCGGCCTCTGTCTGTCTGTCTGTCTCTCACCTCAGCCTCTGTCTGTCTCTCACCTTGGCCTCTGTCTGTCTCTCACCTCAGCCTCTGTGTGTCTGTCTCTCACCCCGGCCTCTGTCTGTCTCTCAGCCTCTGTCAGCCACTGCCTGTCTCTGTCTCCCTGCCTGCCTCTGTCTCTCAGCCAGCCCTGCCTCTGTCTGTATGTCTGTCTCTCACCTCTGCCTGTGTGTCTGTCTCTCACCTCGGCCTCTGTCTGTCTCTCACCTCTGCCTCTGTGTCTCTGTCTCTCACCACGGCCTCTGTCTGTCTCTCAGCCAGCCCAGCCTCTGTCTGTCTGTCTATCAGCCTGGCCTCTGTCTGTCTCTCAGCCAGCCCAGCCACTGTCTGTCTGTCTGTCTCTCAGCCCTGCCTCTGTCTGTATGTCTGTCTCTCACCTCTGCCTCTGTGTGTCTGTCTCTCACCTTGGCCACTGTCTGTCTGTCTCTCACCTTGGCCCCTGTCTGTCTTTCTCCCACCTCAGCCTCGGTCTGTCTCTCAGCCCAGCCTCTGTCTGCCTGTCTCTCTCTCACCTCGACCTCTGTTTGTCTGTCCCTCAGCCCGGCCTCTGTCTGCCTGTCTCTCTCTCACCTCGACCTCTGTTTGTCTGTCCCTCAGCCCGGCCTCTGTCTGTCTGTCTGTCTCTCACCTCGGCCTCTTTCTGTCTGTCTGTCTGTCTCTCACTTCAGCCTCTGTCTGTCTGTCTCTCACCCCGGCCTCTGTCTGTCTGTCTCTCACCCCGGCCTCTGTCTGTCTCTCACCTCGGCCTCTGTCTGTCTGTCTCTCACCCCAGCCTCTGTTTGTCTGTCTCTCACCTTGGTCTCTGTTTGTCTGTCTCTCACCCTGGCCTCTGTCTGTCTCTCACCTTGGCCTCTGTCTGTCTTTCTCCCACCCTGGCCTCTGTCTGTCTCTCAGCCAGCCCGGCCTCTGTCTCTTTCTCACCTCTTCCTCTGTCTGTCTCTCAGCCAGCCCAGCCACTGTCTGTCTGTCTGTCTCTCAGCCCCACCTCTCTGTCGGTATGTCTGTCTGTCTCACCTCTGCCTCTGTGTGTGTGTCTCTCTCCCAGGCCTCTGTCTGTCTCTCAGCCTGGCCTCTCTCTGCCTGTCTGTCTCTCACCTCGGCCTATGTCTGTCTCTCACCTCAACCTCTGTCTGTCTATCTCTCACCTCAGCCTCTGTCTGTCTGTCTCTCAGCCAGCCTGGCTTCTTTTGTCTGTCTGTCTCTCACCCCTGCCTCTGTCTGTCTCTCAGCCAGCCCAGCCACTGTCTGTCTGTCTGTCTCTCAGCCCCACCTGTGTCTCTATGTCTGTCTCTCACCTTTGCCTCTGTGTGTCTGTCTCTCACCTCGGCCTCTTTCTGTCTGTCTTTCAGCCCAGCCTCTGTCTGTATGTCTCTCACCTTGGCCTCTGTCTGTCTCTCAGCCTGCCTCTGTCTGTCTGTCTCTCACCTCGGCCTCTGTCTGTATGTCTCTCACCTCGGCCTCTGTCTGTCTGTCTCTCACCTTGGCCTCTTTCTGTTTCTCACCTCGGCCTCTGTCTGTCTGTCTCTCAGGCCAGCATCTGTCTGTCTCTCAGCCAGCCTGGCCTCTGTATGTCTGTCTATCTCTCACCAGCAGCCTCTGTCTGTCTGTCTCAGCCTGGCCTCTGTCTGTCTGTCTCTCACCTTTGCCTCTGTCTGTCTATCTCTCACCTCAGCCTCTGTCTGTCTCTCACCTCAGCCTCTGTCTGTCTCTCAGCCCAGCCTCGGTCTGTCTGTCTGTCTCTCACCTCAGCCTCTGTCTGTCTCTCACCTCAGCCTCTGTCTGTCTCTCACCTCGGCCTCTGTCTGTCTCTCTCAGCCCAGCCCAGCCTCTGTCTGTCTGTCTCTCAGCCCCACCTCTGTATGTCTGTCTCTCACCCTGCCTCTTTGTGCCTCTGTCTGTCTGTCTGTCTCACCTTGGCCCCTGTCTGTCTGTCTCCCACCTCAGCCTCTCTCTGTCTGTCTCTCAGCCCAGTCTCTCTGTCTGTCTCTCAGCCAGCCCAGCCACTGTCTGTCTGTCTGTCTCTCAGCCCCACCTCTGTCTCTCTGTCTGTCTCACCTCTGCCTCTGTGTGTCTCTCTCACCTGGGCCTCTTTCTGTCTGTCTTTCAGCCCAGCCTCTGTCTGTCTGTCTCTCACCTTGGCCTCTGTCTGTTTCTCAGCCCGGCCTCTGTCTGTATGTCTCTCACCTTGGCCTCTGTCTGCCTCTCACCTTGCCTCTGTCTGTCTGTCTCTCAGCCCAGCCTCTGTCTGTCTCTCAGCCAGCCTGGCCTCTGTATGTCTGTCTTTCTCTCACCTCAGCCTCTGTCTGTCTCTCACCTTTGCCTCTGTCTGTCTCTCACCTCAGCCTCTGTCTGTCTCTCCTCAGCCTCTGTCTGTCTCCCACCCCAGCCATCTGTCTGTCTGTCTCTCAGCCCAGCTGTCTGTCTGTCTCTCAGCCAGCTGTCTGTCTCTCACCTCAGCCTGTGTCCTCTGTCTGTCTGTCTGTCTGTCTCTCAGCTCAGCCTCTGTCTGTCTCTCACCTTGGCCTCTGACTGTCTCTCACCTCATCCTCTGTCTGTCTCTCAGCCAGCCCAGCCTCTGTCTGTCTGTCTGTCTGTCTCTCAGCCCAGCCTCTGTATGTCTGTCTCTCAGCTCTGCCTCTGTGTGTCTGTCTCTCACCTCTGCCTCTGTCTGTCTGTCTCTCACCTCGGCCTCTGTCTGTCTGTCTCACCTCGGCCCTGTCTGTCTGTCTGTCTGTCTGTCTGTCTCTCAGCCCTCAGCCTCTGTCTGTCTGTCTCAGCCCAGCCTCTGTCTGTCTGTCTGTCTCTCACCACCTCTGTCTGTCTCTCCCAGCCTGGTCTCTGTCTCTCACCCTGGCCTCTGTCTGTCTGTCTGTCTGTCTCTCACCTCGGCCTCTGTCTGTCTGTCTCTCCCAGCCTCACGCCTGCCTCTGTCTGTCTCTCAGCCTGGCCTCTGTCTGTCTGTCTGTCTCTCTCACCCTGGCCTCTGTCTGTCTCTCACCTGGCTCTGTCTGTCTGTCTCTCACCCTGGCCTCTGTCTGTCTGTCTGTCTCTCAGGCTGGCCTCTGTCTGTCTCTCTCACCCTGGCCTCTGTCTGTCTCTCTGCCAGCCTGGCCTCTGTCTGTCTCTCACCCCTGCCTCTGTCTGTCTCTCAGCCAGCCCAGCCACTGTCTGTCTGTCTGTCTCTCAGCCCTGCCTCTGTCTGTATGTCTGTCTCTCACCTCTGCCTCTATGTGTCTGTCTCTCACCCGGCCTCTGTCTGTCTCTTAGCCTGGCCTCTGTCTGTCTGTCTGTCTGTCTGTCTCTCGGCCTCTGTCTGTCTATCTCTCACCTCAGCCTCTGTCTGTCTGTCTCTCGCCCTGGCCTCTCTGTGCCTGTCTCTCAGCCCCGCCTCTGTCTGTCTCTCAGCCAGCCCAGCCACTGTCTGTCTGTCTGTCTCTCAGCCAGGCCTCTGTCTGCTGTCTTCTCTCACCTCTGCCTCTGTCTGTGTCTCACCTTGGCCTTTGTCTGTCTTTCACCCCAGCCTCTGTCTGTCTGTCTGTCTGTCATCCCAGCCTCTGTCCTCTGTTTGTCTGTCTCTCACCTGTGTCTCTGTGTCTCACAGGGTGGGGGGGGAGTCTGTCTGTGTGTCTTCCTAGCAGCCTTGAGTCCAGCCCTCCGACCATTGGTCCCTCTGTCCGTCCCTCCCGACGGGTGGGCGGTCCTAACGGGGGACGTCACTCTCCCCCTCCCCAGCGGGCAGGTGTTTGCAGGTCCCATAAGGTCGGCCCAGGTAAGTCACAGCGGGGTGGGTGGGGCCTGGAGGATGACGGACAGGCACTGCCGCTCGTGGCCATGCCCCCTGCCCGCCTAGGCACCTGAGTCAGAGTGGGGTGGGCGGGATCTGGAGGATGATGGACAGGAGCTGCCTTCCGTGGCCCAGCCCCTTGCCCGTCCCATGTGTGAGCCTGTGTGGGTGAGTGAGTGCAAGTGTATGCAGGTGAAGCCAACTGCGTGCCTCCTGGCGGTGCTCAGAGGTGGCTTCCTGCCTTTGTTCCTCCAGGGCACACATAGTAGGTATGCATGCCTCTGCCCTGCACACAGCTAGTGCAGATTGTGTGCACATGCCCACAGTGCACATACAGTAGGGGCACACTGCGTGCCGACACGCATGGTGTACACCGTCAGTGCATACTGTGTGCAAATGCCTATGTTGTGCACGGTTGATGCACACAGCCAGCACAGACTGTGTGCAGACGCCCACAGTGTACACAGTTGTTACATACGTCATGCAGACGCCCACAGTGTACACAGGTGGCGCATACTGTGTGCACACATAAACAGATCTTCCAGGGCATCTTCCTGCACACTGGGCCATCCCTGAAGACGCTTGGCCATTTCCGTCAGCCCGGACCCATTGTCCATCTTCGCCCATTTCTGGAACTCCTCCAGAACTTCCGTCAACACTCGGCCATCCCCAAGACACTCCGCCATGTCTGTCAGCCTGAAACCCGTCGTCCATAGCGGGCCATTTCCGGAAATCGTAGGGAACTTCCGTCAACACTCGGGTGTCCCCGAAGACGCTCAGCCGTTTCTCTCAGCCCAGGACCCGTCGTACATGATCGTCGGGAACGTCCGTCCACAACTGGCCTTACCCGAAGACGTTCAGTCTTTTCTGTTTCCCTCTGTCAACCTTGGGGCATGTGCCATTTCCCTCCATTCTTTTAGGGGGAGTACTGAACCCCCGACAGATGATCCCATTTCTCCCATGGAGGACTGCGCATAAGCACCCCGTGCCATTCCTCATGTCACCACGGAGTACTGAGCACCAGAACTAGTCCAGGTCAACACCCATGGAGACTGAGCATGAGCACCCCGTGTCATGCCTCATGTCACCATGGACTGACTGCTGAGCACCCCGACAGCTGGTCCTGGGTCTCCCCATGGAGGACTGAGCATAGAGCACCCCAAGACTTGAACCACTTTTCAGGGCAAGGACTAAGGATGAGAACTCTCTAGGTGACCACCTCCCATGGCCATGGGTCATAGGCTGTAAGTTTGAATCCAGTCTGAGACGCATGGCCGACGTTTGCTTCCTCTGGAGACACGCTGGTGTGAGTTGGGATCTAGCAGGAGACACGCAGCCATGAGTTCAAATCCAGTGGGAGATGCATGTCTGTGAGTTTGAATCCAGCCCGAGATGCATGGTCATGAGTTCAAATCCAGCCAGAGACACACATAGCCATGAGCTCGAACCCAGCCGGAGATGCATGGCCATGAATTCGAATCCAGCCAGAGACACACGGCAATGAGTTCAAATCCAGCCGAAACACACAGTCATGAATTCGAATCCAGCCAGAGACCCACAGACATGAGTTCAAGTCCAGATAGAGCCACATGGCCGTGAGTTTGAATCCAGCCAAAGACACACAGCCAGTGACTTCAAATTAGGTCAGAGACACACGGTTGTGAGTTCGAATCCAGGGACCCACAGACATGAGTTCAAGTCCAGCCAGAGAGGCATGGCTGAGTTCAAGTCCAGATAGAGCCACATGGCCGTGAGTTTGAATCCAGCCCGAGATGCATGGTCATGAGTTCAAATCCAGTGGGAGATGCATGTCTGTGAGTTTGAATCCAGCCCGAGATGCATGGTCATGAGTTCAAATCCAGTGGGAGATGCATGTCTGTGAGTTTGAATCCAGCCCGAGATGCATGGTCATGAGTTCAAATCCAGTGGGAGATGCATGTCTGTGAGTTTGAATCCAGCCCGAGATGCATGGTCATGAGTTCAAATCCAGCCAGAGACCCACAGACATGAGTTCAAGTTCAGATAGAGCCACATGGCCGTGAGTTTGAATCCAGCCCGAGATGCATGGTCATGAGTTCAAATCCAGTGGGAGATGCATGTCTGTGAGTTTGAATCCAGCCCGAGATGCATGGTCATGAGTTCAAATCCAGCCAGAGACCCACAGACATGAGTTCAAGTTCAGATAGAGCCACATGGCCGTGAGTTTGAATCCAGCCCGAGATGCATGGTCATGAGTTCAAATCCAGCCAGAGACCCACAGACATGAGTTCAAGTTCAGATAGAGCCACATGGCCGTGAGTTTGAATCCAGCCCGAGATGCATGGTCATGAGTTCAAATCCAGTGGGAGATGCATGTCTGTGAGTTTGAATCCAGCCCGAGATGCATGGTCATGAGTTCAAATCCAGCCAGAGACCCACAGACATGAGTTCAAGTTCAGATAGAGCCACATGGCCGTGAGTTTGAATCCAGCCCGAGATGCATGGTCATGAGTTCAAATCCAGCCAGAGACCCACAGACATGAGTTCAAGTTCAGATAGAGCCACATGGCCGTGAGTTTGAATCCAGCCCGAGATGCATGGTCATGAGTTCAAATCCAGTGGGAGATGCATGTCTGTGAGTTTGAATCCAGCCCGAGATGCATGGTCATGAGTTCAAATCCAGCCAGAGACACACGGCAATGAGTTCAAATCCAGTGGGAGATGCATGTCTGTGAGTTTGAATCCAGCCCGAGATGCATGGTCATGAGTTCAAATCCAGTGGGAGATGCATGTCTGTGAGTTTGAATCCAGCCCGAGATGCATGGTCATGAGTTCAAATCCAGCCAGAGACCCACAGACATGAGTTCAAGTTCAGATAGAGCCACATGGCCGTGAGTTTGAATCCAGCCCGAGATGCATGGTCATGAGTTCAAATCCAGCCAGAGACCCACAGACATGAGTTCAAGTTCAGATAGAGCCACATGGCCGTGAGTTTGAATCCAGCCCGAGATGCATGGTCATGAGTTCAAATCCAGCCAGAGACCCACAGACATGAGTTCAAGTTCAGATAGAGCCACATGGCCGTGAGTTTGAATCCAGCCCGAGATGCATGGTCATGAGTTCAAATCCAGTGGGAGATGCATGTCTGTGAGTTTGAATCCAGCCCGAGATGCATGGTCATGAGTTCAAATCCAGTGGGAGATGCATGTCTGTGAGTTTGAATCCAGCCCGAGATGCATGGTCATGAGTTCAAATCCAGCCAGAGACCCACAGACATGAGTTCAAGTTCAGATAGAGCCACATGGCCGTGAGTTTGAATCCAGCCCGAGATGCATGGTCATGAGTTCAAATCCAGCCAGAGACCCACAGACATGAGTTCAAGTTCAGATAGAGCCACATGGCCGTGAGTTTGAATCCAGCCCGAGATGCATGGTCATGAGTTCAAATCCAGCCAGAGACCCACAGACATGAGTTCAAGTTCAGATAGAGCCACATGGCCGTGAGTTTGAATCCAGCCCGAGATGCATGGTCATGAGTTCAAATCCAGCCAGAGACCCACAGACATGAGTTCAAGTTCAGATAGAGCCACATGGCCGTGAGTTTGAATCCAGCCCGAGATGCATGGTCATGAGTTCAAATCCAGCCAGAGACCCACAGACATGAGTTCAAGTTCAGATAGAGCCACATGGCCGTGAGTTTGAATCCAGCCCGAGATGCATGGTCATGAGTTCAAATCCAGCCAGAGACACACGGCAATGAGTTCAAATCCAGTGGGAGATGCATGTCTGTGAGTTTGAATCCAGCCCGAGATGCATGGTCATGAGTTCAAATCCAGTGGGAGATGCATGTCTGTGAGTTTGAATCCAGCCCGAGATGCATGGTCATGAGTTCAAATCCAGCCAGAGACCCACAGACATGAGTTCAAGTTCAGATAGAGCCACATGGCCGTGAGTTTGAATCCAGCCCGAGATGCATGGTCATGAGTTCAAATCCAGCCAGAGACCCACAGACATGAGTTCAAGTTCAGATAGAGCCACATGGCCGTGAGTTTGAATCCAGCCCGAGATGCATGGTCATGAGTTCAAATCCAGTGGGAGATGCATGTCTGTGAGTTTGAATCCAGCCCGAGATGCATGGTCATGAGTTCAAATCCAGCCAGAGACCCACAGACATGAGTTCAAGTTCAGATAGAGCCACATGGCCGTGAGTTTGAATCCAGCCCGAGATGCATGGTCATGAGTTCAAATCCAGTGGGAGATGCATGTCTGTGAGTTTGAATCCAGCCCGAGATGCATGGTCATGAGTTCAAATCCAGTGGGAGATGCATGTCTGTGAGTTTGAATCCAGCCCGAGATGCATGGTCATGAGTTCAAATCCAGTGGGAGATGCATGTCTGTGAGTTTGAATCCAGCCCGAGATGCATGGTCATGAGTTCAAATCCAGTGGGAGATGCATGTCTGTGAGTTTGAATCCAGCCCGAGATGCATGGTCATGAGTTCAAATCCAGTGGGAGATGCATGTCTGTGAGTTTGAATCCAGCCCGAGATGCATGGTCATGAGTTCAAATCCAGCCAGAGACCCACAGACATGAGTTCAAGTTCAGATAGAGCCACATGGCCGTGAGTTTGAATCCAGCCCGAGATGCATGGTCATGAGTTCAAATCCAGCCAGAGACCCACAGACATGAGTTCAAGTTCAGATAGAGCCACATGGCCGTGAGTTTGAATCCAGCCCGAGATGCATGGTCATGAGTTCAAATCCAGTGGGAGATGCATGTCTGTGAGTTTGAATCCAGCCCGAGATGCATGGTCATGAGTTCAAATCCAGTGGGAGATGCATGTCTGTGAGTTTGAATCCAGCCCGAGATGCATGGTCATGAGTTCAAATCCAGTGGGAGATGCATGTCTGTGAGTTTGAATCCAGCCCGAGATGCATGGTCATGAGTTCAAATCCAGTGGGAGATGCATGTCTGTGAGTTTGAATCCAGCCCGAGATGCATGGTCATGAGTTCAAATCCAGCCAGAGACCCACAGACATGAGTTCAAGTTCAGATAGAGCCACATGGCCGTGAGTTTGAATCCAGCCCGAGATGCATGGTCATGAGTTCAAATCCAGCCAGAGACCCACAGACATGAGTTCAAGTTCAGATAGAGCCACATGGCCGTGAGTTTGAATCCAGCCCGAGATGCATGGTCATGAGTTCAAATCCAGTGGGAGATGCATGTCTGTGAGTTTGAATCCAGCCCGAGATGCATGGTCATGAGTTCAAATCCAGTGGGAGATGCATGTCTGTGAGTTTGAATCCAGCCCGAGATGCATGGTCATGAGTTCAAATCCAGTGGGAGATGCATGTCTGTGAGTTTGAATCCAGCCAAAGACACACAGCCAGTGACTTCAAATTAGG
>JAEOAD010001664.1:0-72132 GCA_036365145.1 Orientallactaga sibirica
TTTTTCAATTTCATTTTATTTATTTGAGAAGGAGGGACGGAGGGAAGGAGGAAGGGAATGGGTACACTGGGGCCAGGGCCTTCAGCCACTTCAAATGAACTCTAGACACATGTGCCTCCATGTGCATCTGGTTTACGTGGGTACTGGGGAATTGTACCTGGGTCTTTTGGCTTTGCAGGCAAGCACCTCAATCACTAAGCCATCTCTCCAAGCTAAGAGAGACAAGTTTTGATAGTATTTAATGGAGAAGACCATCCTGGGCAGAACTGGAAATCAGTGAAATGCATGCTGTGCAAAGTTTATAGAGGGAATAGATTTTGTTTAACAAAAAACAAATTCAACCTATTCTGTTTGATTATAACCACAATGAAAAAACAAAAAATGGAGATAGTAGAAGGGGGTGGCCAGCTGTATCACTGAGGCCCAAATCTGGAGTTGACAAGCCAATGAAGGGAACAGAACCGTGCAGCTGTAAAGGCCCTGGGCTGACAAGAAAATGGTGCATGACAAGGATTAAGAGAAAGTCTTGGGTAAGGTGGAGGGAGATGGGGCTGGAGACGTAGCTAAGAACCAGCACACACAAGCACTTCATAGGATATCCTGTTGCACACTGGGAGGGAAAGACGACTGGGGGACTGGGGAGGGAGTGGAAGCTGCAAGGGCCCTGGGGTGGGGCACCTAGGATGGATGCAGCTCCGACCAGAATGGTGGGCCGGGCCGAGTGCAGAGGTAGACGAGGTCATTTTGTTTCTGTGCTTACAGGATTGGATAGATTCCCTCGGGACTGTGGGAGACGGGAGTGGAAGGTGCCAAAACTCTCACTTGGAGGGCCCAAGCACCCTGGACCTATGGCTCTTGTGCCACCGTGGGCCAACCAGAGCCACGCACAGGAGCTGGGGTTTGTGCTGCTGGGCTTTGCACACGTGCCCACGCTGCGCCCAGCGCTCGCGGCGCTCTTCCTGGCCATGTTCCTGATCACGCTGCTGGGCAACTCTCTCATCGCGCTGCTCACGAGCCTGGACCCTGGCCTGCGCACGCCCATGTACTTCTTCCTGCGCCAGCTGGCCCTGGTGGAGATCTGCTTTTCCTTTGATGTGGCTCCCCGCCTGCTGGTGACCCTGCTGCGACCTGGGGTCAGCGTGTCCACCACCAGCTGCGCCCTGCAGATGCTCCTAGTGCTGTCCTGTGCCACATCCGAGTGCTTCCTCCTCACCGCCATGGCCTGGGACCGCTTCCTGGCCATCTGCAGGCCACTGCACTATGGCTCCATCATGGGCCCCAGGATGTGCCATCTGCTGGCTGCTTTCTGTTGGCTGTCCGGAGTCCCTGTGTCTCTGGTCTTCACCATCTGGCTCTTCAGCTTTCCCTTCTGTGGGCCGCGTGGAGTCCGGCACTTCTTGTGTGACATCGCCCCTCTGCTGAGCCTGGTGTGTGCAGACACCAGACTCTTCGAGGCCAGCATGACCGTGATCACAGTGCTAGTCATCATGGTTCCCTTCTGTCTCATAGCCGCATCCTACGCCAACATTCTGGCCACGGTCCTACAGATGCCATCCACCTCTGGGCGCCACAAAGCCCTGTCCACCTGTGCCTCCCACCTTTTCGTGGTGATTCTGTTTTATGGCACAACGGGTGTCATCCATCTGCGTCCCAAGGCCAGCTACACCCCGGAGAACAAGCAAGTGGTGTCCCTGTCCTACACCATGGTGACCCCCATGCTCAACCCCCTCATCTACAGCCTGCGAAACAAGGAGGTCAAGGCGGCTTTCAGGCGTGTGTGCTGTGGACGCCAAGGGTTCTAGACTCCATGAAATGAGCTGTCCTCCACAACCTTGCAGTCAGAAAATGGTGACATTTCCTTCCTAGGGATGGGCTGCAAGTGTCTTGTGTAGTACTCTGAATGTCTTCCAGGGACCATAGCTTTTCTTCTGGATCCTGGTCATGGCATGGCTGCTTTCATATTTCTGCCCAAGAAGAGACCAAGCCCCCTCACCCCCCCCATTCTTTCTGAGGAATTGAACCTCGGGCCCGCAGACATGACAAACATGCCCTTTTAGGCACTGAGACATCTCCTTAGCCCCAGGACCAAGCCTTTCATCCCTGGTCCTGTTGTTGTAGCAGAGGATAAAAGATGGACAAATCCACTTTGAACCAACTAGCATGAGCAGTTGCTATAAGAATGTTAAATATAGAGCCGGGCGTGGTGGTGCATGCCTTTAATCCCAGCACTGGGGAGGCAGAGGTAGGAGGATCACCAAGAGTTCAAGGCCACCCTGAGACTACATAGTGAATTCCAGGTCAGCCTGGACCAGAGTGAGACCCTACCTCGCAAAACCAAAAAATAAAATAAATAAATAAATAAATAAATAAATAAATAAATAAATAAAAAGAGAGCCGGGCATGGTGGCGCACGCCTTTAATCCCAGCACTCGGGAGGCAGAGGTAGGAGGATTGCCGAGAGTTCGAGGCCACCCTGAGACTACAGAGTGAATTCCAGGTCAGCCTGGGCCAGAGTGAGACCTTACCTCGCAAAACCCCCAAAAAATAAAATAAATTAAATAAATAAATAAAATAAATAAATAAATAAATAAAAAGAATGTTAAATATATAGTGTCTTATCTATGTGGGTTTGACTACAGAAATTAATAAAGCATGCAGTAAAGAAAAAGAATGCTGTGCAACAAATTGTACTAAAATTAGTGTCTTAAAGCCTGACATTTTTTTTGCTTTTTATCTTTATTATTAGTTATCTATAGAAAGTGCATAGAGCCATGAAGGCACCATCGTAAGCCTTCTCCCTTCCCTACCCCATCGGGGATTGTGGGTCTTGCATTGTGGGGGTAGCCATCAGTTATGGGGGTGAGACAATGTCTCTGTGCATGGTGACCCAACTTATGGCTCTAACAATCTTTCTGCCCCCTCTTCTGCGAATTTCCCTAAGCCATGTTGGGTTCATTTTAGGTCTATTTCAGTGACAAGGTCATGGGCATCTCTGTGTCTCTAGATCTCTGGTTTGGTAGGGGTTGAGTGTTCTCTGTGTCTGTCTCTCCTTCACCCCTGTGCTGATACCAGGTTCCCTGAGAAAGCAGCACTCTTGCTCATCTCCCCAATTATTCTATGGGTTCAGCTGGTGCCCTGGTGAAGTGCAATGGGCTGATTCTCTCCTCAGGTTCTATGTCCATCTGAAAAAGAGCAGCTAATTCTCCAATGGAGAGTGAGGTCAATGTAAGGTACATGGATAGCCATTATTGTTTTAGAGTGAATTTAATGGGTGTAGGCCCTCTTGTATCCCACTATTGGTGGGGGCTTGATATTGGAGCGTGAACTCATTTTTGGATATGGTTCTGACTTGTTTTCCAGTTCCAGGTATGGGTTCCATTCCACTGAGCGGATCCTTTAGCCAAATCAAGAGCAGTTGGTAACCCACCATGGCTGTGTGCCACTATTGCATTTCTGTGAGCATCACGTCAGGTTGATAGCTGTTGGGAAGTTTACATCTCAAGTTGCTTAGACAGATGTTGGTCATTTTCCCCCAGTCACTCATGTAGTACCTTCTGGCACTAGACAAGCTAACTGTCTGGGGACTGTCTCTTCCAGATTCCAGCCAGGTCACTCCATGTTCCATCCCAATAGCATATGGTGTCTTTGGCAGCAATAAGGTCTTACCATTAACCTTTGGTGGGTCATCAAGTACTCTGACAGAAATCTGTCTTCTTTTGGGAAACGTTGTAGGTCTCACTGATCACCAACAGCTCATTGTGGATGTTAACCACAGGCTGTTACTGGGAGTTATAGGTCAGTGCCATGGGAAAAGAAAGGAAAAAATATAGGTAGTGAGAGAGAGGAGTAAGAAGAGGGGGTGAGAGAAGGGAACAGGAGAAGATTGAGGTGTGTCTTCATCCTACCCTCTCAAGGCCCTGTGACTCATGTGTGCTCTCTAAACACCTGATGAAGGTTCAGCCTTTTAGTACGTCTTACAGGTTATAGGGTTTTTTGGTACCATTTCCAATTGGGTCCAATTTTTTGCCCTCCCTTACCCTCCCTTCCTTCCCCGCCATCCCTGTTGTCCATTCCTAAAATCATTTCTCAGGTGTGTCAGCATCTCGGGCAAATTCAAGTTAGGAGCCACAGATTAGTGAGACCATGTGACACTTATCTTTCTGTGATTGAGTGAGAATATTTTATTTTTATTTATTTTAGAGAAAGAGAGGAAAAGAGAGAGAAACAGAATGTGCATGCCAGGGCCTCTAGCCATGGCAAATGAACTCCAGATGCATGCACCACCTTGTGCTTCTGGCTTACTTGGGTACTGGGGAATCAAACTTGGGCCCTTAGGCCTTACAGGCAAGAGCCTTAACCACTAAGCAATCTCTCCAACCCAAGCCTGTCATTGATTATCATGAACCTTTGATCTGCTGGGTGTTTGCTAATGTAGTCTGAGCCCATATGGGTGGTATTTTCTGATGTGGGCTAAACTTGCTCAGGCAAACGTGCTACATGAACCTTTTTCCCTCTGGAGGAAAAAAAAAAAAAAACATGTCTATTCACCTGGAATACACTACAGACGATAGACCAGAGTATAATGCAACAAAACCAGTTCTGGTGAACCAATGAGTCTATCAGGATTTCTTACAGCGCAGGGAGAGGGGTTGCTTGCCGGAACGTGAATGACTCAAAGTCAGCTGCATCACCAGGAAGCCCATGGCAGCATCAGTGACAGCATGGAAGCTGCAACTCTCAAGCACACTGTGCCTTTTGCAGGTGGCTCAGCTGGCCAGAGTCCCTCACCCCAAGCAGCTGTTCAACCTTTATATAACCTTGGGGAAGGCTCCAGTGATCTTTTAAATTTAGAAAGTTGGTGCACAACACTGGCCAGAGTCTGCCCTTCAACAGTTACGGCTTCCATGACCTTGTTGAATGCTCCTGTGACCATTTAAGTTTTAGCTCTTAGGCTTGTAGACCTCCTGACTCCCTCCCCCTTCAAGAGGGAGTATTACAATCCTGAGGTATTTGCATCACAGCCCTCAGTCCCCTGCTCCAGCCCTTACATTCTATCTCACACTTTCTTCTTACCCTTCTGGCTTTACTCTTTCTAACACCCCCTTCTGTGATGTTCCTTGTGCCCTGGGGAGGGTGATATAGGTGCCCATGTATGGCTAAGCATTGGGCCACTATGCTGCAGCAGCAGTCACTTAATCTCAAAAGCTTGACAAGTTGTGTCTCTGTAGTATGTATACCTCCCACTGGGGGAAAAATCTTTTGTGACAGATTGGAGCTGACAGAAACAGTAATCTATGGTCACAAACACAAATGTATACAAAGTAATTTGAAAGTCCCATAACATTAGGCTCTTTTTTTTTTCAAGGTAGGATCTCACTCTAGCCCAGGCTGACCTGAAATTCACTATGTAGTCTCAGGGTGGCCTTGAACTCTTGGAGATCCTCTTACCTCTGCCTCCCGAGTGCTGGGATTAAAGACACTCAGCTGCCATATGCTTTTGACCCTGGTTATAGCACTAGACATGAGCCCCCTTCTGTAGAAAGACTTTGAATCCCATCAGAAAGCTATTGACTGTGCCCACAAAAGTCATGACACTGTCATAGCAGTAGGCGTCTCTTGCCTGGCATGTTGGTAATACATCACGTAGGGCCTTCGCAGGACTATTGGTAACAATTGTCTCCCAGAAGCCTCTTTAGCACTCTCAGACATTATGAAAGCTAGCCAGTAGGTGGGGAGCTTGCAACTCAGTTCTAATCTTATTTTTCATGCAACTGGAGAACATCGTGTACTTAGCAAGAGGGTCTTACCATCTACTTCAGGCATACAACCATCAGCAGTGGCAATAGCCATTATCATTTCAGGAGCATCTGGGGCCTTCCTGACCAATAATTCTTAGCCCACATCTGGTACTTGGATCTTTCTTCAACAACCTCATGACTTCTAGGGGCACCCTCTTTCTATTCATGCAGGATGCTTTCCTTTAAACCCTTGAACTGCTGTCTTTACTGTCCTCTCAGATACTCTTCTAAACATATAAGACACTCAGAGATTACCACTTTACCATTTATGTAATGAAAACGTTTTACATAGGGTGGGCAGGCCCACCCCATCTATTCCAAGCAGACACCAGTTGGTCTCAGGTGTTAGCAGCTATAAAGGGATACTGAAGCAGAACACTAGCAAGATCCAGTAAAGCATTAAAAGATTCTGTTACAGGGCTGGAGAGATGGCTTAGTGGTTAAGGTGCTTGCCTACAGAGCCTAAGGACCCAGGTTAAATTCCCCAGGACTCATGTAGGCCAAATGGACAAGGTGTGAATATGTCTGAAGTTTGTTTGCAGTGGCTAGAGGCCCTGGCATACCCATTCTCTCTCTCTCTCTCTTTCTCTTCCTCTCTCTCTCTTTCTCTCTCTGCCACTCTCCCCTCTTTCTTAAATAAATAAATAAATAAATGAGTAAATAAAATATTTTTAAAAGATTCTATTACTTGTGTCAACTGTTTCTTCAAAGGGGCAACATTGAATATACCTCCTCTAGTCTTTCATAATCTATAAGCATTTTACATGCATTATCTTGCTTCCTTATTCTTTTTAAAAAATATTTTATATTTATTAGAGAGAGACACACACACACAGAGAGAGAGAATGGGCATGCCTGCATCTCTAGATGATGCAACAAAACTCCAGATGCATGTGACACATTGTGCATCTGGCTTACAGGGGTCCTGGGGAACTGAACCTGGATCCTTTGGCTTTGCAGGCAAGCACTTTAACCACCAAGTCATCTCTCCAGTGCTTGCTTCCTTTTCTGAAGTGATCCCATGGGACTGTCTAGCTTTTTCCCCTTCTTCAAAAGATTCCTTGAAATCCACTCAAGATGTTTGACCTGGAGAAAAGAGTGAATGAGGCATTCTCTTCTCTAGCCTACTGTGCCTGCCCTGCAAGTTGGTCCCCTTCCTAGGTAATCCCTGAGGAGCCGCCTCTGAGGCTACAGCTCTGGCCAGTGTCTCTCCCACAGTGAGGAGTAACTTCCTCCACTGGCATATCATTTTGTAGGAAAGAAATGCGCACATCTCTCTTTGGGGACATAATTGACTACACCTGGGACAATCTTAGGCCTTTCACACACACACACACACACACACACACACACACACACACACACACACCCTCATCTGTTTTGGTCTATTCATTTATGTCATCTGAAAATTGTTCTTCTGGTTCTAAAGTCTTCCAGAGGCTCACTGGCACAATGTTTGGCTTTCTATCAGTCTTGTCTTACTTAAGAACTACAACACAGATCTTGCCACGTTTGTCTCAGGGTGCTATGAACAGACCACTCTGTCTGCACAGCCCTTCCCTCATCATTTACTCTAGATTGCAGTAGCACTTTATGGGCTTGGGTCACATTCAAATATAAGTCACTGAGATTAGCCAAACAAGACTATATCAGAGGACTCTAGTGGCATGTCCCTTTCCCTGAACTCTATATCTTAGTCATGACAATAGCCATGCAAGCTCTGGGAATCTTGTCCCCTTTGGACCACTCTCGGGGACTGCAGCACAGCCTCTTGTCCTGCACTTGTTCTAAGCGCATCCCTGTACTCCCACCCCAGGCTCTAGTCACCAGCAAGGGTGTCTCTCCACACCACATACTGCAAGATGGCCACCATGGGATTCCCCACATGGACATTCTACATCCTGATGGCTCCAGCTGTCCTTACACTTTCACTACCCACAGCAAAGTCCAGGTAAGCACACACGACAAGAAGGCAGTCACCACACAGCACATGAGGGAGGACAGCCACCCTGGGATTCCCCCATGGATGCTCTGCTCTCAGCCTCACTTGCATGTCTTGTTAGCCATAGCCAGGACCATGCCAGTGCTCCAGCCGAGGAGATGGGCACAGCCCTGAGTTTGGGCAACTCAGATTGATATAAGCCAGGCTTGAATGCTATACTAAAGCAGTATGTTTCCTTCACAAGGCAGTGAAGCAAGTTTTTAAATGTTTTCTTCAAGTTATAGAATTTCTTTTGTTTGATTGGTTTCCTTTGTAAATTCATCTATATGGCTTTCTGGAGACTCAGACTAAGAATCCATTCCTCTGGTTAGTTTTTTTCTTTCTTTCTTTCAAATAATGAATTGAATTTGACTGTAGCAAAAGCCAGGTGTGGTGGTGCACGCCTTTAATCCCAGCACTCGGGAGGCAGAGGTAGGAGGATCACTATGAGTTCCAGGCACACTGAGAATACAGAGTGAATTCCAGGTCAGCCTGAGCTAGAGAGAGACCCTACCTCAAAAACCAACCAAACAAACAAACAAAATACACACTTCACCAAACTTACCCTACAACCATTGTTGGTGTGTGTCTGTGCTTATTTGTGGATTCATGTGTGTGAGTGCAAGCACTAGCATGCCCTAGTGTACGTATGGAGGCCAGAGGACTTCTCCTGTTGGTCCTTACCTCCCATCTTTTTGGAGGCAGGGCCTCTGTTGCACTTACCTTTCTTTCTTTTGATAATTAATTTATTTTTTATTTGAGAGATAGAGAGGGAGAGAGAGAGAGAGAATGGGTGCACCAGGACCTTTAGCCACAGCAAATGAACTCAACACACATGAACCACCTTATGCATTTGGCTTATGTGGACCCTGGGGAATTGAACCTGGGTCCTTTGGCTTTGCAGGCAAATGCCTTAACTGCTAAGCCATCTCTCCAACCCCACATTTACTTTTTCATTGCTGGGACAGATGCCCAAGCAGAAGCAGCTTATGAGATGAAAAGGTTTATTTCAGGCTTACAGATTTAGAGGAAGCTTCTTCACGAAAAAAAAAAAGCTGGCTCACTTCCGTATCTCCATAGTACAGAGACAAAAGCCAGCAGCCACAAGGAGGAGCAGCCAGAGCTCAAGCTGGCTCTCAACACACCTGGACTCAAGATCCACTACCACTGACACGCCTTCTCAAGAAGGACTCCACTTGCTGAAGACAAATTAGGAAGTTTAATCAAAAATACTTGGGACTGGAGAGATGGCTTAGTGGTTAAGGCATTTGCCTGCAAAGCCAAAGTACCTCGATTCCCCAGGACCCACATAAGCCAGATGCACAAGGTGGCGCATGCATCTGGAGTTCGTTTGCAGTGGCTGGAGACCCTGGCACACCCATTCTCTCCTGCCCCCCCTTTCTCTCTCTCTCTTATAAATAAATAAATACATAAATAAAATATATTTTTAAAAGAACTTAAAACTTTCTGGTTCAATAGGGTATAATTATCCATACTCAGGATTTATCACTTCAAGCTTGGAAATCTTTCTCACATGTCTGTATCTCTCAAACAACAAAACAGAGTCTGGAATCAGGGAAGATACCAATCAATGAATATTAATCTTAACAAAAGATCATCTAGAAGTTTCCTTGCCTCTGTCCCTTCTCCTAAGTCTCTGGAGAATGTCAGTAAAAAAAAAAAACTTTCCATCCCTTTTGCAACCCACAGAGAGACTATATAAATCTCTGGAGTCCAATGCTCTTTTTTAAACTTGCGTCACAGCCTACTTCTTTCTCACGTCGTGGGCAGTCCACTCAGCAACTCAGAGAACTCACAAAAGAAAGAGAGATGAAGAGTGTCTTTGTGTGCATATGAGTGTATGTGTGTGCATGTGCGTGCGTGTGTGTGTGTTTCAAGACCATGAACAGCTCCTCTTAAGATGGATGAAAGCCCCCTTGGCATTTCCTTTGCTAAGCTGAAGATGAATCTATGAGGTACCACATACACTCCAGGGGCAGCATCAGCAAAAAGGACCAGGACTTACCTAGTTTCAACCATCAGGTGAGATGATCCAGTCCAGTGGTGTCTGGGTTATGAAGACAAGGAATGGCAGACACAGCCTTTGTCTTCTAGAGCATCTATGGCATATTGAGGCCAGATCACAGATTCTCAATGCTGTAGAGATACTAATATATTAACCCCCTCAGTAATACTAGCTTTCTGATATATAGATACAAAACTGATAGATGAATATGTGATTGATAGCTACATAAATGAGAGACATGATATATACACCGATTGGTATAGATCATCAATATCAAAGAACTGTTAGTGGAGATATAGTCTGCAGTGCATGTGTCTCTGATTTCACTGCTTTTCCTTCTAACAATAATGCCCTACAATTCTAAAGAAGCCCATCATTTAATCATTCATATTATTTAGTATTGATTAACTCAAGGGGAAGAAGTTACACTTATATACTGCTTCCATATTTTCAAAGATCTTGAGCTAAGCCTCAGGCTCTCTCAGGTCCCGTGCTCCTCAGGGTCTGCATTCCTTGCACACAGTTCTTCTTCAGTGAGGATCTGTAGAATTAAAGACAATTTAAGAGAAGTGAAGAATCTTTTTTCTCATAAGAGAAGAGATGTTAACAACACCCATTAAAACCAAGAATTACATTAGTATTACATTAGTATTTCTCAATACTTGCAATTTTGGTTTCTCAAATATCTTTGATTCTCCATGAATAGAAAATGATAATAACAAATCTTGCAGGTGTGATGTTTTATGGTTGTTACTCACAAAACTGAAAAAGATATATCCCAAAGCCTCTCACTACAAATCATTATGCAGAAAACGTTTTTACCAATACTTTTGGCACATATTTACATATTTCATGAGTTCTGCGTGACTACTAGAACTGGGTCATTTTTAGTGTGTTTGAGGTAGGGCCTTATTCTATTCCATGCTGACCTAGAACTACATAGTACCAGACTGCCCTCATACTCGTGGTTATCCTTCCAATCTCAGCTTCAGGAGTGAAGAGATTAAACACATCCACCACCATGCCCGATTGGAACCACATCTTAATAACTACATTGTATTGGCCCATTTCTTACAGAAGAAAACTATATATGGCTGAAGGTAGAGATGATAAAGTAACTTGAGACTAAAATTTAATGTGGTTAAATGATGTGTGTAAGACATAGGACTGTGATGCACCGTGGCCCTCATTCTTGTGGGGAATAATAAGTGGTTTGTATTTCTACAATGTTTCCTAATCCAGCAAAGCTATCAAAGAGGTTTATGGGATAGCAGACAGTTTTTTGAGATGTCTCTGAATAGCCTAGCTTGGGACTTCAGAACACTAGTACATCCATATTTGTGTACTTATGGATTTTACTCAAGCAGATTTTTCAATGGCATCTCAAGTCACCAGTCAGGATGGGAAATATAGAAATGAACTACTTAGAAAGAGATGTAGGTAAGAAAATTAAGGCAAGCCCAGCAAGGGAGGAATTACTGCAAGAGGAGATCAGAGTTACATCTTCTCAGAATAAAAAAGAATTCCACCCTTTGGTACTGTATTTGAGCTGATTAAAGTTACTCCTTTAATATTGGCAACAATTCTTGCTGAGAACCCGTTAACGAGGGCTTCTGCTGAAGACTGTCTTAAACAACACCACAAATGCCAAACCCAGGTTCAGGAAGCGTGTTTTCAGCACCACTGACAGCTTTTCCTCTAAGGTAGATTCTCATCACGTGAAGAACCCCTGGGGACAACTAACAGGTCTGCTCCTCCAGGCCTCGCATCAGTCAGACCTTTCACAGCCTCCAATATGTGATTTTACATTTTATCTTAATCAACCTATGAGGACAAGTGGTGATATTACCCTTGTTGGTTTTTTTTTTTTTTGGTTTTTGTTTGTTTGTTTGTTTGTTTTTTCGAGGTAAGGTCTCACTCTGGCCCAGGCTGACCTGGAATTCACTATGTAGTCTCAGGGTGGCCTTGAACTCACAGCAATCCTCCTACCTCTGCCTCCCGAGTGCTGGGATTAAAGGTGTGCGCCACCACGCCCGGCTCTACCCTTGTTTTTATTGGACAGGTTTTCACCTCACTGGGATGAAATGTAGCTAGATTAGGGCTGATGTTTGATGCTAGATCTTATGCAAAGGTCAATTACTAAATTTTCATCCAGTTTATGTTTACTGTAACTTATGTTTCACATAATAGGGTTGAAAATGTGAACTGGTAAATTCACGTTTCTGAGTCTCAGCCTAGCAGTTTCTACAATTACACAAGTAATGTAAGCAACTCTGCTCCTACCGATGATTAAGTTATCTCATGATCCTCATACTTTAGTTGATATCTTTTTAAAATATTATTTATTTATTTGAGAGAGATGCAGCTAGAGAGCGAATGGGCACACCAGGGCCTCTAGCCACTGCAAATCAATTCCAGATGCATGCTCCACTTTGTGCATCTGGCTTTACATGGACACTGAGGAATCGAACCTAGGTCCTTGGGCTTTGCAGACTAGCACCCTAACCACTATGCCATCTCTCCAGCCCACTTTAGTTGATACCTTTAAGATTTAACTTTGCCCAGTGCTGCCAAATCTGGTCCCTCAAAACAAAATATTTCATTATTTTTTGGCTACAAATATAATGGCAATAAACCATGTATGTGTGATGTTTTTCAGGGTTTCTGCTCACAGAAGGTGCAAGAGCTATCTCAAAGCATGTTAATTTTTGGCAAATATATATATGATGTGTATATATGTATGTGTGCACATGTGCACACATATGCATGTATGGTTTGGATTTGAGTGTATACACATGTTTTTTGTGAATGTGGATGCATATGTGTGAGGTTGTTCTTTTGAACGTGAATGTAGACCAGAGATTACGTGTTTTCCTCACTCACATCCCACCTTGCTCATAGAGACAGGATCTCTCACTTAATATAGAGCTCATCAATTCAGGTAGAACAGCTGGATATCACCCGGAGAGATCACTGTCTCTACCTCCCCACACATGGGTTCTGCAAAATTCACACTCAGATTCTTCAGCTTGGTTGGTAAGCACTTTACCCTGGGGTAAACTATCTCTCCATCCCACCTCCAACACTTTTTGAATGTGATATCACAATGTCTGAGCTTAGAACATCCATATATTTAGGTCATTTATTTTCTACAAAAAAAAAAAAAAAACTTGAAAGTCGGGTGTGGTGGCACACGCCTTTAATCCCAGCACTTGGGAGGCAGAGGTAGGAGGATCACCATGAGTTCAAGGCCACCCTGAGACTACATTGTGAATTCCAGGTCAGCCTGGGCTAGAGTGAGACCCTATCTCAAAAAACCAAAACAAAAAAAAAACTTGAGAGACAAGTTTTGGAACTATTTAATGGAGAATAATGTCCTGGGCAGGCATTGGAAAGCAGTGAGACCCACTGAGTTTACAATTTTTAGAAGAATAGACTTTGCTGAACAACAAGCAAATTCAACCTAGTATTTGTTAAGTCACAACTGTAACCAAAAAGTGGAAGTAGTGGAATAGGTAGCCAGCTATATTATTTTTGTCATCTGGGTACAGGAACTCAGAAGATCATTTTTAAAAATATTTTTATTTATTTGCAATCAGAGAGATATAGAGCTAGAAATAGAAAGAGAGACAGAGAATGGGCACACCAAATCCTCTAGCCACTGCAAACTCCAGATGCATGCCCTACTTTGTGTATCTGACTTACATATGGGTACTGAAGAATTGAACCTGGGTCCTTAGACTCTGGAGGTAAGCACCTTAATTGCTAAGCCATCTCTCCATCCCTAAAGGTCATATTTTAATACATACCTGGGGGCAAAGAACCAATATAGGGAATAGAAATAGGCAGGTGTAAAGACCCTGAAGTGAAATGAAAATGGTAGGTGTCAAGAATTAAGACGTCTTGGAGGAGTAAAAGGAGATGGGGATGAAAATGTGGCTAAGTACAAGCACATACAAAACCTTTCATAGTATATACTCTGAGGAGATGGAGGCTGAGATGTAGCCAAGGACCAGCACATACAAGACCTTGTAAAAAGAATAACTTGTGCCAGGTGTGGTGGCTCACACTTTTAATCCCAGCACTGGGGAGGCAGAGGTGGGAGGATCACCATGAATTCAAGGCCAGACTGAAATCACATAGTGAATTCCAGGTCAGTCTGGATAGAGTGAAACCCTACCTTGAAAAAAAACAACAAACAAACAAACAGAAAACCCAATAACTTGTTGCAAACTCTAGGGCCAGACTAGGTGGGAAGTGGAGAAGGAATGGAAGACGCAAAGGCATAAGGCGGAACACCTATGAAGGATGGGTCTGTGCAGCAGGGACCAGATAGGAGGGCAGGACCAGGTGAGTCGGTGAGAACATTTCATCCCGCACTCACTCTAGTGTTCAAGAAGAATCGCATACTTAACAAGATTGGATAGAGTCCCAAGAGCTTTGGAGGACAGAAGCGGAAGGTTCCAATTCTCACATCATGGGTTGCTCCTCCATCTAGCCTTCCTCTGCTATCCTGTGATAATTCCTACTCACCGTGGTCTCATGCTGCAAACCAGGTCCCCTGTACCACCGTGGGCCAACCACAGCGACATGCCACAGCTGGGGTTTGTGCTGCTGGGCTTTGCACACGTGCCCACGCTGCGCCCAGCGCTCGCGGCGCTCTTCCTGGCCATGTTCCTGATCACGCTGCTGGGCAACTCTCTCATCGCGCTGCTCACGAGCCTGGACCCCGGCCTGCGCACGCCCATGTACTTCTTCCTGCGCCAGCTGGCCCTGGTGGAGATCTGCTTCTCCCTCGACATGGCGCCCCGCCTGCTGGTGACCCTGCTGCGACCTGGGGTCAGCGTGTCCACCACCAGCTGCGCCCTGCAGATGCTCCTAGTGCTGTCCTGTGTCACATCCGAGTGCTTCCTCCTCACCGCCATGGCCTGGGACCGCTTCCTGGCCATCTGCAGGCCACTGCACTATGGCTCCATCATGGGCCCCAGGATGTGCCATCTGCTGGCTGCTTTCTGCTGGCTGGCCGGAGTCCCTGTGTCTCTGGTCTTCACCATCTGGCTCTTCAGCTTTCCCTTCTGTGGGCCGCGTGGAGTCCGCCACTTTTTCTGTGACATCGCCCCTCTGCTGAGCCTGGTGTGTGCAGACACCAGACTCTTCGAGGCCAACGTGCTTGCTGCCACAGTGCTAGTCATCATGGTTCCCTTCTGTCTCATTGCCGCATCCTACGCCAACATTCTGGCCACGGTCCTACGGATGCCATCCACCTCTGGGCGCCACAAAGCCCTGTCCACCTGTGCCTCCCACCTCATCGTGGTGATTCTGTTTTATGGCACAACCGGGGTCATCCATCTGCGTCCCAAGGCCAGCTACTCCCCGGAGAGCAAGCAAGTGGTGTCCCTGTCCTACACCATGGTGACTCCCATGCTCAACCCCCTCATCTACAGCCTGCGAAACAAAGAGGTCAAGGCTGCCTTTGGACGTGTGTGCTGTGGATGCCAAGGGTTCTAGACTCCGTGAAATGAGCTCGTCCTATACCATGTGTCAATCAACAGTGGTTGACCCTAGCTTTTCCAGAGTGGCTTGCAAGTATCTGGTGTAGCTCCCTGGATCTCTTCCAGGGAGTCATAATTTTTCTTCTTTAAATCTCTATGATCATGGTACTGCTACGATGGCTTTTCTGTCTAGGAAAAGGCACAGGACTAAGGCTTCCATCACGGATCTGAATGATTCAGCAGAGGTGAAGCAATGAATGAACAAATTAAAGTATGTAAGCAAGCAGTTGTGACATGAATGCTGTGTCTGGAAGGAGACATGGCTCAGCGGTTAAGGTGCTTGCCTGTAAAGCCAAAGGACTCAGGTTTGATTCCCCAGGACCCACATAAGCCAGATACATGAGGTGGCACATGGGCCTGGAGTTTGTTTGCAGTGGCTGGAGGCCCTGGCATGCCCTTTCTCTCCCTCTCTCTGTCAAATAAATAAAAATAAAATACTTTGAAAAAGAATGCTGTATCACAAATTATCCTAAAATTTAGTACATGAAATCCCGTCATGTATTCGCATAAATTATCAGTCAGCTGAATGTTAGCTAATGTAGGTGGAGTCTATCTTGATGGTATTTTTGGCATGTAAATGAGTGTTAACTATGTAGACTTGGCTTAGCTGGAGGAGTCTCTGGTCCATATGTGTCTCCTGAGACCAGAGAGTTTTATGGACATGCTTTCTTCATCACATTAGCTGAGGTGTCTGAGCAGAAATAGAATTGTACATGAGACTGTCAGAATTTTGGTCATGTTGTATATACTTATATGAACTAGCCAATGCAGTCCACATGGGCACATCCAAAGCCAGCAAGCAGTTGATGACCATGTTTTTGTGGTGGAAACTGAAGTTATATGAAAATTGACATTCATATAAGGATGACTGGCAAATTCAACGCAGTCATAAAACTTACTTTGGATCCCTGGAGTCTCTTCTATGTTTGGGAATTCCTCTTGAGAGATCAAATAAATTCACTTCTGCTCAAGTCTGCTTGGGTTTGGTTTTCTGTTCCTTGACATCACTTGAATTCTTGATCTTATCTCTAGAAGCTAGCTTAGTACACTTATTGATTCATTATATTCTTTTTAAAAAATTATTTATTTACTTGAGAAAGTGAGAGAGAAAGAGGTAGAGAAAGAGATAGAGAATGGGCATGCCAGGGCCTCCAGCCACTGCAAACGAACTCCAGATGCATGCCCCCCCTTATGCATCTGTCTTACATGGGTCCTGGAGAGTTGAACCGGGAGCCTTTGGCTATCATCTCTCCAGCCCAATTCATTATATTTTTTTAAGCCCACTAAGAATTTTTAGCAGCTGGGCATGGTGGTGCATGCCTTTAATCCCAGTACTCTGGAGGCAGAGGTAGGAGGATCGCTGTGAGTTCAAGGCCACCCTGAGACTACATAGTAAATTCCAGGTCAGCCTTGGCTAAAGTAAGACCCTTCCTCAAACAAAAAAAAGAGCTAGAGAGATGGCTTAGCAATTAAGGCACTTGCCTGTGAAGCCTTAGAACCTGTGTTCGATTCTCCAGGTCCCATGTAAGCCAGATGCACAAAGTGATGCAAGTGCAAGGTCACACATGGTGCACACATTTACAAAAAAAAAAAAAAAAGAAAGAAAGAAAGATTTTTTTTTCTGACCATAGGCAAATGTATCATAGGGAAGGTTTGTTCTCTTGTTCTTATAGTCTACCATTGGAGGAATTTAATTTTCCTAAATGATAAATTTGGATTTGTGGTAATTATTATTTCAGATGATGACCTGAACTCCCTTTCCATCTTCTCAGTTTTCCCATAGATGAGCTACCATTCTACCACATCAAACAGAAGCACATGAACACACCTAGCTCAGTGCCTGGAACACAGTAGGTGCTCAATAAATGTCCTCTAATCCCCATAACTATCCCCATAGATTAAAAACACCATCCCATCTTCTTAAGGCAACATCCAGTCATTACTCAGAGACTGGATTTGTAACTGTGAGGATTATATAGATTTGCATGAATACCTCAGGGAAATGGCACACTGTGGGAGAATGTTTTAATTTTTCTATATAAATTGGAAAATCTGCTTAATCTATGGAATTGTCCCTACCATGTAAATGCTGTTGCTGGTGATTGTGATGATAGTGTGGGGATGAAGGTGGTGTTGTTATGATAATGAAAGGGGATAGTAATGACGATGGAGGTGGTGGTGCGGTGATAGTGGTGGGATGATGTGTTAATGACAATGATGGTGATGACGGTGATGGTGAGGATGGTAATAATGATGTTGATGGTTATGTTATGATGTTGTTGGTGATATGGTGACAATAGTGGTGATGTTGATGATAAGCATGGAGATATGATAATGATTGGGGAAGTGAGAATGATGGCACTGGTGGTAATGATTGTGATGGCGCTGGTGGTGATGGTAATGGTGGTGGTAGTGGTGGTGGGTGAAGATGATGGTGACAGTCGCTATGATGGCAATAACGATGATGGCAAAGGTGAGGAGGGTGAGAATGGCTGTGATGTGGTCATGACGGTAATAATGATGGTGATGATGGCCAGGAGAATGCTGGTAGTGATAATGATAGTGTTGATTGCAATGATGATGATAATAGCAAGAATGGTGAGCTGAAGGATGATGGTGGTGATTGTAACAATGACGCCAATTGTCATCTATTGGCTGGGTGTGGTGGCGCACACCTTTAATCCCAGCACTCCAGAGGCAGAGGTAGGAGGATGGCTGTGAGTTTGAGGCCAGCCTGAGACTACAATTATTATCTAGTGCATTTAAGTATGAATTTAAGTATTTTTAACCCAAAAATTTCATAGTTAATCCTCTCAGATAAAATATCTTTGCATTTGGGCTGGAGAGATGGCTCAATGGCTAAGTGTGCTTCCTGTCAGCAGGAGGGCCTATTAATCCTGAGACTGCCTAGTTCAAATCTCCAGATCCCACATAAACAGGTGGGTATGGCCATGTAATCACAATTCCTCAGAGAAGCAGAGACCCCAAAATTTTAAGCTCTGGAATAGGTAAAAAGAGTCTCTAGCTCAAAATAAAACCATGAGGAAAATCGATGGATGGGGACACCTGTTGTTACACACTGGCTACCCCAGAAGAGAGACCCTGCCTTAGGTGAGCATATGGAGTAGCACAGGGCACACATACCTGCATGCACTGCCCCCACACACACACATAGAGGCAAAATTTTACCCTTCCTCAAACAAAAAGAGCTAGAGAGATGGCTTAGCAATTAAGGCACTTGCCTGTGAAGCCTTAGAACCTGTGTTCGATTCTCCAGGTCCCATGTAAGCCAGATGCACAAAGTGATGCAAGTGCAAGGTCACACATGGTGCACACATTTACAAAAAAAAAAAAAAAGAAAGAAAGAAAGATTTTTTTTTCTGACCATAGGCAAATGTATCATAGGGAAGGTTTGTTCTCTTGTTCTTATAGTCTACCATTGGAGGAATTTAATTTTCCTAAATGATAAATTTGGATTTGTGGTAATTATTATTTCAGATGATGACCTGAACTCCCTTTCCATCTTCTCAGTTTTCCCATAGATGAGCTACCATTCTACCACATCAAACAGAAGCACATGAACACACCTAGCTCAGTGCCTGGAACACAGTAGGTGCTCAATAAATGTCCTCTAATCCCCATAACTATCCCCATAGATTAAAAACACCATCCCATCTTCTTAAGGCAACATCCAGTCATTACTCAGAGACTGGATTTGTAACTGTGAGGATTATATAGATTTGCATGAATACCTCAGGGAAATGGCACACTGTGGGAGAATGTTTTAAATTTTTCTATATAAATTGGAAAATCTGCTTAATCTATGGAATTGTCCCTACCATGTAAATGCTGTTGCTGGTGATTGTGATGATAGTGTGGGGATGAAGGTGGTGTTGTTATGATAATGAAAGGGGATAGTAATGACGATGGAGGTGGTGGTGACGGTGATAGTGGTGGGATGATGTGTTAATGACAATGATGGTGATGACGGTGATGGTGAGGATGGTAATAATGATGTTGATGGTTATGTTATGATGTTGTTGGTGATATGGTGACAATAGTGGTGATGTTGATGATAAGCATGGAGATATGATAATGATTGGGGAAGTGAGAATGATGGCACTGGTGGTAATGATTGTGATGGCGCTGGTGGTGATGGTAATGGTGGTGGTAGTGGTGGTGGGTGAAGATGATGGTGACAGTCGCTATGATGGCAATAACGATGATGGCAAAGGTGAGGAGGGTGAGAATGGCTGTGATGTGGTCATGACGGTAATAATGATGGTGATGATGGCCAGGAGAATGCTGGTAGTGATAATGATAGTGTTGATTGCAATGATGATGATAATAGCAAGAATGGTGAGCTGAAGGATGATGGTGGTGATTGTAACAATGACGCCAATTGTCATCTATTGGCTGGGTGTGGCGCACACCTTTAATCCCAGCACTCCAGAGGCAGAGGTAGGAGGATGGCTGTGAGTTTGAGGCCAGCCTGAGACTACAATTATTATCTAGTGCATTTAAGTATGAATTTAAGTATTTTTAACCCAAAAATTTCATAGTTAATCCTCTCAGATAAAATATCTTTGCATTTGGGCTGGAGAGATGGCTCAATGGCTAAGTGTGCTTCCTGTCAGCAGGAGGGCCTATTAATCCTGAGACTGCCTAGTTCAAATCTCCAGATCCCACATAAACAGGTGGGTATGGCCATGTAATCACAATTCCTCAGAGAAGCAGAGACCCCAAAATTTTAAGCTCTGGAATAGGTAAAAAGAGTCTCTAGCTCAAAATAAAACCATGAGGAAAATCGATGGATGGGGACACCTGTTGTTACACACTGGCTACCCCAGAAGAGAGACCCCTGCCTTAGGTGAGCATATGGAGTAGCACAAGGGCACACATACCTGCATGCACTGCCCCCCCACACACACACATAGAGGCAAAATTTTAAAAATAGCTTTGGAGCCGGGCGTGGTGGCGCACGCCTTTAATCCCAGCACTCGGGAGGCAGAGGTAGGAGGATCGCCGAGAGTTCGAGGCCACCCTGAGACTACATAGTTAATTCCAGGTCAGCCTGGACCAGAGTGAGACCCTACCTTGCAAAAAACCAAAAGAAAAAGAAAAAAGAAAAAAAATAGCTTTGGGACTGGAGAGATGTCTTAGCAGTTAAGGCACTTGCCTGAGAAGCCTAAGGACCCATGTTCAATGCCCAGGTCCCATGTAAGCCAGACACACAATGAGATGGAAGAGCAAGGTCACACATGCACACAAGGTGGTACACACATCTGGAATTTTATTTCAGTGGCTGGAGGCCCTGATTTGCCAATTCTCTCCTTCACTTTCTCTCTCCCTCTCAAACAAACAAACAAACAAATTATTCCAGGCTGGAGAGATGGCTTAGTGGTTAAGGTGCTTGCTTGCAAAACCAAAGGACCCAGATTTGATTCCCCAGTGCATCTGGCTTTATGTGGGTACTGGGGAATCAAACCTGGGTCCTTCAGTTTACAAGCAAGCACGTTAACCGCTAAGCCATCTCTCCAGCCTGGGAATCGAGGAAAATGCCAGTCAGTGAACACTGATCTTAACCAAAAGTCATCTAGAAGCTTCCTTGCCTCTGTCTCTCCTTCTCAGTTTCTGCAGAATATCAGTGGAAAAAATTCCACCCTCTCTCCAGTCCACAGAGACCCTGTAAATCTCTGAGGTCCAATACTCCAGCTTAAGTTTGCCTTCTTGCCTCCTTCCTTCACTCACAACAGAGAGAACAGTTTGTGCATGCGTGTGTGCTTCAAACCCAAGAACAGCTCCTCTCAAGATGGACTAAGAGCCTCCCTGGATTCTCCTTCTCTAAGCAGAAGCTGAATCTATAGCAGAGGCATCAGAGCCTTTCACAGAGGCAGCAGCATCAGCAAGCAAGGATCGGTGCCTATCTACCTTCTCCCGTCAGGTGAGATGATCCAGTCCTATTTGCAGGGAATGATAGCAAGGAAAACAGACACAAGAGTTCTTTGCTAGAGAAAGCAAGGCACATCAGGTCCAGGTCACAGATTCTGAACACTTTAGAGATACTAATTGGTTTAATCCTCAGGAATATTAGTTTTCTCTTGATATATAGATACAAAAACAAAAATGATAAATAGGTAATGAATAGTAAAATATTGGTAGATATATAAGTAGATTAGATAGATAGATGGTAGATAGATGATAGATAGATAGATAGATAGATAGATATAGATAGATAGATACAGTAGGTGAAGTGGTTTCTTGAATATCATAGAACTATCAGTAGAGAAATTTCCTGCAGTACATGTCTGTATGACTTCACAACTTTTTCTAGTTACCCTACCATTCCAAAGAGGTAAATTGTGTAGTAATATAATATATATATAGTATTGATTAACTCAAGTGGAAGACGTTAGTCTTACATTACAGAATATGAAAAGCTTAAATAGGCTAAGAAACTTTCCTACAGACATCATATTGTTTCTGTATGTTTAAACAACTTCAGCTAAATCTCACGTTCTCCGGTGCCCTCATATCCTGTACCCTTCAGGCTACATTTTCTTTATACAGAGTTCTTCCTTGGTACGGGCTTATGGAACTAAAAACCAATAAAAACCAGTAAAGAGACCATTTTCTCATGAGATATGTGGCTTTAGCTGTAAGTGGAGTGAGGTAAACAGCACTAGTCAATACCCAGAATTAAATAGTCTGATCCTTATGCCTTTGTCTGTGATTTTAAGATTAAGTATTTTTCTGTAACCCCCCCCACACACACTGAAAATTCTTGTTTCTTAAAGTCTTTGGTTCTCCACAACTAGAAAGAAAGTGATAACCATAAATCTTGTATGTTTTATGGTTCCTACTCTTATAACTCAAGAAGATCAGTCTCAAGATTTTCTTTGTAGATAGAAAATGATGGGAACGAATCATGTGTGCGTGTGTGTGTGTGTGTGATGTGTGCTGTTACCCAGGGGCCCTGCTCACAGAACAAGGAGGAATCTGTCTCAAAACATTTTTTTGTCATGTGCATACATGTGTGGTGTGCATGTGCATGCACATGTGTAATGGAGGTGCCTACACAAGTGTGTGCACATAGAGGGAGAGAGAGAGAGACAGAGAACAGGCACACCAGGGCCTCTCGCTGCTGCACACAAACTCCAGATGCATGTGCCACTTTGTGAATCTGGTTTTACATAGGTCCTGGGGAATCAAACCTTGGTCATTAGGCTTTGCAGGTAATCTCTTTAACTGCTAAGTCATCTCTCCAGCCCTGCATTATATTTTTTTATTTCAGAGCATGATGTCTCTGCTTCACGTAGGACTAGCAATTATATTTTCTTTTTCTTTTCTTTCTGCTCTTCCTGAGGACCAAATCTAGGACCTCACACACACTAAGCAAGCACTTTACCACTGACACATATGTCCAGCCCAGCAACTGTATTTTCACAAAAGCTTAGTAAGGCCTTACTAAAAATTTTGGAAGTACTTTTAATGCCTGGACCATTAAAAGAGCTTAGTATAAAGTAGCTGTTGGTGTTATTCTGTCATACTGGTTATTCTTTGACACAACTCTGATTATTATTTCAAGAAAGAATGTTGTCCATCATGGTAAGAATTTCCTTGAGTTATCTTGTGTAGATGTGTGCATGTGTATGTGGAAGAGAGATGACTACCTTGGGGTGCTGGTCCTGGCTTTCCACCTTGTTTGAAATATGATCTCTCTTTGTGCCCACTGCTGTATATACCAGGAGAGCTGCTCAGTGAGACTTTTGTGTTCTCTCGACTGCACTTTCTTTTCCATTGCTGTAGGTGTGTGGGATTACAAACAACTGTGCTACTGTGTGAATCTCTTGCGTGAGTTTTGGAGATCCAAAACCCAGTGGTCAGGCATGTACAGCAAGGGCTTTTAACCACTGATCCATCTCTCCAGCCCTTGAGTTTTATTCCTTTTTCCACATTAGCCATATGAACTTGGAAAAATCACTTTTATTTAATGAGCTTTAATAACTTTCCTTGCAAATAAAAAAAATGATAGCCTTTTGAGTTCCTGAAGAAAGTAACTGAAACAATGCACAAAGTCTCTTGCATGGTAGCTGTAAAAATCCAAGGAGGGACTTAGGAAACCTTATGACCATATGCATTGTCAATTATGACAGAGAACTTCAGGAAATTGATTTTTGTTTAGTGAATTTGGTCTCCACGTATGGACTCAGAAGCCCAATGAGACAAGCACATTTTCATTTGTACTCAGTTCTACAGATTTTTTTGTGGAGAATAACATTAGGTAATATATGACTATGTTTACACAAAGACAAGGAGACACACAGCAAGTACTTAATAAATACTAGAGAATGAGCCTCCAGGCATTGGTGTTTGCTAAATTAATCCCAAACCCTCCGCACGTCTTCTCTGTATCCAGGTAACATACAGTAGGCAGTTCACAGGTGTTATCTTTGCCCTTAAGTTTGTTCTTGGTACAGTCCTCACTCTCATTTACTTATTTTATTAACATATAGAGGCATAGAGACTGGGGCGATGGCTCAGCAAACACGAGCACTTCATACAAAAGCTTCAGAGGGATGGATTTGCCCGAGTTTGATTCCCCAGCACCCATATAAAAGCTTAGTATCGGGGGGGGGGGGCTGGAGAGATGGCTTAGTGGTTAAGGCATTTTGCCTGCAAAGCCAAAGGATCCTGGTTCAACTCTCCAGGACCCACGTAAGCCATATGCACAAGGTGGCGCACACATCTGGAGTTTGTTTGCAGTGGCTGGAGGCCCTGGTGGGCACATTCTCTCTTTCTCTCTCTTAAATAAATAAATATTTTTTTTAATTTAAAAAACAAAAAAAAAAAAAGCTCAGTATGGCCATGTGTAGCTATAACCCCGGTCAGGTAGGGTGTGGAGACAGGAAAAAGGTTGGGAATCACTGGTCAGCAAGACAGACTGAAACAACAGCTCTGGGTTCAGTGAGAGACCCCATCTCAATGAAACATGTGGAGGAGCAGTAGAAGTGAACACCACCCATTCTCCTGTGACATCCACATGCCCACTAACAGGGTACACACATCTGCACACACAGACATGTACACAACACAACACACATGCTACACATGCAAGTGCAAAAATAATAGTTATTATATTGCATATTATGCTGGAGATTAGAAAGCAAGTTAGGTCTGTTCTGTGATCCCTTTTTAATATTTATATGAGAGATAAAGAGAAAGAGAGAGAATGGGCACGCCAGGACTCTAGACACATGTGCCACCTATGCATCTGGCTTTACATGGCTCCTGGGGAATCAAACCTGAGTCCTTTGGTTTCACAGTCAAGCGCCTTAACTGCTAAACCATCTGTCCAGCCCCTGTTCTGTGATCCTTATGATGGCCTGGAACAGCAGAAAAGACTGTAGTGGGAACTCACAATTTGTGCATGCACACATAGAATCACTTGGCTTCTACTAAGAAGGAAAAGGTTAGCTCTGTGATAGCATGGAACCTGTTGAAAGATTAATTATCAAAGGTAAACACTAGAGAGTTGAATGTATTTTTTGCTGCTGTGCAGGACGGCTGTTAACAATTTCTTTGTCTCCCCACAGATGGAGAGGTCCCTGGAGTTGGCCAACATGACCAGGGTTCAACAGTTCATTTTGCTTGGCTTATCGACCAAGCTGGGGATAAGGAATGCCCTGTTTGCCGTCTTCCTGACCCTCTACGTGCTGACGCTCTTGGAGAATGCGCTCATCATCTACCTCATCTGCAGGCACAGCGAGCTCCACAAGCCCATGTACTTCTTCCTGGGCAACCTCAGCTGCCTGGAGATGTGCTACGTGTCGGTGACCATGCCCACACTACTTGTGGGGTTATGGATCGGCCCCTACCATATTTCTTTTACCCTCTGCATGACCCAACTCTTCTTCTTCATCGTCCTCATCTGCACAGAGTGCACCCTGCTGGCCTCCATGGCCTATGACCGCTACGTGGCCATCTGCCGCCCTCTGCACTACCCAGTGCTCATGAGGCCCCAGGTCTGCCTGGGCTTGGCCCTGTCTTCATGGATTGGTGGACTGGTGGTCTCAGTAGCCAAGACCACATGCATTGCCAGCCTGACCTACTGCGGCCCCAATGTCCTTAACCAGTTTTTCTGTGACGTCTCCCCTCTGCTCAACTTGTCCTGTACCCACGTGGCCCTCACAGAGCTGGTGGACTTCATCTCTGCCATCGTTATCTTCTGTGGGACACTCCTGGTGGCCTTGGCCTCCTATTCAGCCATCGGGATGACTGTGCTCCGCATGCCATCGGCTGCTGCCCGACGCAAGGCCTTCTCCACCTGTGCCTCTCACCTGGTTGTGGTGGGCATCTTCTACTCAGCAGCTCTCTTCATCTACTGCCGCCCCAGCCGCATCAAGTCCATGGACCTCAACAAGGTGCTGTCCGTCATCTACACGGTGGTCACACCCATGTGCAACCCCATCATCTACTGTCTGCGGAACAAGGAGGTCCACGCTGTGCTGCGCAAGACCCTTAACTGGCCTTGATCTTGGCATTGCAAACCTGAACCTCTCACACACTGATTAAAATCTTTCATGGTCCAAACACCATAAATGATCTTAAAAAAACTAAATAAAACTTGAGAAGATATTTTTCTAGCAGCTCAGGTCAGTCCAATCATTAAGAAAGGCTGAATTAACCGAGAAAGAAAACGAGCAGATTTCATGAACTAGAAAGCATATCATCTAAGATTAATTATAAATGCCTGGGCACCCAATGAAAATATATTTCACTTTACTCACATACGCACACTTACCAGTCCTTTAATTTTTACCACTAGTTGATTGATATGTATTTATAAAGTGAGTCTGGGGCTGGAGGGATGGCTTAGTGGTTAAGGTGTTTGCCTGCAAAGCCAAAGGACCCAGGTTCGATTCCCCAGGACCCATGATAGCCAGATGCACAAGGGGACACACGCATCTGGAGTTTGTTTGCACAGGCTGGAGGCCCTAGCATTCTCTCCCTTTCCCTCTCTCTCTTTCTCTCTCCCCCTCTCCCTCTTTCTCTGTCAAATAAATAAATGAATAAATAAATAAATAAATAAATAAATAAATAAATAAATAAAATACAAAGTGAGTCTGTTAGTGTCCATAAGTATAAACAGATACTATATTCAAGAATATTCTGGCACATTCTCCTGTTGCTGTTGCCCATCTGATGTTGCCCAGGAGGTGATGTCCACCTCTGTTCATGCCATCATTTTCCCCTGACATCATGGAGCTTCCCTTCAAGTTCATAAGCCAAAATAAACTTTTTTCTTACAGAAAAAGAATATGTGTGGACTGGAGAGTGGCTCAGAGGTTAAGGAACTTGCCTACAGAGCCTAACAACCCAGGTCTGATTGCCCAGTACCCACATAAAGCCAGATGCACAAAGAGGTTCATGTATCTGGAGTCTGTTTGCAGTGGTTGGAGGCCTTGGCATGTCCATTCTCTTTGTCTCTCATCTATCTCTTTCTGCTTGCAAATAAGTAAAAATATTTTAAAACAAAAACAAAAATATTTTTAAAAAGAATAGTCACTATATCATTTCTTATCATGAAGCCACCTAAATGTCCATCAATAATGGTTGCTTTTAAATACATATTACATTAATGATAATATAAAATATGATATAGTAATAAACAGATGTATATGTTAAATAGGAAACTATGGCCAACACATATTAAATAAAAATTTAAAGTAAAACACAGTATGAAATTCTTTCTTTACCTTGAATGACAAACACAAATTATATTCAAGATGTACAAAGTGATAACATGTAAAATTTTAATTAAGTGCATGGTGGTACATGCCTTTGATTCCAGCTCTCAGGAGGCAGTGTTAAGAGGACTGTGGTGAATTTGAGACAAGCCTGAGACTACATAGTGAATTCCAGGTCAGCCTGGGCTAGAGTGAGACCCTCTCTCAAAACATCAAAAAAATAACCTTTTACATGCATCTGAAGTTTGCTTACAGTGGGTAGAGGTCCTGATGACATCCATATTCACACTTTCTCTCTCCCTCTGCAAATAAATAAAGTTAAAAATTAGGTCTTTGGAGAAATTCACTTAAAGATATCAAAAATATCAATTTAGAAACCAGAAAATCCAATTGCAAGACAGCAGTTTATTTTACAGAAATCCTTTTGTTAAAAATGTGCTATTGGAGCTGGGCGTGGTGGCACACGCCTCTAATCCCAGCACTCGGGAGGCAGAGGTAGGAGGATCGCCGTGAGTTCAAGGCCACCCTGAGACTGCATAGTTAATTCCAGGTCAGCCTGGGCCAGAGTGAAACCCTACCTCGAAAAACCAAAAAAAAAAAAAAATGTGCTATTGGCTGGAGAGATGGCTTAGTGGTTAAGGTGCTTGGCTGCAAAGCCTAAGGACTCATGTTCAACTCTCCAGGTCCCATGCAAGCCAGACACACATGATGGTGCATGTGTTTGGAGTCCGATTGCAGTGGCTGGAGGCCCAGGCATGCTAATTCTCTCTTTCTCTCTCTTTCTCTGTCATAAAAATGTGCTATTCATAAAAAAAAAGAAGAGGCAGGAGGGAGGAGAAAGGAGGAAAAGAAATAAAGGGTCACAGATTTAGATTTATAAAAAAATAAATAAAATATATAAACATATTTTTAAAACATTTTATTTACTTATTTGCAAAGGGAGAGAGAGAATGGGCACACCAGGACCTATAGTCACTGCCAAAGAACTCTAGACTTTGTGCATCTGGCTTTATATAGGTGCTAGGAAATCGAACCTAGGTTGTTAGGCTTTATAGGCAATCATTTAACCACTGACCTCAGCAATATGATCCAGGAGTAAGTACTGTACTTAAGCATATTCCAGTAATCAATATATCTGTTTTAAGGTCCTTAGAAAAAAAATTTTAAACATAGCTTTAAATGTCCAACAATAATATGAAACCAGTTGGTTGACCAGAAAGTGAACATTTCAAAGATTGTATTCAGGATTGTATTTAATTATTTTAATAGTTCTTCTTATTCTCAGAAATGTTCTAATTTGGTTGATAAACTGGATTCTTATTTAAGCTCAGTCTTCATGGATATGGTGTGGCAGCACGTGGGCAGAAATGAAGCTTTTTAGGTTACTTTATCAGTTAACCTTCTCATTTCTGAGACCGAGTACTAAACCAAAAGCAGCTTTAGGAAGGAAAGGGTTTAATTTCAATTTATAATTTCCAGGGGCAGTCCATCATCATGGGGAAATAATAGCAGGAGCAGTAAGCCGGTGTCACCTTATAACATCATCAGGGAGGAAGTAGAGCACAATAAAGGCTAAATGCTCAGCCAGCTTTGGCCTTTTCACACAGTCCCATGGAATGGTGCTACACACAGTTGGGGTGGGTCTTCCCACCTCAATTAATCTCATCTAGAAAATCCCCAACAACCAAGCTAAGAGGTTTGTTTCCATGGTGATTCTAAACTCTGACAACCAGAGATTAACATTCACAGTCACCCTCCTGGGTTCTGGTGACATCCTCATGGCAAGGAGGACAGTAAAAGGAGAAAAGTACATGAACGAGGCAGGAGGGTCAAGCCCTAACCAGCACTTCACCCAGAACAGCTGAGCCTATTCTGTCTTTCACATTGGATTTTGACATAACACTAGACTGAAAAGATGGTTTATGGCTAAAAACAAGCTTCAAAACAGAGCTGTTGGCAATGAAGAGTCAGGAAAGAATTTTAAGGAAGGAAGTCAGAAGATCAGGTTTGTGTTTTTAGAGGTTGAATAAAGGAGAGGTGATAATCAAAACCTAACAGGATATAAGTAAGTCATATGCAAACCTACTTTTCTGGACAATGGAACACTCAGAAGTCATAGATTGTTACTAGAAAATTTTCAGTGCCGGGGATGGGATACATTCTAGAGAGATACTGGCCAGGGAGGTCCCTGATGCATCCAAAACATTATAGGCCATTGCTGAGGCTCTTGGTTTCCCTCCAGGAATAAGTGGTAAGACCCTATTGCTGAAGACTCCATATACTTGGGCTGCAAGGTCACTGAGAAATCCTTCTGGAGCTGAGCTGAAAGCCTCCTCCTTGTGGACCAGCTGACAGAAAGCTGGGAAAAGCTACGCTGCATGCAGTTCAATGAGAGAGAGAAATCACCAGAGGAGATACTCAACAGTGGACACTGCAAGCCTTAAATTTGGCCAGCCAGGACAAATGCACCAATAGGTGCAATAGTGCCATGTCTGTTATGGGGGAA
Source organism: Orientallactaga sibirica (assembly GCA_036365145.1). Classification (NCBI taxonomy): domain Eukaryota; kingdom Metazoa; phylum Chordata; class Mammalia; order Rodentia; family Dipodidae; genus Orientallactaga; species Orientallactaga sibirica. Next base: position 29,614 of record JAEOAD010001664.1, read on the forward strand.
ACCAACTGCTCTCTAATTGGACTGGAGGCTCGCTCCATGGGAGGGAATACATCCCTGATACTGAAAACCTACAACAGGGTAGTCATGAACCCTAGGGGTGTAACATCTGCTGGTGTCTGATTATATGCATATGCTATGCTCACCAAACTTCCCAGTAAGCACTTCTCTTAATGTCCACACCCATATATTAATGCTACTCTCATTTTTGATTAGAGAAACTTCTCTTTTCAGATGGCAGTGACCTTGGGATGACTCAGAAAGCACTATGGTGCTGAGAAGAAGGGACAGAGGAGTGGTCAACGCTGAAATATCTCTATCACATCTTCCAAGATTCAGGGTCCATTGCGGAGGAGGTGGCACAAATAATATAAGAGCCAAAGGAAGGTTGGTGCTGACTACTGGGGAGACTTAAAACTTGTCAAACTGCTGAGAATAAGTAACTGTTGAGTGCCAGCACTAAATTGAGACTCCATCCAAGACTCAAGATACAACCCAGAAGAGGCTGTGGAAAGAAGGTAAGGGCATGAAGATGGCAAGAGTGCTGTGGTCACTGTCTTTCATAGACTGGCTGCTGTAGGCATGGCCCCCCAGTGATCTCAGTGACTGTCATGACCTGAACAAGATTGGGTCCATCAGCATTCTGTCATGGATGGTGGAGGAGGGGAGAGAGAAAGAGAGAGAGAGAAAGTAAAAAAAGATATCAAAATGGAAGAGGAGGACTAGTTGGGAAAAAGTGGAAGAAAGATGGGAAAGGAGGAACAGAGAAAGTAACAGGTGGGGAATATGATCGAAATCAGTATATACAAGTATGAAAATTTTCAATAAAATAAAAATTTTAAAGTGCAAAAAAACCTTTTTTAATTAAGTTAGGTAGCATTGCAGACTAGTCCAAATCCTGGGATTAAAATTTTAATTAATTAATTTAATTTTGTGTGTGTGTATGTATGTACCACGTGCCATGCTGTTCATGTGGAGATGAGACGACAACCTAGGAGTGTCTGTGCTCAACCTTCTTTGAGACAGGGTATGTTGCTGATGAACACTAAACTCACTTTGGCTTCTTCTGGCTCTGCCTCCCATTGCCTTAGGTGCATTGAGATCAAAGTCATGCTAGGATCATAGATGTATATGCCTCTATGCACCTGGCTTTATATGGATGATGGAAACCCACACATAGACCATCAAGTCTAGTGAGCAGTTACCTTTAGCCACATAGTCATCTTTCCAGCCCTGTGATTTGACAATTACAAATGATATAAATGTTTTTCTTTTCCATGATGACTAATTTCAATTAATATAACATCTTCAGAGGTCATGCATATTGTAGTATATATGTTAGAAATCCCTTTTAAGGTTGAATAGCATTACAGTGTATGTCTCTCAATAGTTAACTTGGGCTGCATCTATATTTTGATTGTTTGCTACTGTGAACTTGGGTAAAAAATATCTCTTTGTGGGGCAAGAGAGATGGCTTAGTGGTTAAGGAGCTTGCCTGTGAAGCCTAAGAACACATGTATGACTCTCCAGGTCCTGCATAGCCAGATGCACAGTGACGCAAGCATGCAATGTCGCACACACACTACAGGGGGTGCATGCATCTGGAGTTTGTTCACAGTGGCTGAAAGGCCCTGGCATGCTCATTCTCTCTCTCTTTCTCCCTCTCTGTCTCTCTCTCAAAAAATAAAAAAAAATCTCTTTGGGGCTGGAGAGATGGGTCAGTGGTTAAGAAAACTTGCTGTGCAAGTGCAAGATCCACAGAGGGTCTGAGACACTAAATTTGATCCCCAGAACCCAAGTAAATAGCTGAGTTTGGCCACACATTTCTGTTAACCCAGTCCTGCAAGGAGCAGAGACTGTAGAATTGCTGGGGACTTACCAAAGATCTGCAATTAATAAAGAGACTCACCTCAAGGAAATAAGCAGGTGAGTAGTGGAGGGAGACACCCAATGTTCTCCTCTGGCCTCCACATGTATACAGGAAGCTGCACCTGAATACACACAAACCAAAAGAATCTCTTTGGGTCTCCTCTTTCAATTCACAGTATTTCCTAAGGCAGTATTCTGTACTAAGCCATTGCCTGTGGATCACAACCCCATGTGTTCTCAAAACACGTTGTAGGCCTGGAGAGATGACTCAGTGGTTAAGGCACTTGCCTGCAAAACCTAATGACCTGGGTTCGATTGCCTGGTACCTATGTAAAGGCAGATCCACAAAGTGGTGCGTGCATTTGTTATTCATTCACAGTGACTAGAGGCTATGTTTTGCCCTTTTCTCTCTCTGTGTTTCATAACAAATAAATAAATTAAAATATTTTAAAACATGTTGGAAAACCATGCTTGCATGTGAATTCACCAACCTGAAAACCAGTACAGATGAAATGAAGACTTGATTTGGTGCTCAGTCATACTGTCCCCTAGCCTCTAAGGCCAGTGCCTAGTGTGTGTGATGACATCACTAATGCATGATGATCTGAGCACAGTGCATGGCTTTGTGGGTGATTGGCTTCTGTTCCTCCTCCTCCTCTCTTGGCCTCTACTGGGCACCATTAATAAACAACCTTTCCTGCAAATCCACAGGGATCAGGGAAGTCTCTCAGGTCTCAAGCCTGGTTTAAGCTTATTGACCTGCCTCCTCTCACAGTATCAGCAGCACAGACAGTCCAGAGCAGACAGGGTGGCAGTGTGTGTGTGTGTGTATGTGTGTGTGTGTGTGTGTGTGTGGTTTCAAGACCAAGGACAGCTCCACCCAAGATGGATTGAAAGGCCCTGGGTGTCTCCTTCTTTGAATAGAGTTGAAATTCCGCTAGACATCACTCCTACCCCAAGCTCAATACCTGCAAGGAAGGATCTGTGCCAATCTATCACCAGGTGAGAAGATCCAGAGAAATTCTGTGGAATTAAGACAGAAAAAAAACAGAAAATTATATATATATATAGTAGTGTGTGTGTGTGTGTGTCAGGGTCTTACTGTGTAGCCCAGGCTGGCTTCAAACACATGATGTCCCTCAGCCTTGGTTTATTGGGATTACAAATGTGTGTCACCATACCTAGCTATAGAAGAAAAATATTTCTGTGTGTATTAGTGTGCATGTGTATGTGTGTCTGCGTCTCTGTGTGTGTGGTACACACATGTGTGTGTTTGTGGAAGACAGAGATCAGCATTATAGGTCTCCCTCAATTGCTCTCTGTCTTATTTTTTTGCATCAGAATATCTCAGGATCCCAGACTCACATATTCAGCTAGACTCGACAGCCAGCAAGACCTAGGTATCCTCCTGTCTCAGCCTACTTAGCACTGGAATTATAAGCACACACAGCCATGCCCTGATTTTACATGGGTGAAAGGATCCAAACTAAGTTCTCATGCCTGCATGGAAAACACTTTACCAACTAAATCATCTCCTTAGCTACCAGAAAAAAATTGTTTAACACAATTAGGTACCTTATTAGGTACCAGTTCTAAATGCTCTAGAAATATTAGCTCATGCTCATGAGAAGTGTATAAAAATATAGATAAAGGGCTGGAGAGATGGCTTAGTGGCTAAGGCGCCTGCCTGCTAAGCCTAAGAATGCTAGTTCCAATGTCCAGCAGTTCCAATCTCCAGGTCCCACGTTTAGCCAGATGCAAAGTGACACAAGGGCGCAATGCTGCACTTGACCACAAGGGGGCGCACGCATCTGGATTTCGTTCACAGCAGCTGAGAGACTGCTGGCGTGCCTATCTCTATCTCCCTCTCCCTCTCTGTCTATCTCTCTGTGTCTCTCTCTCCAAAAATAAATAAAAAAATTAAAAATATATAGATAAAGATATGGCTACAGTTAGCATGATTGGTGGCCCAGAGGGGTCAAGTAACTGCCCAAGGACCATGGACTTAGGAAAGGAGAGAGAATCTGTCAGAATGAACTCAACCTCTAGATTCAGGCATGATTTCATATCACCTAAAAGAGGCTGGGCAGACAATAGTGACTATTATAGAATGTATTCATTCTAAGGGAAGAAAAATTACCTTGCATTAGAGAATAGGCAAAGGAGGTTTGAGTAGATGGAGACACTTTCCTGAAAACACACTGCCTCAAAGTTCACAGAAATCTTGGTGCTAAAACTCAGCTTCTCTAGTACCAGTATAACCATTGCACCTTGTGCGCTGTTCACGTGGACTGAAGTACAATTAACGTCTATTAAATATCTTTACAAGAGAAGAGCCTATGTCCTCATGAGGAAGAACTCTGGGTTATTTTAACATAAAGGCCAACCCTGCATAACTTCTGAGCTCAGGCCTTTAACACAATATGGAACTGCTGCTCCTCACTCAGCAGAGAAATAATATTCACCAGGCTTGAATATTATTGTTTCTCATTTTGCAAAGCATACAGCTGAAGCTGGAAGAGGGCGAGTAGCCTGCTGAGAACGTGGAGCTGGAAATCATTGAGACCTGCATTCCTCTGTGCAGCAGGAGGAAACAGATCTCACACATGTCACTGTGCACCATGATAGATGCAGACAAATCCTTCATGGGCTACAACATTGAGATGAAAGTGGCCCTGTCTCATAGGCATTAGGATGCCGTGCGACCCTTTGTGTGACCTGTGAGTACTGGGAGCTTTAGGAGTGCCTCATCTCACTTGCATCTAGTGGTCAGGAAGCGTCACTGTAGTATGGTGGGTTTTTTCCCTCTGGGCACGATATGATTCCATCTTGAATAGAGAATGCTGTGGCCCTGCAGCCATGGAGACTTTGGAGCCCAATAGTACAGTGAGAGCCAAGTCTGTGGCCGTGATGGTAGAGCCTCTGACATTCCCTAGTAGAGAGATGAGGGGATGGCCACGAGACCCAACCTGGGTTTCCAGCTACTGTTCCTTCCTGCCCCACCCTCAGTGATTTTGCGAGATGCTAAGTTACATAAGAAGCAGAAGGTTAACTAGAAAACGGACTCCATGGGGCAGCTTCCATGAGGTCGCCATCCAATTTAGGGTGCTTTAAGTCATCCTCGCCCCTGTAGCCCCTGTAAGTTACCTCAGTAAACTCAATGGTTCACCAAGTTGGATTTTGTGGAAGTCATGCTTTGCTTTGTCAGCTAAGCTCTATTTCAAGTGGATGGACATGTATTCGAATCTCCCCAGGGAAAATGTTTCACACAATACTCACCCAGGAAATGATTAACCGAGGAGGTGAGTCATAGGTTGCTATGAAGGGGAGAAGGATGAAAATCAAATCCAGAACCGGAAAGAGAAGAAACCATGCGGGGAAGCACAGTGGAGGAGAGCACAAGGAGGGCGTGTAGCTGACAGGTTCTCTGGAGGAAGGCAGAGCTCCAGCATCAGCTCTGAGCCTTCACACTGAAGACCCATTTTACAACAATGAGAACTCCACCTGCAGAGAACCCGAGCCTAATTAGTGGCAACTGTTGCTTAAGCTTGCAGAAAACCCCACTACCAAGATAGAAACCCACGACAATGGGAAGCTCTTGCTCAGTGACAAAAATAAAACCAACAGATGTTAGATCCTCGAGTAGTGAGGGCAATCTAATAATATATGACAACTCACAAATAATGTGACTGCTCTGGCCTTTTATAAAAGTCTCCAAGGGATGCGGATGGCTTTAGTGATACAATGTCCTAGCATGTGTAAACCTTTGGTTAAATCCCTGGCTTGAAATAAAAGGATCTTTTATCACAAACATCCTTGAACAAAGAAGCAGCTTTCTTATGAAATTCTTGGGAAAAACATATCACATTCTTATTAGTTTGTCAAACTAATGTAGTTAAACACATGAAGTGATAACTTGGCAAAAAAAAAATTTTAACGTATTATGGAATTGCATGGGATATGGAATTTTAAAAAGTTATTAACTTAGGGCTGGAGAGATGGCTTAGCAGTTAAGCTCTTGCTTGTGAAGCCTAAGGACCCCAGTTCAAGGCTCGATTCCCCAGTACCCACAAAAGCCAGATGCACAAGGTGGTGCATGCATCTGAAATTCGTTTGCAGTGCTGGAGGCCCTGGTGTGCCCATTCTCTCTCTCTGACTCTTTCTCTCTCTTTCACTCTCAAATAAATAAAAATAAACAAAAAATTTAAAAATTATTTGCTGATGTTAATTATACAAAGTACTCCATGTTTCATCATTATGTATTCATACAGACATATGAAGTACTTTGATGATATTCGCCTCTCTAGTACCTTCTTTTATCCCCTTTGTTTTGCTGTTCCACATCCTTTGTAATCCTCCTTTTACATTAAATTCCATTTATTTTATTCCTAAGTTCCACATATGAAGGAAAATATACCATCCTTGCCTTTGTAAGTCTGTTTTACTTAATTTAACATGATGATTTATATTTCCATTCATTTTCCTGAAAAATATATTATATTCTTTTTTATGACAGGATAAAATATCATTATGCATATATACCATTTTTATCCACCCACTTGTTGATAGACTATGGAACTTTCATTCATTGGGAGCCCCAATTATATGCTAGGCCTTCTACTCACTCCCATGTGTCTTGGATAACTTTTTTATTTCTCAACCTTCATTTTTCCTGTAATGTTGGAGGGGTAAAAGTATGCTCACCGGGATACAATCAGGCTTTAAAGAGCTGAAATTTGAAAACAATATCCTAATTCTCTTCACAAAGAGCTTAGTACACGGTAATTATTTTGATTGGCACTCCCAGTATGTTAATCATGTGCTGCTAACATGTGGAATGCTGACAAACAGGGTGATAACAATTAGAGAGTAGGTGGAAAATGATTGAGGCTAACCTGAGTTATGTTTCTATGTCCCTTGCTGGTCATATGATTTGGAATAAATCACTTTAATTCTTTTGTTTTGTTTTATTTTGTTTCATTTTGTTTGGGGGTATGTCTGCCGTGTGTGTGTGTAAGCGTGTATCAGGGTGCACATCAGAGAACAATCTTGGGTATCAGTGCTCATCTTTCACCTTGTTTGAGGCAGGGTCTCTCTTTTTTCCTGCTGTGTACATCAGACTAGCTGACCAGTGAACATTTAGGGATTTTCATGTCCCTGCATCCCACCTTCCTGTAGGCATTGTGGGATTACAGGCATGTGCTACTGCACCTGGCTTTGTGTTGATTCTATGCATCTCAGCCAAGGCCCTCATGCAAACACCTTCACCCACTGAACCATCTCCCCCACCCCACTTTAGTGTTTTGACCTAGTGTCTTTTGGTAAAATAAGAATGAAGATAAAATATTTACAGTGTCCCGGAAGGAAATGAAAGGAGGAGGAGGAGGGAAAAAAATGACACTGAGAGAGTAAGGGAGAGAGAGAAGGGGATGAAGGCAGTAAAGGAAGGAAAGAAGGAGTTAGCAGAAGGAGAAAGGGAGACGTTTAGTTGGAGGGAAGGGAAGAGAATCACAACATGTTACAGACAGAAAGGGAAAAAATGAAATGAGCTTCCTGTCTATCTAGGATCTTAGTCCAATATCATGAATGGGTTTCGACATCCGTAGGCTGGATTTGGTCCCAGAGACCATGGCCAGGTGGAGATGGATCGTGTTTTCAAATAATGGAGAGACCTTGCAATGTGAAAAACTGTGACCATGCAGTGAAGAATTCTTGAACGCTTAGTCCAAGAGAAATGACTCCAGTCATTCAGTGTGTTACTCCTGGAAAAGAGATCACACTATGAATCAACAATATAAATATGTGTAAACATCAGGGGGAAGATGAAGCAGGCTTTTGCCTATGGCATTAGGAGTTTCTACTGGGGCACAGCAATTTATCTGCTGTTCTGTTGTTACCTGGAATGTCGTTCCTCATCTGCTGTGATAGTGAGTAGGGTCTCTCAGCTCAACCATTATGGCACATGTAGCCTTCGGTTCCCTGTCCCAGGGCCCTTGGGTATTCATCATAGTTATGACCCTTTCTGAATCCATCTTGTGTTCATCTATTTATTTATTCATTGTGTCTCTCAAAAGAAGTAAGCTCCCATGTTAGTGACTATGTCCGTCATGCTCACATACTCCCAGCAGCTCAGGCATGACAGAAGGCAGCAACTGGTACTGCATGAACTGTGTCGTGGATGCCCTACGTTGAGAGTAGTGCTCAGCTTCAGTTATTTGTAACCAGTGAGCTACATCTGAGGAGTTCTTACTCCCCAGCACTCAGAATACAATAGTACAATGGCATTGCTTCAACACTTCAACAAGCAGACCCAGCTAGCTTTGCTCTGTATCTGTTTTGCTTCTGTATAGATTTTCGTAAGTGAATTCAACTGTCTGGGTCCCCAAACCTGCCTAACTATGGGCAATGGATTTTTTCTACTTTTTTATTAATCTGTTTTCTTTTTTTTTTTTTTTTTTGAGATTGTGGTCTTATATCCCCTCAGTCCCAGTCTCACTTTCCCTGAAGGCGCTTCTCAGTAGCGTTATTGGCAACAAAATCAACAAAAATATGTCATTAGCAGGGAAATAAACAAAAGATCATGTTAAGTAAAATAAACTACCTCAGAAAGAAAAGCAGCACAAGTTTTCTCTCAAATGCAGACACTGGATTTAAATTTTACACAAGACAGGAAGGTAGGTAACCCTCAGAGAGGCCCACACTCACTCAAGTGTGTTACTATTCATCTATTACATTTCTCTTTCCCTTAATGCTCATACGTGTACCAAAACATAGCTGATTTATTTCCACAGAAAACTGGCTCACAGTGTCAACTTGTAACAGTATTAATCTTTGAAAATGTGTACTTCAGAATCCTGAGGTTTTTTTAAAAAAAGGTTTTAAAATACTGGCATAGTTTTGTATAGTCTTACACACAGACCCCTCAAATCACTGAAGTGTATATTTAATAAGAATAACATCTCAATGTTGTTCAATAGCCCCCCCAAAAAACATTTTCTTAGTAAACTCCAATTTTGCATCAAAAATATTCTGCCTGGCACACACCTTTAATGTGAGCACTCAAAAGGCTGAGTTAGGAGGATCTCTGTGAATTCAAGGCCAGCCTGAGACTACATAGTGCCTGGGTCAGGCTGGGATAGTGTGAGACTCCACTTTGAAAACCAAAAACAATTTCCATTTTTAGACTGTGTGTCCTTTTGTGGTGCTCACCTTATGAATGTAACAATAACAAATCACAGTAAAGTGTATCTGATAACATCACTTGGACATACTAAGTGGACTTTCCAACATTCTGCTGATTTAACACATCAGTTTTGGTGAGAATCCCTATGATTCAGAGTGGACACTGTCCAATTGTCTTTACACATCAAGATTGGTAATGCAATGTGTGAAAGAATTATAGAAAATAAATTTTCATTTAAAAGAAACATTTTGGAGTGCAGTGGCACATGACTTTATCCTAGCCTCAGAAGGCTGAGGTAGCTGGATCACTATGAGTTCAAGGCCAACCTGGGATAAAATGAAAACTTACCTTGAAAAAGAGAGATAGAGAAATACATTTTGGAACAAGAGAGTTGACAGCATTACTCTAGGTTTCAAGTGATACTTTTAAATCTATGTGTGGATTATAAAAAGTTAAAAAGAGAGCTGGAGAGATTGCTTAGTGGTTAAGGCACCTGCATGCTAAGCCTAAGAATGTCCGTTCGATCTCCAGGTCCCACATTTAGCCAGATGCAAAAAGTGATGCAAGGGTGCAATGCCACACGTGCCCACAAGGGGGCACATGCGTATGGAATTCATTGACTGTGGCTGAGAGGCCGCTGGCAAGCCCATTCTCTGCCTCTGTCTCTCTCTCTCTCTCTCTCTCTCTCTCTCTCTCTCAAATAACAAAAAAAAAAAGTTAAAAAGAAGCTAGGGAGATGTCTCAGTCAACAAAGTGCTTCCTGCACAAACATGAGAGCCTTAGTCCAGGCACCTAGTACCCATGTGCATTCCAGACCCAGCTGGCCTGTAATCCTACTTCTTGAGAGGCAAAAACAGAGAATCCCTTAGATAACTTGGTTAGTGAGACTAGATGAATTGGGGAGTTCTAGGCTCTAGTAAGACACCCAGCTTCAATAAATAATGAGGGGAGAAATAAAAGACACCTGATGTTAACCTCTGACCTCCATATGCACACTAAGATGTACATGCATACTTATATACACACACACATACATGCAAACACACACAACAAAAGAGATGAAACAGAAAAGCAAAACCAAGAAGACCATATTTTTTAACAACATAAATATTATTTTTATTTTTTATTTAGTATAACAACTTACCAACCATTAGCTCACCTAGTATATTACAACAAATTCAGGAGCAAAAAGTATTTTCCTGATTTTCAGTTGCTGCTATTGTATGAAGTCACAGATTCAATAAGAACAATAATGTCTTGTATTCAGACTGTCCCAGGAACCTGCTGTGGCTTCCTTTAGAGGGAAAATTCCTACAGATATTAGACTACAAAGATGCAAAGGTCTCAAAGCACTCTGCACATCTTCCCAGTTCTTTGGTTTGTGTGCATCTCAGGAACAGAATATTAACAATGTTCTTTCTCTACCCACAGATGGAGAAGTCCCTAGAAGTGGCCAACATGACCAGGGTTCAGCAATTCATCTTGCTGGGCTTGTCCACCAGGCTGGATATAAGAGATGCCCTGTTTGCCATCTTCCTGACCCTCTACGTGCTGACGCTGCTGGAGAACACACTCATCATCTACCTCATCTGCGGGCACAGCGAGCTCCATAAGCCCATGTACTTCTTCCTGGGCAACCTCAGCTGCCTGGAGATGTGCTACATGTCAGTGACCATGCCCAGCTTGCTCGGGGGTCTGTGGAATGGAGTCTATCATATCTCCTTCGTAGCCTGCATGACCCAACTCTTCTTTTTCATCGTCCTTGTTGGTACAGAATGTATCCTTCTGGCCTCCATGGCTTATGACCGATATGTGGCCATCTGTCGCCCCCTGCACTACCCACTGTTTATGAGGCCCCAGGTCTACTTGGGCTTGGCCATGACTTCCTGGCTAGGTGGGCTGGTGGTCTCCATGGTCAAGACTACATGTATTGCCACCCTTTCTTACTGTGGCCCCAATGTCCTCAACCACTTCTTCTGTGACGTCTCCCCTCTACTCAACCTGTCCTGCACCCACGTGGCCCTCACAGAGCTGGTGGACTTTATCTCTGCCATTGTTATCCTCTGGGGCTGCATGCTCTTGACTATGACTTCTTATGTGGCCATTGGTAGGGCAGTTCTGCGCATGCCTTCCACTACTGCCCGATACAAAGCCTTCTCCACCTGTACCTCCCACCTGGTAGTGGTGGGCATCTTCTACTCGGCCACTATCTTCATCTATGCCCGTCCAAAACGCATAGAAGCCATGGACCTCAACAAGGTGCTGTCTGTCATCTACACAGTGGTCACCCCCATGTGCAACCCCATCATCTACTGCTTGCGGAACAGAGATGTGCAGGAAGCTTTCCGCAGAACATTGCACTGGTCCTGAGGTTGACCAGCTGCCCTGAGGCATAGGGGCAGGTTCTCAAATTACAAACATCCAACTTCTTGTTAGGATTTGATTCATATACCATACATTTCACCTTTTGAACATGTAGCTCCGGGTTTATTTTTAGTGTTCTCACTAAAGTTGGTTATTCATCACCACTGTCAAATTTCAGAACACTCTCAAGGTCCCCAAGACATTCCCAATGGCCACCACGCATTGATCCCAGCCTAAGAAACCAACAGTCTGTATTCATTCATGTAGATTTGTCAGTTCTGTACATTTTATGGTAGTGGATTTACATGAATGAAAGCTATTGTGACTCGCATACTTCGGGGTCCATGCATAATGCAGCATGTATCAGTACTTCTTTGCTGTTTATGGCCAAATGTCATCCCATTTCAGGGTATATTGGAGTGTATTTGTTCAAATACAAGTTGTTTCCACTTTGGGCTTAGTATGAACAAATGCTGTTAGCAATATTTGTGTGAAATGGTTTTGAGTTGGCATATATTCAGTTGTCTCAAGATTACTTAGGTGTAGAATTGTTGAGTTTGGTTAAATCATTAAGAAACTGTCAAAATATTGGAAAAGCAGACAATGTTAATTTTAAGTTACTTGAGATATGTATGTGTACATGACCATTTGTAGTTGTTACAGGATTATTATACAGGATTATTAGATGAAACATGCAAATGGCTAAAGAACCTACAAAATTAGAATGCTGTTAAAACAAGTTATAAAATCATTGTATTTTCCTAGGAAAATTCAAGTGATATCTATATCTGGAGAAAAAAGGGCTTTGGAAAATTTCTGTTCTCTCTCTCTCTCTCTCTCTCTCTCTCTCTCTCTGCTGGTGGAGTTGTTAGAACTTACTTGGAGATCAACTTAATATCCACCATTAAAATTACAATGTCCCTATATTTTGACCCAGATTTTTACTCCATTTTGGAGATATCAGAGAAATCAAAGCATAGTTTATAAAGATATTCATATAAATGTATCACCTTAGCATTGTTTTAAGTGGCCCAAATTTGTGATAATGTGAATATTGATCAAATAAGGTAATGCTGAACAAATTATGTAAGTACATGTTGTGAAATAGTAGAATACACTTTTAAAATGCTTATACCTTTAAGTTTGCCATGATAGTGTGAATAATTTATTTTAGAGCATTAATTTAAGCACAGGGTTTTTTTACATTGAAAGAACATAGAGGGAAATGATTTGTTTAAAAGAAGTACAAAGCTTTTGTGGCCACTATTTTCATAATTTTTTTTTTTTTTTTTGGTTTTGCAAGGTAGGGTCTCACTCTGGCCCAGGCTGACCTGGAATTAACTATGTAGTCTCAGGGTGGCCTCGAACTCACGGCGATCCTCCTACCTCTGCCTCCCGAGTGCTGGGATTAAAGGCGTGCGCCACCACGCCCGGCTTATTTTCATAATTTTAAAGAGAAACTTTATATGTCTACAAGTGTTTTTTTTTTTTTTTTTTTTTTTTGGTTTTTCGAGGTAGGGTCTCACTCTAGCTCAGGCTGACCTGGAATTCACTCTGTAGTCTCAGGGTGGCCTCGAACTCATGGCAATCCTCCTACCTCTGCCTCCAGAGTGCTGGGATTAAAGTCATGCACCACCACGCCCGGCTTGAAGAGGTTGTTTTAACAATGCACACACTCAAAACCTGAAAGTGAATGAGAATGTGTTTATCTTTATGTGTATTATGAGTATATGTCTGCCTGTATGTATGGTATGATGTGTGTGTGTGTGTGTGTGTGTGTGTGTGTGTGTGTGTGTGTGTGTGTTATGAGCTTGTGTATATATGTGGGCACATACACATCAAGGTACACAGAGGACAACATTCAGGTGTTGGTCTTCAACTACCACCTTCTTTGAGACAGGGTCTTTTTGTTGTTCACTGTTTTGTATGCCATGACAGCTGATCCATTAACCTCTGCTAGTCTGATGCCACCATCTTCCATCTCCCAGTAGCATAGGAGGGCTGGGATTACAGGTGCTTGCTACCATATCCAGATTTTACGTGTGTACTGGGGCTCAGGTCAACATAATTGCAGAGAAAGTGCTTCTATTCACTGAGTCATCTCTCTGGCCCATGAAACATTTTCCTGTGTGTTGTAGCAAAAGATATTAACCAAATTGGCACAATGTCTTCAGAGGGCCATATGGAACTGCACACAAAAAAATCAAAATATGCTGGGCATGGTGGTGCATACCTTTAATCCCAGCACTTGAGAGGCAGAGGTATGAGGATCTCCATGAGATCCAAGGCCAGAATGAGATTACATAGTGAATTCCAGGTCAGCCTGACCTAGAGTGAGACCCTACCTTGAAAAAAAAACAGAATATGTGCAGATGTTGTCCAATATAATGGTAAGCAACTTTTGTCAAGAAAATAACATAGGATGCTTGGAACTATTCGCTTGTGAAAATGTTCATGACATTTTATGCCGTTAGTGAAAACCGCTGGAAAGCACCCTATTCCAACATAACAAAATGAAGCATTTGGGAGTTGGAGGCAGGGGATCCTTAGTTCAAGGTTATCCTCAGCTACACAGAGAACTAAAGGCAAGCATGAGCTAAGTGAGACGCTGTCTCAAGACATCAAGAAACAAAGAGTAGGTCGAACTATGTGCAGTGCATCCACACAGTGGTGTCCTATGGCATTTTAACATACTTACGGGTCCTGGGAAGATGGCTCAGTCCTTAAAGTGCTTACTGTACAAGCATGCAGATCTGAGTTAGGATTCCCAGCATTTACATACAAGCTGGGTATAATAACGCACACCTGTAACCCCAGCAAAAGATGCAAACAGAAAAATCCCTGGGGCTCAATGACTTGCTAGTCTAGCTGAACCTGTTAGCACCAGGCTCAAAAAGATCTTATCTCAAAAAAAATAAGGGAGATTGTTTGGTGGTTAAAAGAATTTCCTTGAAAAGCTTCTCGGCTTGGGTTTGATTGATTCCCCAGCTCCCATGTAAAGCCAGATACACAAAGTGTCTTATGCATCTGGAGTTCATTTACAGTGGCAGGGCTCCCTAGCACATCCATACTTTCTCTCTCCGTGTCTGCCTCTTTCTGTCTGTCTGTATGTCTCGCTCAAATAAATAAAGTATTTTTAAAAAATTAAATGGAGAGTGACTGAGGAAGACATCTGACATTGACCTCTGGCCTCCTCATACACATGCACATCCACACATTCCAAAATAAATAAATTAGTTAACAAAATACTTACTACATTAAGATGCCAATTATGATAGGTAAAAGTCAGCTAAAACCATACTGGCTTGTAATTACATTTTGCTTTTAAAGGAATGTTTGGCTATGTCTGTGAGAAATGATTTATATATCAATACTATAAAGTTTAAGGGTGATTTTCATGGTATGGAAAAACTGGGGAGGCTTCACATTGCTTCAAACTTTGTTATCTGTTGCTTATTTTCTGTGCTAAGCATATTTTTCTTTTGTAATAAAATTTTATTTTGTAATATTAAAAAAATCACTCTTAGCTCTCTTTTTCATCCATAAGCTACATCTGCACCTCATTACCCAGGAATTTCGAGATTTCACTGAATCAGTCTGGTGGTGTTAATATGTCATCACCACTTCTTTTTTTTTGCAGGAGGGGGTTCGAGGTAGGGTCTCACTCTAGTCCAGGCTGACCTGGAATTCACTATGTATTCTCAGGGTGGCCTTGAACTCACGGTGATCCTCCTACCTCTGCCTCCCAAGTGCTGGGATTAAAGGCGTGCACCACCACGCCCGGCTACCACTTCTTGAGAGCACGAGGCAGGAGGATCGTAAGTCCAAGGCCTTCCTGGGATGCAGAGTAATTTCAAGGCCAGCCTGGACAACCTAATGAGATGATGTCTCAAAATAAAAAGTAAAAAGAGAGCTGGTGATATAGCTCACTACTAGTCCTTTCCTAGCATGCATATGGCCAGAAAAAAAAAAACCATTATTTCTTAGTCATAGTAAATCAATCTTACCTAGACGTGTTGCATGCTACATTCCAGAATGGTATCAGATATTCTGCTCTACCTGTTAGGAATCCCGTACTCTGACTTGTCACCCCCCTTTTCTTAAAATCTTTTTTAATGTTTTATTATAGAGAGAGTGAGAGAGAGACACAGAGAGAGAGAGAGAGAATTGGCACGCCAGGGACTCAGTTACTCCAATATCACTCCAGATACTTGTGCCACCTAATGGGCATATCTGAGCTTGCGATTGCTTCACCTTTGTGCATCTGGCTTATGTGGGATCTGGAGAGTCAAACATGAGTCCTTAGGCTCCACAGGCAAGCACCTTAACTGCTGAGCCATCTCTCCAGCCCTGAAGCTGTCTTCTTTATGATGCTTTTCCTTTGTGCTCTGATATTCAGGTCCAACATAACACTCCTTCACATGCAGCTCTCACTACACACTAGGTAAAAATGCAGACCAAGGAGCTGGAGAGATGGCTTAGTGGTTAAGGCACTTGCCTGCAAAGCCAAAGCACTCAGGTTCGACTACCCAGCACCCACATAAGCCAGATGCACAAGGAGAAGCATGCTTCTGGAGTTCATTTGCAGTGGCTGGAGGCCCTTGTACACCTATTCTCTCTCTCTCTCTCTCTCTCTCTCTCTCTCTCTCTCTCTCTCTTTCTCTCCCTATTTCTGTATCTCTCCCTCAAATAAATAAATAAAAATATTTTTTAAAAAATACAGATCAGGGCTGGAGAGATGGCTTAGTGGTTAAGGCGCCTGCCTCCTAAGCCTAAGAACCCGGTTCCAATCTCCAGGTCTCACCTTTAGCCAGATGCAAAGTGATGCAAGGGTGCAATGCCACACTTGACCACAAGGCGGCGCACGCATCTGGATTTCATTCACAGCAGCTGAGAGACTGCTGGCGCCCATTCTCTGTCTCCCTCTCTGTCTGTCTCTCTCTGTGTCTCTCTCCAAAAATAAATAAAATAACAAAAAAAAAATTAAAAATACAGACCAAGAAATGAGCTTTGCTGAAGTCCCATTAATACCTCTGTATGGAGCAATGCCTGGCACACCTTGGAAGCTTAGCAAACTTACTGGAAGAAATCAATGAGTAATTCATGAAGGAATACACCCACTTATTGATCTTCATGTTTCCTATGACTTAAGGGTAAAACAACCCTTTGCTCCTTTTAGGGAGCCTGCTGAATTGCAGGCCTTGTACAAAGACCTTTCCATAGTTTATTACATTTGAAGTCTCACAGAGGACAGTCCTTTGACACTACTATTGCTTACGATCTTGATGGCCATGCTGTCTTGCAAGTCTAACTAATATATCTCCCAAAGCCTGGCCAGGAGCATTGCCACTCAGAATTGTGTGAAGGTCTAAGGATTAGATATATGCTACTAGCATAAGGAAGAGCAGCACCACCAACACACACAGACTCAGGAGGGAGGCAACAGGTAACAGCACAGATGGGGAGTAGGAAGAACTATGGGCAGTGAGCACAGACCCAAAGTCCACCTTGATCATTGGACCAGGACTGTGGAAATAAGGGAGTACTTTTGCACACAGAGGAAGCACGCATATTTCTAGTAGCATATTTCTAGTAGCATAAGTCCATGCTTGGATCAAGGGTGGTCCCTCACAAAATAGGGCTGATACCTAGAAGGAGGAACAGTACTCAAAGATCCCTGTCCTGCCTTGTTTGCCTCAGTGACCCAATACCTCCATTTTATTGCTATGTCTTTCAAATGTCCAAAAAAATGTATTGGGCCTGGTGTGGTGGCACACGCCTTTAATCCCAGCATTCGGGAGGCAAAGGTAGGAGGATCGCCATGAGTTTGAGGCCACCCTGAGACTACACAGTGAATCCCAGGTCAGCCTGGGCTAGAGAGAGACCCTACCTTGAAAAACCGAAAAATGAAAAAACCAGAAAAAAAATGTATTGGACACAGTTCCCCCCCTCAGAGACTGACTGAGGATTTCACGACCCCACAGTGAATACCAATAACCCCACAGAGGAGGGTACTCAGTGGAATGGGGGTGGGGGAGAGGGGGTAGAAGAGTACGACCTTCCAAAAATAATTTAAAATTTTAATTTTATTGTTTATTTTTATTCATTTTTGAGAGCAACAGAGAGAGAGAAAAAGAGGCAGATAGAGATAGAATGGGTGTGCCAGGGCCTCCAGTCACTGCAAACAAACTCCAGATGCATGCACCACCTTGTGCATCTGGCTTAAGTGGGTCCTGAGTAATTGAGCTTCAAGCTGGGGTCCTTAGGCTTCACAGGCAAGCCTTCAACCACTAAGCCATCTCTCCAACCCTAAAAATAATAAAATTTAATTAAAGGAGAAAATGTACTGATGACTTGATTAAAAAGAAAGAGGTGAGCTGGAGAGGTGGCATAGTGGTTACGGCATTTACCTGCAAAGTCTAAGGACTCATGTTCAACTCTCCAGGGTCCATGTAACACAGATGCACAGTGACGCAAGCATACAATGTTACACATGTACACAAGGGAGCACATTTGTCTGGAGTTTGTTTGCAGCAGCTGAAAAGCCTTGGTGCACCCATTCTCTTTGTCGTTCGCTCCCTCTCTCTCTCTCTCTCTCTCTCTCTCTGACTCTTTCTGTCTCTCTCTCTCTCTCTCTACCTCTTTCTCTCTCTTTCTCTTTCTCTCTCTCTCTCAGATAAATAAAAGAAAAAAATATTTTAAAAAGAAAGAAGTGATTAAGGTTAAAAGTAGACCGAGTCAGAGGCTGGAGAGACTGAGTAAAGGAAAGATGGAGGGAGGGCTAATCAAAATCTAAGAGGATATAAATAAGATATAAATAAGTCTTATAGAAACCTACTTTTCTGGATAATGGAACACTCAGAAGCCATAAATTGTTACTAAAAAATTTTCAGTGCCAGGGATGGGATACCTTCCCATGAATTGTTGGCCAGGGAGGTCACAGATACCCCCAAAACATTATAGGCCGAGGCCCTTGGTTTACCACCAGGAATAGATGGTAAGACACTATTGCTGAAGACCCCACATACTTGGGCTGCAAGGTCACTGAGAAATCCTGCTGGAGCTGAGCTCCTCTATGTGGACCAGCTGACAGAAAGCTGGGAAAAGCTACACTGCATGAAGTTCAATGGGAGAGAGAAAACACCAGTGAAGGTACTCAACACTGAACACTGCAAGCTTTAAATTTAAACAGCCAGGCCAAATGAGCCAATGGATGCAATAGGACATGTCTCTTATGTGTGTGGGGGGGGGGGACCAAACACTCTCTAATTTGACTGGAGGCCTGCTCCATGGGAGGGAATACATCCCTGATACTGAAAACCTATGACAGGGGTAGTCATGAGCCCTAGGGGTGTAATGTCTGCTGGTGTCTGACTAAATGTATATACTATGCTCACCAAAATGCCCAGTAAGCACTTCTTTTAATATCCACACCCATATCTTAATGCTACTCTCACTTTTGGTTAGAGAAGCTTCTCTTTTCAGATGGCAGTGACCTTGGGATGACTCAGAAGGCACCATGGTGCTGAGTAGAAGTGACAGAGGAGTGCTCAACACTAAAACATCTCAAACCCACCTTCAAAGCCTCAGGGTCCATTGCGGAAGAGGGGGCAGAAAGAATGTAAGAGCCAAAGGAAGGGTAGGACTCCTTAAAATGTGCTCCTCCAGACAGAAAATGGCCTCAATATCCATGACCTCACAGTGCCTGACACTACTTACACAAGACTATTATAATAGGAGGAAAAGATCATGACATCAAACTGAAAAGAGAGACTGTGAGAGAGGGAGGGGTTATGATGGAGAGTGGAGTTTCAAAGGGGAAAGTAGGGGGAGGGAGGGAAGTAGCATGGGATATTGTCTACAATTATGGAAGTTGTCAATAAAATAAATTTTAAAAAATGAAAAAATTATTGTACCATTATCTTTGTCCACATGTCTGAGTGTGTGTGTGTACAGCACGTGTGTGGTGTGGTGTGAGGTGTATGCATGTGTATATGAGAATGTGTGTGTCACATGTGTATTCATGCAGAGGCCAGAAGAGAATGTCAGGTATCCTTCTCTTATAATTCATCTGCATATTGCTTGAGACAGGGTTTTTCTCTCTATCCAGAATTGCTGACTATGAGCAAGTACCAATGATCCTCCGGTCTCTGCCCCCTCAGTCTGGGGTTACAGATGTGCATGGCCATTCCCACCTTCTCACATAGGATGTGAGGAATCAAACTTGGTGGTCTCTATCCTGAAAGGCCCTCATGCCTAAATGGCAAGCACTATTAACCACGGAGTCATCTGCCCAGCCCTGAACATTTTTGTGTTGCCATGAGAACAATGACCCTGGGCTCTTTTAAAATATTTATTTATTTATTTATTTATTTATTTATTTATTTATATTTATTTATTTATTTGAAAGCAGAGAGAAATAGAGAGAAGAGAGACAGCCAGAAAGAGAGAAAAAGAATGGATGATCCAGGGCCTCGAACTTCTTGCAAATGACCTCCAGATGTATGTGCCATTTTGTACATCTGGTCCTACATGGCTACTGGGGAATTGAACTCAGGTCAGGATTTTATTAAAGTTTGCAATTTAGATCTTCAGCCACCTGGCTGAAGTAGGGGTCACTGTGGGTGGCTCCTAGGGTCCAGGCCTATGTTGTGGGAGTGGATTTGGAATTCCATTCTAAAGGTATACAAAATACTTGAGCTTTGCCTGGAGTTCCAAAGTGTGTTTGCTTGCTTTTTCTCTCTCTGTCTCTCTCTGTGTGTCTCTCTTTCTCTCTCCCTCTGCCTGTAAAAGGGGGCAAGCTTCTTCTGCCATTATGGAACTTCCCTACATCTGTAATTTCCAAATAAATCCCTTCCTCCACAACTGCACCTGGTTTGGAAGTTCATCTCAGTGACCTAAGCTGACTACTACACATCTTTATACCAATTTTAAAAAAGATTTTTATTTATCTATTTGAAAACAGAAAGACAGACACACGGAGAGAACACCAGAGCCTCCAGCCCCTGCAAACTCCAGATGCATGTGCCACTTGGGTGCATCTGGCTCTATGTGGGGACTGGGGAATCAAATCTGGGTCATTAGGCTTTGGAAGCAAGCACCTTAACCAATGAACCATCTCCCCATCTCTCTATAACAATTTTAATTAACAATTGTGCTATCCTTGTACAAATAGTTCTGTATGAGCATCTTTGTATCTTGCATTCATTTCTTCAGGATAAGTTTTCAAAGTACAATTGATAAGTTCAAGACCATTTAGAATGTTAAGACTGTGTGTGTGTGTGTGTGTGTGTGTGTGTGTGTGTGTGTGTGTGTGTGTGATATGTGTGTGTACATATGGGGGAACATGTGCACATGTGTATGCATGCATGTGGAGGTCAGAGGTAGACATTGGATGTCTTCGTTAATTGTTCCACCTTCTTTTTGGGGACAGTATTTCTTACTGAACCTGAAGTTCACTGATTTGGATAGAGTAGCTAGTCAGCAAGCTCCAGGGAACTTCCAAGAAACTACCCAGCCATTATCCCTTCCTTGCTTCCAATGCCCCCAGGTCATGGTTTCCTGTCCCCTTATCTTGTATGTCACCTGGTCACTATTCTTAATGGGTGAATTTCAAGTTG
Source organism: Orientallactaga sibirica (assembly GCA_036365145.1). Taxonomy (NCBI): domain Eukaryota; kingdom Metazoa; phylum Chordata; class Mammalia; order Rodentia; family Dipodidae; genus Orientallactaga; species Orientallactaga sibirica. The sequence goes on from JAEOAD010001664.1 coordinate 50,647, forward strand.
CTGTGAACAGATGGGGACTTCTCATAAGAATGTGTAATTGTTTTTACATTTACTTTATCTTCCTACGCTTCTATGGAACTACTAACAGACAACAGTCTCAAGATTTATGTCTCAATTTAGAAGTGCTCGATACTGTTTGTAAGAAAATTTCTAATATTGCTCAATTCTGCTTTCATATTTTTAAAAAAATGTGTTTCAGGAAAGTTATAAGAAACAAAGTTCCAAAATCAATAAATGATAAAATCTATAAGTTTATTCTGGGTAAATAATTTAAGTCAAATCTGGTCTATTCTTTCATAAAAAGTTATCTCAAATGGCCTTTTGGGGTAAAAAGACTTAAATGGTCATATTACAAGTCTTATGGTAAGGAAAATAAAAGTTTTTGTTGGTAGTTATGACATGAACTGACTAAAGAACATAAACTGGAGAGGAAACTTTAAATGTTGGATGTTAAATGTTTGATGAAAAAGATTATTACAGAGTGGTTACATAGATTGTAAAGTATACATATGTAGATGAAGGTATGAGTAAAGTGTGTGGATGAAGATATGAATAAAGTGTGTGGATGAAGGAATGAGTAAGCTTAAACAGAAGGTTAAAGACAAAGTACTTATCAGATTACAGACTTCTTGAGATTAAAAAAATGTCTATTATCCTAGAGCTTACATCAGACTAACAGAGTATGGCCCTGGGTGGTAGCAGGTTGCTATGATATTCAGGTTGTAAACTTAACTTTAACTCATTGATGTTAATCTGGTCATAATAATGGTCATAAAAGACTGAATTTAGAGTAGTTAGCTAGGTTCCTCTATTTTTCAACCCCTTAGATCTTAAGGTTAAAATTGACTTATTAATATTTAATTCTCTTCTAAGGTTATTATATCTAAAACCCTGCCTCAAAAAAAACTCAGAAAAATTATCTACTCTCTTTTTTCTTATTTTATAAGGTAAATAGACTACATTTGGAGACACTGAACAGTATTTATCTGTCTCTTGGAAACTATTTATTTCATGGTGAGCAGTAAAAACAATTCTAAACAAAGTTATATTGCAATTTAAGATGTAATTCCTCTGAATTCAGATTTAACTTACATCATTACTGAGCAAGTTTACCAAAGTGCCACAGACAAAATTATAGAGTTGGTTAAGGTTTGAGTAGCTATAGATTGTGTCATGAAATTTTGTGTATGTATGGAATTCACTATAATTCTACAAAATGGATTTGGAGTAGATTAAAAATATTTCTTTCTGGCTCAGCAGTTAAAGGTGCTTGTTTGCAAAGCCAGATGCACATAGGGGAGCATGCATTTGGAGATTGTTTGCAGGGGCAAATGGCCCTGGCATGCCCACTCCCTCTCTTTCTGTGAGACTTGTCTCCTTTTTTTCATTAGATCATGGCAGTTTAGTCCAGTTCCTCTATTCTTTGGGTATATTAGATATAGCTGAATTAATTTCAGAAAATGACTTATAGATTGGATGGACATCTTATTTAGCTTTTAAAAGTGCTAAATCTCCTCATTAAAATATATATATATATAAACCCTGAGAAGACAGAGTGAATTCCAGGTCAGCCTGGGCTAGACTGAGACCCTACCTCAAAAAACCAAAAAATATATACATGTATCCTGATTCTGATGAACTTTAAAAATTATAAATTTGGGGGCTGGAGAGATGGCTTAGCGGTTAAGGCGCTTGCCTGCTAAGCCTAAGAACGCTGGTTCCAATCTCCAGGTCCCACGTTTAGCCAGATGCAGTGACGCAAGGGCGCAATGCCGCACTTGACCACAAGGGGGCGCACGCATCTGGATTTCGTTCACAGCAGCTGAGAGACTGCTGGCGTGCCCATCTCTATCTGTCTTCCTCTCTCTCTCTCTCTCTCTCTCTCTCTCTCTCTCTCTCTCTGTCTCTCTCCAAAAATAAATAAAAAATAATAAATAAATAAATAAATTTTTTTTAATTATAAATTTGGAGCCGGGTGTGGTGGTGCATGCCTTTAATCCCAGCACTCAGGAGGCAGAGGTAGGAGGATCACCATGAGTTCGAGGCCACCCTGAGACTACATAGTGAATTCCAGGTCAGCCTGGACTAGAGTGAGACCCTACCTCGAAAAACAAAAACAAAAAATTATAAATTTGGGCTGGAGAGATGGTTTAGCAGTTAAGGTGCCTGCCTGCTAAGCCTTAGAACATGGGTCCTGGAGAATCAAACCAGGATCCTTGTCTTTGCAGGCAAACGCTTTAACTGCTAAGCCATCTCTCCAGCCCCCAAGTTTTATCTTATTCTTAAGCTATGTATAGTCAGTCTCAATCGAGCTTTCACTTAATTAATTGTCTCATTTATGATATCTTAAGTTCATTGCATATAAAGATATTGATACTTAAGACATGTTTTCTGTCCTAGAAAAATAATCTTAAATTCCTGTTCTGCTTCCAGTTTTGGGGGTAATTGGTACTTACATTGGTATACAGACTAGCTAAAGTTGTCTTCAAACACAGATACCTTTGCTGAAGGCGCTAATCGCCTTTAAGAGTTTTGAGATGGAGGTTCCCGGGTCACTTATGTATAGAATCATGTCATCTGCAAATAGGGCTAACTTAACTTCTTCCTTTCCAATTTGTATCCCTTTGATTTCTTTCTCCTGTCTTATTGCTTGAGCTAATACTTCTAGCACTATATTGAAGAGCAGAGGTGAGAGTGGACACCCCTGCCTTGTTCCTGACCTCAATGGGAATTCCTTCAGTCTCTCCCCATTAAGAATTACTTGGGCTAGCCGGGCGTGGTGGCGCAAGCCTTTAATCCCAGCACTCGGGAGGCAGAGGTAGGAGGATCACCATGAGTTCAAGGCCACCCTGAGACTACATAGTTAATTCCAGGTCAGCCTGGGCCAGAGTGAGACCCTACCTCGAAAAATCGAAAAAAAAAAAAAAAAAAAAAAAAAAAGAATTACTTGGGCTTTAGGTGCTTTATATATAGCCTTTATTATGTTGAAATATGGGCCATCCATGCCTATTCTCTCCAATGTTTTGATCATGAAGTGATGTTGTATTTTGTCAAAGGCCTTTTCTGCATCTATCAAAATGATCATGTGGTTTTTGTGTTTCAGCTTGTTTATGTGGTGTATTACATTGACAGATTTCCGTATGTTGAACTACCCCTGCGTTCCAGGAATGAAGCCTACTTGATCAAGGTGGATAATGCTTTTGATGTACGGTTGGATTCGGTTTGCAAGAATTTTGTTCAGGATCTTTGCGTCTATGTTCATCAGAGAAATGGGCCTATAATTTTCCTTTTTTGTGGCATCCCTGCCTGGTTTTGGAATTAGGGTGATACTAGCTTCATAAAAGGAGTTAGGGATCTCTCCCTGTTCTCCTATTGTGTGGCACAGTTTGAGAAGAATTGGTTTCAGTTCTTCCATGAAGGTTTGGTAGAATTCCGCTGAGAAACCATCTGGTCCTGGACTCTTCTTTTTGGGGAGGTGTTTTATTACCTCTTCAATCTCGAAGGGTGTGATGGGTTGTTTAGGAAATTAATCTGCTCTGGGCTTAGCTTTGGTAGGAGGCATGTGTCTAGGAATTCATCCATTTCTTCCATATTCTCCTGTTTTATGGAGTAGAGGTTTTTGAAATAGGTCCTAATAACTCTTCCTATTTCACTCATGTCTGTTGTGATCTCTCCCTTTTCATTTCTAATTTTGTTGATTTGAAGTGTTTCTTTTTTTCTCTTGATCAAATTGGCCAGGGGTGTATCAATCTTGTTAATTTTTTCAAAGAACCAGCTCTTTGTTTCATCAATTTTCTTAATTGTCCTCTTAATTTCCAATTCATTAATTTCTATCCACTCAGTGGAATGGAACTCATTGCTGGAACTGGGAAATAAGTCAAAACCAGGTACAAAAAATGAGCTCTGTCTCCAAGATCAAGATACCACCAAATGTGGGCTAGAAGAGAGCCAACGCATATAAAATTCCATCCAAAACATATATGGTCATCCCTTCTATCTAGTACTAACTTCTCTCTCCGTTGGAGAATTTGCTTATCTTTTCTCAGATGGACAACGAACCTGAAGGGAGGATCAGCTAACCACACCTCACCAGGGCCCCAGCTGAAACCATAGAACAATGCAGGGGAAGGGCAAGAGTTCAGCGTTCATGGCTATCATGACACCAGAAAAAGGCTGAAGGAGATAAACACAGAGAACATCCAACTCCAACTAAGCTAGATATCCAGAGACACAGAGGCTCCCAAAACCTCATCACTGAAGCAGAACTAAAATGACCCCAATGTGGCTCAGGGAAACTCACGGAAGAGGGGGGTGTGTGGTAGTTTGAATATATGTCCCCCAATATATTCAGTGTTTTATTAGTTATAGTTTGTATCTGCAATCACCTTGCTAGAGGCAATGTCACTGTGGGCTGGTCTTAAGATGTTAATGGTGGGTTTGAGATTCCATTGTAAAGATATGCAAATGTGCCTAGCAGGAGTTCCTGAAGTGTGCTGTGTGACCTTTTGGCTGTAGTTTTGCTCTGTGTGCTGTGGTGGCTGGTTGGCTTTTGTTCTCTCTGCCTGGCCTTGTGAGAGCAGGCCGCTACTTCTGCCGTTATGGAACTTCCCCTGGATCTGTAAGCTTCAATAAATAATATCCCTTCCTCCATAACTGTGCCTGGTCTGGAAGTTCATCTCAGCGAACCTGAAGCTGTCTGTTACAGGGTGGAAAGATTGTTAGAGTCACAAGTTGGGGCATTATGCACAGAGACTGGGGCCTACCCCCCAGAACTCTTGACTAACCTCACAATGCATGACCCACATTCCCCATTGATGAGGGTCCCTTTGAAAGAGGGAGGACAGGGAGGAGGACAATGGAACCAATACTATGATTGTAAAATCAGAATAATATAAATAAAAATATATATTTAAAGTAAAATAAAATAAAAAATTTAAAAAAAAACACAGATACCAAGTTTTTATACTGTCTTGTCTTTTTCCTGGCATACAATTTCTAGATTAAATAAATTGCCTAAAGTTACTAATAATTGGTAAAATGTTTTCAGGACTACTAAAATGTTCTGCCTATACTTATAACTGAAAGATACTTAAAAGATAGAATGGGGGCTGGAGGAATGGCTTAGCAGTTAAGGCGTTTGCCTGCAAAGCCAAAGGATCCTGATTTGATCCCCCAGAACCCACATTAGCCAGATGCACAAAGGGGCACATGCATCTGGAGTTCAATTGCAGTGGCTGGAGACCCTGGTGCACTCATTCTCCCTCTCTCTCTATCAAATAAATAATAAAAATAAATTTTAATTTTAAAACGATAGGCGTATGCTTTCTATGTCCCAGATATAGTTACACTGTCACCTGACAACTAAACTTAAATATTAATCCGAATGATTTTAAACTATTGTGTCATTTTCTAACCAGATCTGCTTTGCTAACCAGGTGTGTTCTACACTTTTGTTAAAATTTTTAAATATTTTATATTTATTTATTTATTTATTAGAGAGAGAAAAAGAGAGAGACAGAGAGAGAATTGGCATGCCAGAGCTTCCCACCACTGCAAATGAACTCCACTTGCATGCGCCACCATGTGCATCTGGCTTACATGGGTCCTGGGGAATTGAGCCAAGGTCCTTTGGCTTTGCAGGCAAGTGCCTTAATTGCTAATCCATCTGTCCAGCCTCTGTTCTATACCCTTTTAACTAATCTGTTTTACTATGCAGATATGTTCAGTCTCTCTGAGTGATTAAAAACCATATGTAGAAGCCAAAATCAATTGGAAACATTGGAGTTAAGAGGATAACCAATATTTTGGTTCCTGCTCCCAGGTCAGAAGGCCATAGGAGATGATGGGACAATGCTAACTTCTAGCTTCTGGTAAGTTACCTGTCTTCTTGATCAGTGATGATATGGAGACCTAGAGATAAATTCCAAGTCAGTGTATGTACAACAGGAGAGTCATATCAAAGGAAAATCAGTCCTCCAGGCTTCCCAAAAGAGGAAGGGCCACTTGGTCAGCACGGCCTTGATTTATCCTAGCAGATGACAATGCTGAGAGTCATAGAACTCCTCACAGGTCCCTAAAAGTCTCTCCTACAGTGCCATTATTGAAATCTAAAATATACAGTTAATTCTGGAAGTGTACATGTTCTTAATAACACAATAAGAAAAAGATAACTACAATATATAGTTACAAATATAATTACAGTATAAACCATGATTCAAACTAATAGGCGCCCCTGTCTGATGCTGGCTTACAATACTAAACTCTTACATTCACTCATGCCTTCTGCCTCTGCCTGTCCCTGATTAACTTCACCTCCCTGACCCCAGCTCCTCCCACTTGCCTTAGCCAGAATCAGAGCTATTCCTCAGGCCCCCTCCTTCTTTAGCCCTTACCCTCTCTCATCCAGGGATAAGTACACTGCCACCCCAAGGGGCACTCTCAAACTTAAACGTTCTCATATTCCTACTTTTCCCCTGATCCCAAAATGCTCCTCTTGAATACACTGATGCCTCTGCCTCCTCTCTCTTGCCCCAAGCCCTCTATCCCTTGCCTCTGTGTGCTCATACTCCCCTTGCGCCTGGTGTTTTGATGTCATAACATGCTCCTTAACTCTTCCTTCTGTCTTCTCATGGGGTGCTCAGAGTCCATCTCCCTCACCTTCTCTATAACAGATATTGCCAGGGACTGCCCTGAAGCCAGATCAATACAGGGGTGGTACAAGAGAAGTATCTGTTTCATTCAGGACCAAATCATAACAGCATGCTACACTGACACTGACACTGACAGAGGGTGCTTACTATCAATCTTACCACTCTGCCACCTCTACCCACCAAGGAACTGCCTCATCACCTGCCCTGAAGGGAGACCCATCGACTGCATTATCCAGCATCTCCAAGAACTCATTGTTCCTATGGTCTGCATGAAAAAAATTAACCTTCATCTCTTATCATTAACAAAAGGCTGGAATGTAAGGTCAGGCTGGGCTCCCAAGATGGAGTCACCAGAGACATAAGGACGTGAATTATCCACATTCCTTACAAAACTGCCCAGCCATTATCCCCATCCTTGCCTACAATGCCCCCAGGTCATGGTTTCCTACTCCCTTATTTTGTAAATCACCTGGTCACTGTTCTGATGTCACACCCTGGCTATCCTAGATCTCCCCTAAAGGAACCTTTCTTATTCAGCTTTTTTCCTTTCCTTACCTTCCCCCAACAGAGGAAGCCCTATAAAGCCCACTATCTGAAAACTCAGGTTGGCTGTGCTCCTTTCTTGTGAGTCAGTCCTGGCAGCTCCTGCTTTTCCCAAATAAAAGCTTTCATCTTTGCCTCAGAGTGGTTTGTGTGGTCGTGGTCACTCCCTAACCTTACACTGGGCTCCCAGAGGTCTTGAGTAGGCTGCTGTTGCTGTGTCTTCCCCCACAATTCCTATGTGCTGAAGCACTCTGGGGACCCAGAACCCATCACTGAACAAAGTAGACACTGGGCTAGCTAGTCTCATTGCTAAGATTATCACTTTTCTGGCAATGACCACATGGCAGAGGCAGATTTAGGCTGAGTAGAGCAACTTCAACCCTGTCTGGAGCCTTCCACTCACTATGAATAGGAGGCTGAGATTAAGGTTGCTGCATAGCTAGGCCAGGCAGGACCAAGCAGGACTCCAGGAACCCTACTATGTCAGGCAGGAGACAGAGGAGCTAGGCAAGGGGCAGGGCAGGCCTCCCCTGCAGTATTTGGTATAAAAAATTTTGGTTTGGCGCTGGAGAGATGGCTTAGTGGTTAAGGCATTTGTCTGCAAAGCCGAAGGATCCTGGTTCCACTCTCCAGGAGCCATGTAAGCTATAAGGAAAGTGTAGGTGAAAAGCAAGAAAGAACAACAGACTTCATCTCTACAGACAGATTGTTTTTTTTTTTTAATTTTTATTGATAACTTCTTTAACTGTAGACAATATCCCATGTTATTTCCCTCCCTCTCCCCACTTTCCCCTTTGAAACTTCACTCTCCATCATATCCCCTCCCCCTCTCAATCAGTCTCTCTTTTCAGTTTGATGTAATGATCTTTTCTTCCTATTATGATGGTCTTGTGTAGGTAGTGTCAGGCACTGTGAGGTCATGGATATTCAGGCCATTTTGTGTCTGGAGGAGCACGTTGTAAGGAGTCCTACTCTTCCTTTGGCTCTTACACTCTTTCTGCCCCCTCTTCCACAACGGACCCTGAGCATTGAAAGATAGGTTTGAGATGTTTCAGTGCTGAGCTCTCCTCTGTTACTTCTTCTCAGCACCATGGTGCCTTCTGAATCATCCTAAGGTTGCCACCATCTGAAAAGAGAAGCTTCTCTAACCAAAAGTGAGAGTAGCATTAATATATGGGTGTGGACATTAAGAGAAGTGCTTACTGGGCATTTTGGTGAGCATAGTATATACATTTAGTGAGTCACCAGCAGATATTACACTCTTAGGGCTCATGACTACCCCTGTTGTATGTTTTCATTATTAGGGATGTGTTCCCTCCCATGAAGCGGGCCTCCAGCCCAATTAGAGAGAAGTTGGTTTCCCCCATAACAGACATGCCACTATTGCACCCATTGGCTCATTTGGCCTAGCTGGCCAAATTTAAAGCGTGCAGTGTTCACTGTTGAGTACCTTCACTGGTGTTTCCTCTCTCCCATTGACCTGCATGCAGTGTAGCTTTTTCCAACTTTCTGTCAGCTGGTCCACATGGAGGATGCTTTCAGCTCAGCTCCGGCAGGTTTTCTCAGTGAATTTGCCACCCAATGTGTTTGCTTGAAAAGCATGCTAGTCCAGGTTTAATTCCCAAAGCTACCTACTTGAACCAGACACAAAAACTTTTGGGAAGGTTTAAAACAACAAAACTCATGTGAACTGGAGAGGTGGCTTAGCTCTTAAGGCACTTGCCTGGAAAGCCAAGGGACTCATGTAAGCCAATGTGCACAATGTGGCACATGCATCTGGAGCTCTTTTTGCTGCGACTAGAGGCTCTGGAGCATGCATTCTCTCTATATATTTGCCTCTTTCTCTCTCTGATAAATAAATACATAAAAATAAAAGAAGGGGGTCTGGGGATTTAGGTCAAAGGTCCTTGGTTTGGTCCTAAGCACCAAAAATAAATAAATAAATAAATAAATAAATAAATAAATAAATAAATAAATAAATAAATAAAATTAAAGCCTGGCATGGTGGCACATGCTTTTAATCCCAGCACTTGGGAAGGAGAGATAGGAGGATCACCGTGAGTTCGAGGCCACCCTGAAACTACATATTGAGTTCCAGATCAGCCTGAACAGCGAGACCCTACCTCAAAAAAACAAATAAAACAAACAAATAAACAACAACAAAAAAGCCAAGCATGATAACACATGCCTTTAATCCCAGCACTAGGGAGGCAGAGGTAGTAGGATCACCAAGAGTAGAGGCCAGGGCTGGAGAGATGGCTTAGTGGTTAAGGCAGCCTAAGAACCCTGTTCCAATCTCCAGGTCCCACGTTTATCCAGAATAATCAAAGGCCATAATCAAACAGGAATGCAGTAAGGACATTTTACCTATATTTTCTGTATATTCAAATACCAACCAAATCCTAGTTGTCCCACTCCATTAGGAATATTTAAACTTACATAGAGGAATTGTTCTGGATATATCACAGTGAATGGTAAATAAAAAGCAAGGAAGTAGAGAATGTTGGTTATAATAATTTTTCTTTTCAAGAATCTTGACTTTAAAATATGAAGATTGGGGGGCTTGGGAGTTGGCTCAGCAGTTAAAGTCACTTGCTTGCAAAGCCTGCTGGCCCAGATTCAATTTCCCAGTCACCCATGTTAAGACAGACACCCAGAAGTGTATTGTCTGGTATTCATTTTCAGGTCAAGAGACCCTGGAGCATGCATGCTTACACACTCATACACAAATACTCCCATATGCAAATTAATAAATACAAATTCAAAAAAAACAAAATATGAAGAACAGGTAGGATCCAAATGAGCTTGGCTGACATTAATTTATGCTATAATTAGTAGTATAAAAGTAGCAAAGCAATGTTACATGTCCACTCTCACGGGAACACTTTCATAAAGCCAGGAATATGAACTGTGGGACCTATTCTATTGGTGGCTTCTTTCACGCTATTCCTTCTTCTCAAGCTACCCCAGTAGTATATTGTTACCTAAAATTTCACCACTACAGGCACTGTCTATTATAACATTAACTGTTGGTAAATGAAGCTAATTTTGGCAGGGGATTTAAGGTTGATCATTTCCTATTAATATGGCACTGATGAGAGCATGTGATTAACAAGTCATTTTATTGGAAAGTAGTTCTCCAAGGATGAGATATAGGAAGGAGCTATTGCAAAGAAAAACAAGAACTGAGTGTACTTGAGCAAATGGTGAGAGAATGAGAGGAGAATGGAAGAAAAAGAACATGAGAAATCTCTCCTTGTCTCCTCAAAATCCCCTAATTCCTCTTAAAGTCTGTCCCTTTCTTGAATGAAAACTTTGCCCTTCTTTAGTATATATATATATTCTGGATCAGGGCTCCAAAATGAGTTGGAAAACAAGGACCCTTGGTAGAAGGCCCAAGTGAACATGGGCTCACTTGAACATCTGACCCTGGTCAAAGCTTCTTGTGACCCTTCTTTCAATGAGATTGTATCTTTTCGTGGCTCCAAGAAATTAACCAATTGACATTCTGAGCTGGGAAACACCTCCTTTCTCAGAATCACTACACATCTGTCATTCATCAGTTACTGTCAGTGGATTTTGACTAAAGCATAGACTGTATGACAAGTTCTATACCAAGTAATGGGACTGTAGTGATGAACAAGGCCATTTAAACTGTCATGGTGTTCCAGACAAAGCAGGAGTTTTCACCCCTATTAATCTGAGTTGTCCTTTGCTTTTGGGAAAGCTGAATTTGCAACAGTCTGTAAATCTCCACCCAGCTTTGCAGACAGGCATCCACATTTCTGACAAAGCACTTCAGGACTGGGGAGAAGGGACAGAGGAGGCAGCAGTGTCATCTCTGTGAAGGGAAGACATGGGAAGGCACAGGTGGTTCTGCTCTACTGGGCTCACAAGCCCGAGAGTTTCTTTGTTGCTGAAACTGAAATTGTTGGGAGGTCAGGCAGGTGGAGAGGACTGGTGCATTGGGAATAAGTCACACAATTGATTTTGCATCTACATCAGTTCTGAAAGGATTAGAGAAGGAGGTCAAGGGACCCGGTAAAGAAAGCCTTCCAGCATAGTGGCAGCTTGGGGTAGAACAGCATCCAAGTTGGCCTCAGAAATCAGGTGAAATGGTGCAACACTTTTGTCCTAAAGTAGGGAGGTAGGTGGGCAGTTCTGTTTCCTGCACTTACTAGAAAGAACTTGTGAATACCAAGCGAGCTGAAAGCCGGGTTCATTCCTGACTTGGAAGAGAAGGCGCTTTCCTGAGGATCTGGTAAAAGAAATCAAAACATTGGAGATGGGCTAAAGCTAAAAGAGACTCCCAAATACTGCCTGTGGCAAACTCCTCAAGCTCACTGCGTGGATTCCCAAACCCAACCCGCTAGAGATGAGGGGGCCTAGAGAGAAAAAGGGGGTTTGGCTCACACAAATTGGCATGATATGAAAAGTCAGCAAAAACCACTGGGTGGCAGCGTGGGGCTGAGCCTGTCTGTAGCCTCTTCTGAGTGGCAACAAGTGTCACCATGCAAAATGCCTCAGTGGGTGGGGGCTTTATGTCACTCAGGCTGGGGCAGGGGTCTGGCAAACTTCCAAGGGCTCCAGCCCAGGCTCCCACTGACCAGCTAAGAGTCAGACATTCAGGGAAGAACCCAATCCCACTCCTCCTCTTCCAAAAAGTGGAGCCAAGCGCGGCTCCTTGAATGCAACTCCCTCATCCCAGGGCTCTTCCTCCAACCCTGTTCACTGACAAAGCTCTGTCCAGAGGGGCAAGCGAGGGCACCAGATTTGGGCACCAGGGCAGGACCTTAACCTCTACAGGTGTTAGGCTGAGTGACCCTTGGGGCATTTGGGGAATGGGGCGGGTGGGGAGGCCCGCTGGAGGCAACCAGTAGCTGGGCTCTGGGAAGGAGGGGACTGACCTTCCAGGGAGAGGGCCGCCCTGAGGCTGTTGTGCTCTGAGGGAGGGAGGGGGCCTGTGGAGATGGAATTCCTGTCCTGTGACTGCCCCTCACACCGAGCAGCAGGAACAGCAACAGGGACAATGTGAGGCCACTTGTTTGATCACTGCTGGAAAGCTGGCACTGGCCAACTTTTGTGATCCTCAGGCCTAGAAGTTGCAGGACTAGTGGAAGAGGACTGGGAGGGGGCCAGGGCTGGAGCGCGCTCGCCCGTGCTGCCTCCTCCCCCCGCCCGCGCCCGTGGCCTCTCTCCCGAGGGACCGCCCCCCCCCCGCGCTCTCGCTCCCCCTTCCGCGTGCACAGGTTGGGGGATACCTCGCAACTCCCACTGGAGAGGCTTGGACTTGCACAGCGTCCTCGGGGCTCAGGGTCCAGAGCACACCCGAGCGCACCACAGACCCCTCCGCCAGCCAGTCAGTGTAGCCTGCGGTCCCGGCCCGGGGCTGTAGCGTCAGCTCGGACCCAGAATGCCAGCCACCCGCGGGCACCGGACCACCACCCTGCTCGGCGGAAACCCAAGCGTGCAGAGCCCGGGCACAGTGCAGGCCAAGAAGAGCCCAGGCGGGTGGCAGCACAGAGGAGGGGCCCCAAAAGAAGGGGTGCTGTGGGCGTCATGGCCGTGGCGGCAGCTGTCCCAGCTCGCTCCTCCGTCAGAAGAGACAAGCCAAGAGCGCAAGAAATCCAATGCCTGCCGGTGTGTCCACAGCCCAAGCAAAGGCTAGACCAGCTGCGACAAAAACAAGGTAAAGGTCTTTTCAGGGTCCAACTCTTTGGGTCCAAGAAGAGGAACAGAAGGAGATGAGGTGGGAAGGGGCTTTTGCCTTTGGACATGTCCCCCCTTAGATTGGAGGACGGTGGAGGGGTTGGGGCGGGCATGTCAGGGGAGTTTGAAGCCCAGCTTGTGCGGAGGAGGCTGCCTAGCAGGTGTGCGTGTGTGCAAAGGCTTTCTGGCCTCTGTCACTGTGAAGGTCTTGCTGCAGTGCAACTGCCCTGGGACAGGTGCAGAGACCCAAAGCATATCCTGAACTCTTCTGTTAAAAGTTGCTTTAAAGCCTGGCGTGGTGGCACACGCCTTTAATCCCAGCACTTGGGGGGCAGAGGTAGGAGGATCGCCGAGAGTTCGAGGCCACCCTGAGACTACAGAGTGAATTCCAGGTCAGCCTGAGCCACAGTGAGACCCTACCTCAAAAAAACAAACAAACAAAAAGTTGCTTTAAGCCTGGCCTGGTGGCACACGCCTTTAATCCCAGCACTCGGGAGGCAGAGGTAGGAGGATCGCCATGAGTTCGAGGCCACCCTGAGACTACACAGTTAATTCCAGGTCAGCCTGGGCCGGAGTGAGACCCTAACTCGAAACACCAAAAAAAAAAAAAGTTGCTTTAAGATAACTAAGAAGAGGGCCAGGCGTGGTGGCACATGCCTTTAAACCCAGAACTCAGGCACAGAGGTAGGAGGATTGCCATGAGTTTGAGGCCACCCTGAGACTGCATAGTGATTTCCAGGTCAGCCTGTGCTAGAGTGAGACCCTACCTCAGAAAAAAAATAAGTAAGAAAAGTTGGAGATGACTCAGTTAACCACTGAGGCCCTTGCTTGTAAAGCCTGTTGACCTAAGTTTGGTTCCCCAATACGCAGGTAAAGCCAAATGCACATAGTGACACATATATCTGAAGTTTATTTGTAGAGCGAGAGACCCTGGCACGCCCATGCCCACACTCTTTCTCTTTCTCTCTACTCACAAATAATTTTAAAATATTCCAAAACGACAACAAAGAAGGTTTAGAATATTGTAAAATAATGAAGTTCTAGAAATAATTCTGAATTTCATTTATTATTTTCCATTAGATTTTACTATGACCATACCTGGTTTCAGTCCTACATTTGTTTTATAGTTGTCAAGTAATGCATAGTAATATGACCTTTAAACAAAGCCATAAGAAAATTTTCGTTTTAAGCTTTCAGATTTTTTAAATGATGGGCTTATATAATGGGATTGTGATTTATTACTTCTCAAAAACAATTATTGTGTTTCATTGTACAGTTTTCTATCAGTCTACGAATTTTTTGAGCATCTGTTGTGAGCAAGGAAGGCATCTTCAAAAAATATGACATATACACAATGAACTCAAGATATTACACTTATTTCCATTACATTGTGTTGTCAGATACAGCACAGAATCCTGGTTTGAAATCTGCAATTAGTTTCCTTTATCTCATGTAACAGAAGGGCACAGCTGTTAATATGACAAGTATTGAATAAAGAGCCACCAGTGGCTTGTGGTGGGAACACTTGACTTTGAACCGTACAGTATATCCTAGCTCCTCTTTGGTAAGTACCTTGATTTTAAGGGAAAGATACACTGTAGGCTCAGCAAGGAGTACTTCCTTCCTCATCAATATTTTTCATCCCTATTATCCTATCTAGTGCAGAGAATATATATGCATGGAAACGAGTGATCCCATTTTGGTTTTTCTAGGTAGGGTCTCACTCTGATCCAGGCTGAATTGGAATTCACTCTGTACTTTCAGAGTGGCCTCGAACTCAAAGTGATCCTCCTACCTCTGCCTCCCCAGTGCTGGGATTAAAGGCATGCACCACCACACCCAGCTGAGAATATGACTTTTTATTATAAGGTCTAGATATGTTTGGAAGGGTGTAGATTGGAAATTATACAGATTATTTAAATGAAGATATTGGACTAATAATGTCACTCCTAAGAGTATAGGAATCACTTCCCAACTGACAGATATATCTGACCTTGGCTGCATAAATTTGGACAAATACCTAGGGAAGCAGTTTAAAAGCTCAGTTTTTGACCAGAGAGATGGCTTAGTGGATAAGGTACTTGCCTACAAAGCCAAAGGTCTGAGGATCTATTCCCTAGTACCCCTGGAAGCCAGATGCAGGAGGTGCCACATGCATGTGGAGTTCGTTTGCTGCAGCTGAAGACCCTTACATGCCCATTCACTCCCCCCTCTCTCTCTTAAATAAATTTATGAAAAAAATATTTAAAATAGCTTAGTTTTGTAAAGGATGATGGTATTTAATATGCAAAACAATTCTGGTGGTAGATCACCCAAGAAGCATCAATATTCCTCATTCTGATTCTATAAACTAGGGTACTGAGTCTAGGGTCTTCCATTCTACCTGGAGGGTTTGAGAATATGTACTTATAGCCCCAGTTAAATGACTGTAATGGAAACCATGAGTCAAGTACACTAGAAGGTAGAATGAGGCTTTAGTTTTTATGTGGCTACATGTCTATGTACATACTTGTCCAGTCCATACTACCTTTAGATTCGTGTCCTGGGACTGTGCCTCACACGGAGCAGCGGGAACAGCAACAGGGAGGATGTGAGGATGTTACCTGTATGATCACTGCTGGAAAGCTTTGTGATCATCAGGCCTAGAAGTTGCAAGGACAGGGGGATTGGGGGATGGGGTGGGTGGGGCATCCCGCTCCAGACAATGGGTAGCTGGGCTCCAGGAAAGATGGGATTGACTGTCAAGGGAGGGGGTTGCCCTGAGGCCTTCCGACTCTTCAGGAGTTCCTGGTATTGTTCTGTGCCCAGAGGAACTGCAAAAGGGAGGATGTGAGGCCACCTGTTTGATGACTGCCAAAAAGCTGGCACGGGCCAACTTTTGAGATCATCAGGTGTAGAAGTTGCAGGACTAATGGAAGAGGAGTGGGAGGGGGCCAGGCCTGGAGCGCGCTCCCCTGTGCTGCCTCCTCCCCTTCCCCCCACCGGCGCCCGTGGCCTCTCTCCGGAGGGACCGCCCCCACGCCCATGCTCTCCCTCCCTGCCTCCCTCCTCAGGCACTCTTGGCACCGCACAGGGTGGGGGGATTCCACGCAACTCCAACAGGAGCCGCTTGGACTTGCACAGTGTCCTCCAGGCTCAGGGCTGAGAGCACCCCGAGGGCACCACAGTCCTCTCTGCCAGCCAGTCAGTGTAGCCTGCGGTCCCGGCCCGGGGCTGTGGAGTCAGCTCAGACCCAGACTGCCAGCAGCCCGCGGGCGCAAGACCACCGCTAGAGGAGCTCCCATGGCTGTACTGAGCCCCTCCTCAGCGAAACCTGAGCACGCAGAAGCCTGCGTGGCTATAGAGTAGAATACAGCAAACACTGTGTGCCAACTAGGTGCACAGCTCTGAGAAAATAATCCTTTTAATGTAGAAAGCAGCTGTTTTCAGTAGACACAAAGAATAAGTAATAAGGAAATGCATTCATTAACAACTTCAAAACTATGATTGAAATGGAAGAATTTTTTAGTATTTATTAAATATGCTTTAAAAACACAAATGCAAGTAATTGCTTTCTCCATGAAATTTTTTTCATCCTGCCCTTCAATCTGTGAATAAATAGTCCAGAATTAGAGAAACCAAAGCTATGCTGACCAAGGTGATACATGTTAGTTCAGCAAAGTCAGTCTGAGCTACCTAGCAAATATCACACCAGTCAAAGAAAGAAGCAAGACCTTGTCTCAAAATAAAACAGATTAACTAAAACAACAAAGCATGCAGAAAGATAGTGGTTTTCTCTAAGTTTTTCTCTGATATAACTTATTCATTATTTTTATCTACAAGACACAGCTTGGACAGGTTTTATGAAATACTAATTCTATCCTGAAAGTCTGAAACAAATATTGGACTAATATGGATGACCAGCCATATCACATTTAGTGCTGTCTTCTAGGTTTTAGGGATTTTTGTTTGTTTGTTTTGCATGTGTTTTTGAATCAGGCTTCACAGAAATTTGGAGTTCATAAGGAAAATACATGATCTGCTATTTAATTCATACCATTATTCAGGAGTAGATAAGACCATATATAGATGGCTGATGTTTATTGTTTTTCTTCCTCCTACCTCTTTCAAGCTGTTGGAATTTAAGAATTTTATTTTATTTTATTTTATGTTTGTTTTTCGAGGTAAGGTCTCACTCTGGTCCAGGCTGACCTGGAATTAACTATGTAGTCTCAGGGTGGCCTTGAACTCACGGCGATCCTCCTACCTCTGCCTCCTGAGTGCTGGGATTAAAGGCGTGCGCCACCATGCCTGGCTAAATTTTTTTATTAAAATAAAACTCAGAGAATGGTTAGAAAAGAACACAAAAAAAAAAACCAAAAAAATCTCAATCTCTCTTCACTTTCTCCCTCTGCCTCATTATCTTAACTCTTCTGTTAAAGGTTGCTTTAAGAAAACTGAGAAGAGGGACAGGCATGGTGGTGTGCACCTTTAATCCCAGCACTTGGGAGGTAGAGGTAGGAGGATGGCCATGAGTTTGATGCCACCCTGAGAATGCATAGTGATTTCCAGGTCAGACTTGGAGGAGAAGGCGCTTTCCTGAGGATCTGGTAAAAGAAATCAAAACATTGGAGATGGGCTAGAGCTAAAAGAGACTGGGCTATGTATTTCCCAAATACTGCCTATGGCAAACTCCTCAAACTCACTGCGTGGATTCCCAAACCCAACCTGCTAGAGATGAGGTGGCCTAGAGAGAAAAGGGGGTTTGGATCGCACAAATTGACATGATATGAAAAGTCAGCAAAAACCACTGGGTGGCAGCATGGTGTTCAGCTCTGTAGTGGCTGCCCCTGGCCCTGTAGCTGGGGCTGAGCCCATCTGTTGCCTCTTCTGAGTGGCTGGCAACAAGTGTCACCATGCAAAATACCTCAGTGGGTGGGGGGCTTTATGTCACTCAGGCTGGGGCAGGGGTCTGGCGAACTTCCAAGGCTCCAGCCCAGGCTCCCACTGGCCAGCTAAGAGCCAGACACTCAGGGAAGAACCCAATCCCACTCCTCCCCTTCCCAAAAGCGGAGCCAAGCCCAGCTCCTTGAATGCAACTCCCTCTTCCCAGGGCTCTTCCTCCATCACTGTTCGCTGCCAAAGCTCTGTCCAGAGGGACAAGCGAGGGCACCAGCTCTGGGCACCAGGGCAGGACCTTAGGCCTCTATAGGTGTTAGGCTGAGTAACCCTTGGGATGGGTTGGGTGGGGGAGGCCCGCTGGAGACAATCAGTAGCTGGGCTCCCTGAAGGAGGGGACTGACCTTCCAGGGAGAGGGCCGCCCTGAGGCTGTTGTGCTCTGAGGGAGGGAGGGGAAGGGGGCCTGTGGAGATGAATTCCTGTCTGGTGACTGAGCCTCACACGGAGCACCCAGAACAGCAACGGGGAGGATGTGAGGATGTTACCTGTTTGATCACTGCCGGAAAGCTGGCACTGGCCAACTATTGTGATCCTCAGGCCTAGAAGTTGCAGGACTAGGGGAAGAGGACTGGGAGGGGGCCAGGGCCGGAGCGCGCTCCTCCGCGTTGTCTCCTCCTCCCCCCGCCCGCCCGCGCCCGTGGCCTCTCTCCCGAGGGACCGCCCCCGCGCCCTTGATCTCGCTCCCCCTCCCTCCTCAGGCACTCTCCGCGTGCGCAGGGCGGGGGATGCCTCGCAACTCCCACAGGACAGGCTGGGACTTGCACAGTGTCCTCGGGGCTCAGGGCCAGGAGCACACCTGAGGGCAGCACGGTCTCCTCAGCCTGCCAGTCAGTGTAGCCTGCTCTCCCCGCCCTGGGCTGTGGCGTCAGCTCGGACCCAGACTACCAGCCGCCCGTGGGCACCGGACCACGGCCCTCCTCGGCGGAAACCCAAGCGCGCAGAAGCCGGAGCCCAATGCAGGCCAAGAAGAGCCCAGGCAGGTGCGGCGCAGAGGAGAGGCCCGAGGCGAACACACCGAGGGGCCCCAAAAGAAGGGGTGCTGTGGGCATCGTGGCCATGGCGGCGGCTGTCCCCGCTCGCTCCTCGTCAGAAGAGACAAGCTGAGAGCACGAGAAATCCAATGCCTGCCGGTGTGTCCACAGCCCGAGCAAAGACTAGACCAGCTGCGACAAAAACAAGGTAAAGGTCTTTTCCAGGTCCAACTCTGGCTCCAAGAAGAGGCCCAGAAGGAGACGAGGTGGGAAGGGGCTTTTGTCTTTTGACATGTCCCCCTTAGATTGGAGGATGGTGGAGGGGTTGGGGCGGCTTTGTCAGGGGAGTTTGAAGCCCAGCTTGTGCGGAGCAGGCTGCCTAGCCAGTGTGAGTGCGCGCGAAGGTGGTGGCTTTCTGGCCTCTGTTACTGTGAAGGGCTTGCTGCAGTGCAACTGCCCTGGGACAGGCGCAGAGACCCAAAGCATATCCTGAACTCTTCTGTTAAAAGTTGCTTTAAGATAACTAAGAAGAGGGCCAGGTGTGGTGGCACAAGCCTTTAAACCCAGCACTCCGGAGGCAGAGGTAGGAGGACTGCCATGAGTTCGAGGCCACCCTGAGGCTGCATAGTGATTTCCAGTTCAGTCTGGGCTAGAGTGAGACCCCACTTCAGGAAAAAAAAAAAAAAGATAAGAAGAGCTGGAAATGACTCAGTGGTTAGAGGCCCTTGCTTGTAAAGCCTGTTGGCCTAAGTTTTGTTCCCCAATACCCAGGTAAAGCCAAATGCATATAGTGACGCATATATTTAAAGTTTATTTGTAGAGCGAGAGACCCTGGCATGCCCATGCACGCACTCTTTCTCTTTCTCTCTACTCACAAATAATTTTTAAAATATTCCAAAACGACAACAAAGAAGGTTTAGAATACTGTAAAATAATGAAGTTCTAGTAATAATTCTGAATTTCATTTATCATTATTTTCCATTAGATTTTACTATGACCAAACCTGGTTTCAGAACTACATTTGTTTTATAGTTTTCAAATAATGCATACTAATATATCTTTAAACCAAACAATAAGGAAAAATTTAGTTTTAAGCTTTCATTTTTTTTTTTTTTTTTTTGCGAGGTAGGATCTCACTCTGGTGCAGGATGACCTGAAATTAACTATGTAGTCTCAGGGTGGCCTCGAACTCTCAGCGATCCTCCTACCTCTGCCTCCCGAGTGCTGGGATTAAAGGCGTGCGCCACCACGGCTGGCCCAGCTTTCAGATTTTTTAAATGATGGGCTTATATAATGGGATTGTGATTTATTACTTCTCAAAAATAATTATCATGTTTCATGTACAGTTTTCTATCAATCTACGAATATTTTGAGCACCTGCTGTGAGCAAGTCATCTTCGAAAAATATGACATATACACGACATACTCAAGATATTACACTTATTTCCTGTACATTGCATTGTCAGATATTAGCACAGAATCCTGGCTTGAAATCTGTGCAATTAGTTTCCTTTATCTCACGTAATAAAAGGGCCCAGCTTTACTATGACAAGTATTGACTAAAGCACCACCAGTGGCTTGTGGTGGGAACACTTGTACTTTGAACTGTACACTATGTCCTAGCACCTCTTTGCTAAGTACCCTGATTTTAAGAGAAAGATACACTGTAGGCTCAGCAAGGAGTACTTCCTTCCTCATTAATATTTTTCATCCATGTTATCCTATCTACTGCAGAGAATATATACGCACAGAAACGAGTGATCCTGAGAACACTCTTCTTAAGCATGCACTGACATCTCTATATTTTTGTTTATGGAAATAACGGTCCAACTTATCATCCTCAGTAAACTTACAAAACAGGATAAAAGTTATCAGCCTTGGTCCATGACTCCTGAGAGAAAGGTGCACAGGCTATTTTCAAAAGATGTGTGTGATAAGCACTATGCTTTAAAAATGTACTGTCTTCTTTTTGTTCATGGTGTGGGAGGGAGTAGACAGCTAGTAGTGGGAGGACACCCACTGGTTGTCTCCAGTGAGTGGTGTGTGCTTGGGTGTAAGTTTCATACAGTCAGACCTTCCAATGAGGAGATGAAGGCCTCATTGGCACCATTTGGATTCCCACTTGTAACTATTTTGCAGGAAAAAAAATTGATAAAATACACCTTCTTTTTGAGTCAGTGTCTTACTCTAGTGTGGGGTGTCCTGGAACTCACTCTGTAGCCCTAGGCTGTCTTCAAACTCATGATGATCCTCCTGCCTCAGAGTTTCAAGTGCTGGGAATAAAGGCATGCACCACAAAACCTGCCTCCTTGTTTTTATTGATTTAATCTTTGTTCTTCAAGACTAAAAGCTAGACCCCTCTCAAGACTGACTTGGAAAATTTCTGTTCTTTAATAAAATCTTCTCTGGGAGAATATGACTTATTATTGCAAGGTCTAGATATGTTTGGAGGGGGGTTAGATTGGAAATTATATAGATTATTGTCGGGAGCTATTTGATCTTGACTTAACTTCTGTTTGACAATGGGCTAAAGATAAGCAGAATGTCTGGCCAAGCAGAGATCAGTTACCTGCTGAGAATATGGAAATTGAGGAGGAAGTGTTCCTTTGATCTAAAGGCAAAGATTTAACTGTTTTGTGATGCAGTTTTTCTGAGAAATCCTGTATTTACCATT
>JAEOAD010000466.1:0-265131 GCA_036365145.1 Orientallactaga sibirica
TACAGTCTTCTTAGAAAAGCCATTCATTGCAAGAGCTGAACAAAGCTTATTTCAGCACAGTACACGCATTTGGCAATGAAGATTTTTCTTTTCTTACCAAACTACATTTGAAATGAAACAAACCTAATAAATTGTTCAACTTGTTAGATTTTACAAATGAGGAAAGTTTGATGTTGCTGTGATCTATACTCTTCGGAGAAAAGCAACTTATTCCTAGAGCTGAACAAGTTTATTTCACACATTACAGTGTTTATCAAGGAAGATTTCTCTTATCTTACCAAACTACATTAGAAATGAAACGAAGCTAGGAAATTGAACAACTTGTTAGATTTTACAAACGAGGAAAGTTTGAACTTGCTGTTATCTACACTCTTCGTGGAAAAGCAACTCATTCCTAGAGCTGAACAACTTTATTTCACACAGCACAGTGTTTGCTAATGAAGATGTTTATTTTCTTACCGAAAGACATTAGAAATGAAAAGAAAGTAGTAAATTTTACAACTTGTTAGATTGTACAAAGGAGGAAAGTTTGAACTTGATGTGATCTACACTCTTCATAGAAAAGCAACTCATTCCTAGAGATGAACAAGCTTATTTCACACAGTACAGTGTTTCAGAAATGAAGATGTTTCTTTTCTTACCAAACTATGTTAGAAATGAAATGAAGCTAGTAAATTGTACAACTTGTTAGATTGTACAAAGGAGGAAATTTAGAACTTGCTGTGATCTATACACTCTGTAGAAAAGCAACTCATTCCTAGAGCCAAACAAGCTTATTTTGCACAGTACAGTGTTTGGTAATGAAGATTTTACTTTTCTTACTGAACTAGATTAGAAATGAAATGAAGGTATATATTGTACAACTTGTTAGATTGTACAAAGGAGGAAAGTTTGAACTTGCTGTGATCTACACTCTTTGTAGAAAAGCAACTCATTCCTAGAGCTGAACAAGCTTATTTCACACAGTACAGTGTTTGGCAATGAAGATGTTTCTTTTCTTTTTAGAAATAGATTAGAAATGAAATGAAGCTAGTAAATTGTACAACTTGTTAGATTGTACAAATGAGGAAAGTTTGAACTTGCTGTGATCTACACTCTTAATAGAAAAGCAACTCATTCCTAGAGCCAAAAAAGCTTATTTTTCAGACAGTAGTGTTCGGTAATGAAGATGTTTCTTTTCTTATGAACTAGATTAGAAAGGACATGAAGCTAGTAAATTGTACAACTTGTTAGATTGTACAAACGAGGAAAGTTTGAACTTGCTGTGATCTACACTTTTTGTAGAAAAGCCACTCATTCCTAGAGCTGAACAAGCTTATCTCGCACAGTACAGTGTTTGGCAATGAAGATGTTTCTTTTCTTACCAAACTACATTAGAAATGAAATGAAGCTAGTAAATTGTACAACTTGTTAGATTGTACAAAGGAGGAAAGTTTGAACTTGCTGTGATCTACACTCTTTGTAGAAAAGCAACTCATTTCTAGAGCTTAACAAGCTTATCTCACAACAGTACAGTGTTTGGCAATGAAGATGTTTCTTTTCTTTACTGAACTACATTAGAAATGAAATGAAGCTAGTAAATTGTACAATTTGTTAGATTGTACAAACGAGGAAAGTTTGAACTTGCTGTGATCTACACTCTTCATAGAAAAGCCACTCATTCCTAGAGGTGAACAAACTTATTTCACACATTACAGTGTTTGGAAATGAAGATGTTTCTTATCTTACCAAACAACATTAGAAATGAAATGAAGCTAGGAAATTGTACAACTTGTTAGATTGTACAAATGAGGAAAGTTAGAACTTGCTGTGATCTACACTCTTCATAGAAAAGCAACTCATTCCTAGAGCTGAACAAGCTTATTTCACACAGTACAGTGTTTGGCAATGAAGATGTTTCTTTTCTTACTGAAGTACATTAGAAATGAAATGAAGCTACTAAATTGTATAAGTTGTTAGATTTTACAAACCAGGAAAGTTTGAACTTGCTGTGATCTACACTTGGCAATGAAGATCATAGAAAAGCAAATTATTCCTAAAGTTTGAACTTGCTGTGATCTTATTTAACAACTCATTCCTAGACAGCTTATTTACAGTGTTAGAATGAAGATTTTCTTTTCTTACCAAACTGCATTACAAATGAAAAGAAGGTAGTAAATTGTACAAATTGTTAGATTGTACAAACAAGGAAAGATTGAACTTGCTGTGATCTACACTCTTCGTAGAAAAGCAACTCATTCCTAGAGCTTAACAAGTTTATTTCACACAGTACAGTGTTTGGCAATGAAGATGTTTCTTTTCTTACCAAACTACATTAGAAATGAAATGAAGCTAGTAAATTGTACAAATTGTTAAATTGAACAAACGAGGAAAGTTTGAACTTGCTGTGATCTACACTGTTCGTAGAAAAGCAACTCATTCCTAGAGCTGAACAAGCTTATTTTGCACATTACAGTGTTAGGCAATGAAGATGTTTATTTTTCTTACTGAACTACATTAGAAATGAAATGAAGCTAGTAAATTGTACAACTTGTTAGATTGTACAAACAAGAAAAGTTTGAACTTGCTGTGATCTACACTCTTCGTAGAAAAGCAACTCATTCCTAGAGCTAAACAAGCTTATTTCGCACAGTACAGTGTTTGGTAATGAAGATGTTTCTTTCTTACCAAACTACATTAGAAATGAAATGAAGCTAGTAAATTGTAAAACTTGTTAGATTGTACAAAACGAGGAAAGTTTGAACTTGCTGTGATCTACACTCTTCGTAGAAAAGCAACTCATTCCAAGAGCTGAACAAGCTTATTTCACACAGTACAGTGTTCAGCAATGAAGATGTTTCTTTTCTTACCAAACTACATTAGAAATGACATGAAGTTAGTAAATTGTACAACTTGTTAGATTGTACAAACGAGGAAAGTTTGAACTTGCTGTGATCTACACTCTTTTGTAGAAAAGCAACTCATTCCAAGACCTGAACAAGCTTATTATTTGCACAGTACAGTGTTTGAAAATGAAGATGTTTCTTTTCTAACCAAACTACATTAGAAATGAAATGAAGCTAGTAAATTGTACAACTTGTTAGATTGTACAAAATGAGGAAAGTTTGAACTTGCTGTGATCTACACTTTTTGTAGAAAAGCAACTCATTCCTAGAGCTGAACAAGCTTATTTCACACAGTACAGTGTTTGGCAATGAAGATGTTTATTTTCTTAAGAAACTACATTAGAAATGAAATGAAGCTAGTAAATTGTACAACTTGTTAGATTGTACAAATGAGGAAAGTTTGAACTTGCTGTGATCTACACTCTTTGTAGAAAAGCAACTCATTCCTAGAGAGCTGAACAAGCTTATTTCACACAGTACAGTGTTTGGCAATGAAGATGTTTCTTTTCTTACCAAACTACATTAGAAATGAAATGAAGCTAGTAAATTGTACAACTTGTTAGATTGTACAAATGAGGAAAGTTTGAACTTGCTGTGATCTACACTCTTTGTAGAAAAGCAACTCATTCCTAGAGCTGAACAGGCTTATTTCTCACAGTACAGTGTTCAGCAATGAAGATGTTTCTTTTCTTACTAAACTACATTAGAAATGAAAAGAAGCTAGTAATTTGTACAACTTGTTAGATTGTACAAATGAAGACAGTTTGAACTTGCTGTGATCTCCCATGTTCAGACAAAAGCAACTCATTCCTAGAGCTGAACAAGCTTATTTTGCACAGTACAGTGTTCGGTAATGAAGATGTTTATTTTCTTACTGAACTACATTAGAAATGATGTTTAGATTTTTCTTAAACAAGCTTATTTCACACAGTAGAGTGTTTGGTAATTAAGATGTTTCTTTTCTTACCGAAGTGTATTAGAAATGAAACAAAGCTAGTAAATTGAACAACTTGTTAGATTGTACAAAAGAGTTAAGTTTGAACTTGCTGTGATCTACAGTCTTTGTAGAAAAGCAATTCATTCCTAGAGCTGAACAAGCTTTACATCACACAGTACAGTGTTTGCAATGAAGATGTTTCTTTTCTTACCAAACTACATTAGAAATGAAATGAAGCTAGTAAATTGTACAACTTGTTAGATTGTACAAATGAGGAAAGTTTGAACTTGCTGTGATCTACACTCTTCATAGAAAAGCAACTCATTCCTAGAGCTGAACAAGCTTATTTCACATAGTACAGTGTTCAGCAATGAAGATGTTTATTTTCTTACCAAACTACATTAGAAATGAAATGAAGCTAGTAAATTGTACAACTTGTTAGATTGTACAAATGAGGAAAGTTTGAACTTGCTGTGATCTACACTTTCGTAGAGAAAAGCAACTCATTCCTAGAGCTGAACAAGCTTATTTCACACAGTACAGTGTTTGGCAATGAAGATGTTCCTTTTCTTACCAAAGACATTAGAAATGAAATGAAAGCTAGTAAATTGTACAACTTGTTAGATTGTACAAAGGAGGAAAGTTAGAACTTGCTGTGATCTACACTCTTTATAGAAAAGCAACTCATTCCTAGAGCTGAACAAGCTTATTTCACACAGTACAGTGTTTGGCAATGAAGATGTTTCTTTTCTTACCAAACTACATTAGAAATGAAATGAAGCTAGTAAATTGTACAACTTGTTAGATTGTACAAAGGAGGAAAGTTAGAACTTGCTGTGATCTACACTCTTAGAGAAAAGCAACTCATTCCTAGAGCCAAACAAGCTTATTTCGCACAGTACAGTGTTTGGTAATGAAGATGTTTCTTTTCTTACTGAACTAGATTAGAAAGGACATGAAGCTAGAAAATTTATAAATTTTTAGATTGTACAAACGAGAAAGGTTTGAACTTGCTGTGATCTACACTCTTTCTTACAAAAGCAACTCATTACTAGAGCTGAACAAGCTTATTTCACACAGTACAGTGTTTGGCAATGAAGATGTTTCTTTTCTTACTGAGAACATTAGAAATAAAATGAAGCTAGTAAATTGTACAACTTGTAAGATTGTACAAACGAGAAAAAGTTTGAACTTGCTGTGATCTACACTCTTCGTAGAAAAGCAACTCATTCCTAGACCTGAACAAGCTTATTTCACACAGTACAGTGTTCGGCAATGAAGATGTTTCTTTTCTTACAGAACAACATTAGAAATGAAATGAAGCTAGTAAAGTGTACAACTTGTTAGATTTTACAAACGAGAAAAAGTTTGAACTTGCTGTGATCTACACTCTTCGTAGAAAAGCAACTCATTCCAAGAGCTGAACAAGCTTATTTCTCACAGTACAGTGTTTGTAATGAAGATGTTTATTTTCTTACTGAACTAGATTAGAAAGGACACAAAGCTAGTAAATTGTACCACTTGTTAGATTGTACAAATGAGGAAAGTTTCAACTGCTATGATCTACACTCTTTGTAGAAAAGCAACTCATTCCTAGAGCCGAAGAAGCTTATTTCACACAGCACAGTGTTCGGTAATGAAGATGTTTATTTTCATACCAAACTATGTTAGAAAGGACTCAAAGCTAGTAAATTGTACAACTTTTTAGACTGTATAAAGGAGGGATGTTAGAACTTGCTGTGATATACATTCTTCATAGAACAGCAACTCATTCCTAGAGCTGAACAGGTATTTCACACAGTACAGTATTTGGCAATGAAGATGTTTCTTTTCTTACCAAACTATGTTAGAAATGAAATGAAGTTAGTAAATTGTATAACTTGTTAGATTGTACCAACCAGCAATGTTTGTATTGCTGTGATCTACGCTTCTCATAGAAAAGCAATTAATTCCTAGAGCTGACCTAGGTTACTTCACGTAGTACAGTGTTTGGCAATGAAGATGTTTATTTTCTTACTGAAAGACATTAGAAATGAAAAGAAGCTACTAAATTGTACAACTTGTTAGATTGTACGAGGAAAGTTTGAACTTACTGTGATCTACACTCTGGTAGAAAAGCAACTCATTCCTAGAGCTGAACAAACTTATTTCACACAGTACAGTGTTCAGCTAATGAAGACTTACAGAACTAGCTGTGAAAAAGTAAATTGTAGAAATTGTTAGATTGTACAAAGGAGAACTTGAACTTGCTGTGATCTACACTCTTCATAGAAAAAGCAACTCATTCCTAGAGCCAAACATTTTATTTCACACAGTACAGTGTTTGGCAATGAAGATGTTTATTTTCTTACCAAACTAGATTAGAAATGAAATGAAGCTAGTAAATTGTACAACTTGTTAGATTGTACAAAATGAGAAAAGTTGAACTTGCTGTGATCTACACTCTTAGTAGAAAAGCAACTCATTCCTAGAGTTGAACAAGCTTATTTCACACAGTACAGTGTTTGGTAATGAAGATGTTTATTTTCTTACTGAACTACATTACAAAATGAAAAAAAAGAAGCTAGTAAATTGTACAACTTGTTAGATTGTACAAACGAGGAAAGTTTGAACTTGCTGTGATCTACACTCTTTGTAGAAAAGCAACTCATTCCTAGAAGAAAACAAGCTTATTTGTAAAACACAGTACAGTGTTCAGGTAATGAAGATGTTTCTTTTCTTACTGAACTACAGTTAGAAATGAAATGAAAGCTAGTAAATTGTACAAATTGTTAGATTAATACAAAGAAAGAAAGTTTGAACTTGCTGTGATCTACACTCTTTGTAAAGAAAAGCAACTCATTCCTAGACCTGAACAAGCTTATTTCACACAGTACAGTGTTTGGCAATGAAGATGTTTCTTTTCTTACCAAACTACATTAGAAATGAAATGAAGCTAGTAAATTGTACAACTTGTTAGATTGTACAAACAAGAAAAGTTTGAACTTGCTGTGATCTACACTCTTCGTAGAAAAGCAACTCATTCCTAGAGCTGAACAATTTTATTTCACACAGTACAGTGTTCTGCAATGAAGATGTTTATTTTCTTACTGAACTACATTAGAAATGAAATGAAGCTAGTAAATTGTACAACTTTGTTAGATTTTACAAATGAGGAAAGTTTGAACTTGCTGTGATCTACACTCTTTGTAGAAAAGCAACTCATTCCTAGAGCTGAACAAGCTTATTTCACACAGTACAGTGTTTGGTAATGAAGATGTTTCTTTTCTTACCAAACTAGATTAGAAAGGACATGAAGCTAGTAAATTGTACAACTTGTTAGATTGTACAAACGAGGAAAGTTTGAACTTGCTGTGATCTACACCCTTCATAGAAAAGCAACTCATTCCTAGAGCTGAAACAAGCTTATTTTCACAAGTACAGTGTCAGCAGTGAAGATGGTTTTTTTCTTATAGAACTACATTAGAAATGAAATGAAGCTAGTAAATTGTACAACTTGTTAGATTGTACAAACGAGGAAATTTGAACTTGCTGTGATCTACACTCTTAGTAGAAAAGCAACTCATTCCAAGAACTGAACAAGCTTATTTCACACAGTACAGTGTTTGGCAATGAAGATGTTTCTTTTCTTACAGAACTACATTAGAAAATGAAATGAAGCTAGTAAATTGTACAACTTGTAGATTGTACAAATGAGGAAAGTTTGAACTTGCTGTGATCTACACTCTTTGTAGAAAAGCAACTCATTCCTAGAGCTGAACAAGCTTATTTCACACAGTACAGTGTTTGGCAATGAAGATGTTTCTTTTCTTACCAAACTAGATTAGAAATGAAATGAAGCTAGTAAATTGTACAACTTGTTAGATTGTACAAATGAGGAAAGTTTGAACTTGCTGTGATCTACACTTTTAGTAGAAAAGCAACTCATTCCTAGAGCTGAACAAGCTTATTTCACACAGTACAGTGTTTGGAAATGAAGATGTTCCTTTTCTAACCGAAAGACATTAGAAATGAAATGAAGCTAGTAAATTGTAACAACTTGTTAGATTGTACAAAGGAAGAAAGTTAGAACTTGCTGTGATCCACAGTCGTCCTAGAAAAGCAACTCATTCCTAGACCTGAACAACCTTATATCACACATTTCACTGTTTGGGATTGAAGATGTTTCCTTTCTGACCAAACTACATTAGAAAGGACATGAAGTTAGGAAATTGTACAACTTGTTTGATTGTACAGATGAGGATACTTTGAACTTGCTGTGATCTACACTGTTCGTAAAAAAGCAACTCATTCCTAGAGCGGAACAAGCTTATTTCGCATAGTACTGTGTTCAGTAATGAAGATGTTTATTTTCTTACTGAACTACATTAGAAAAGAAACGAAGCTGTAAATTGTACAACTTGTTAGACATTGTACAAAGGAGGAAAGTTTGAACTTGCTGTGATCTATGCTCTTGTAGAAAAGCAACTCATTCCTAGAGCGGAACAAGCTTATTTCACATAGTACTGTGTTCAGTAATGAAGATGTTTATTTTCTTACCGAACTACATTAGAAAAGAAACGAAGCTATTACAGTGTACAATTTGTTAGATTGTACAAACGAGGAACGTTTGAACTTGCTGTTATCTACACTCTTCATAGAAAAGCAACTCATTCCTAGAGCTGAACAACCTTATTTCGCACAGCACAGTGTTCACTAATGAAGATGTTTATTTTCTTACCGAACTATGTTAGAAATGAAATGAAGCTAATAAATTGTACAACTTGTTAGATTGTACAAACGAGGAAAGTTTGAACTTGCTGTGATCTACACTTTTGTAGAAAAGCAACTCATTCCTAGAGCTGACCAAGCTTATTTCACAGTACAGTGTTTGGCAATGAAGATGTTCCTTTTCTTACCAAAAGACATTAGAAATGAAATGAAGCTAGTAAATTGTACAACTTGTTAGATTGTACAAAGGAGGAAAGTTTGAAATTTGCTGTGATCTACACTCTTTATAGAGAAAAGCAACTCATTCCTAGAGCTGAACAAGCTTATTTCACACAGTACAGTGTTGGTAATGAAGATGTTTTTTTTCTTACTGAAACTATGTTAGAAATGAAATGAAGCTAGTAAATTGTACAACTTTTTAGATTGTACAAAGGAGGAAAGTTAGAACTTGCTGTGATATACATTCTTAGTAGAAAAGCAACTCATTCCTAGAGCCAAACAAGCTTATTTGCACAGTACAGTGTTTGGTAATGAAGATGTTTCTTTTCTTACTGAACTAGATTAGAAAGGACATGAAGCTAGTAAATTTTATAAATTTTTAGATTGTACAAATGAGGAAAGTTTGAACTTGCTGTGATCTACACTCTTCTTAGAAAAGCAACTCATTCCTAGAGCTGAACAAGCTTATTTTTGCATAGTACAGTGTTTGGCAATGAAGATGTTTCTTTTCTTACAGAAACTAGAATTAGAAATGAAATGAAGCTAGTAAATTGTACAACTTGTTAGATTGTACAAATGAGAAAAGTTTGAACTTGCTGTGATCTACACTCTTCGTAGAAAAGCAACTCATTCCTAGACCTGAACAAGCTTATTTCACACAGTACAGTGTTCGGCAATGAACATGTTTCTTTTCTTACAGAACAACAATAGAAATGAAATGAAGCTAGTAAAGTGTACAACTTGTAAGATTTTACAAACGGTAAAAGTTTGAGCTTGCTGTGATCTACACTCTTCGTAGAAAAGCAACTCATTCCAAGAGCCGAACAAGCTTATTTCTCACAGTACAGTGTTTGGTAATGAAATGTTTCTTTTCTTACTGAACTAGATTAGAAAGGACACAAAGCTAGTAAATTGTACCACTTGTTAGATTGTACAAATGAGGAAAGTTTCAACTGCTATGATCTACACTCTTTGTAGAAAAGCAACTCATTCCTAGAGCCGAAGAAGGTTAT
Organism: Orientallactaga sibirica; assembly: GCA_036365145.1. Classification (NCBI taxonomy): domain Eukaryota; kingdom Metazoa; phylum Chordata; class Mammalia; order Rodentia; family Dipodidae; genus Orientallactaga; species Orientallactaga sibirica. The sequence continues at coordinate 9,765 of JAEOAD010000466.1, forward strand.
TTCACACAGCACAGTGTTCGGTAATGAAGATGTTTATTTTCATACCAAACTATGTTAGAAAGGACTCAAAGCTAGTAAATCGTACAACTTTTTAGACTGTATAAAGGAGGGATGTTAGAACTTGCTGTGATATACATTCTTCATAGAACAGCAACTCATTCCTAGAGCTGAACAGGTATTTCACACAGTACAGTATTTGGCAATGAAGATGTTTCTTTTCTTACCAAACTATGTTAGAAATGAAATGAAGTTAGTAAATGGTATAACTTGTTAGATTGTACCAACCACCAATGTTTGTATTGCTGTGATCTACGCTTCTCATAGAAAAGCAATTAATTCCTAGAGCTGACCTAGGTTACTTCACGTAGTACAGTGTTTGGCAATGAGTATGTTCCTTTTCTTGCTGAAAGACATTAGAAATGAAAAGAAGCTAGGAAATTGTACAACTTGTTTGATTGTTTGTTACGGAAAGACATTAGAAATGAAAAGAAACTAGTAAATTGTACAACTTGTTAGATTATACAAAGGATGAAAGTTAGAACTTGCTCTGATCTACACTCTTCATAGGAAAGCAACTTATTCCTAGAGCTATTTTCACACGGTACAGTGTTCGGCAATGAAGATGTTCATTTTCTTACCAAACTACGTTATAAATGAAATGACGCTAGTAAATTGTACTACTTGTTAGATTGTAGAAAGGGGAAAAGTTAGAACTTGCTGTGATCTACACTCTTTGGAGAAAAGCAACTCATTCCTAGAGTTGAACAAGCTTATTTCACACAGTACAGTGTTCGGCAGTAAAGATGTTTCTTTTCTTACTGAACTAGATTAGCAAGGATACGAGGCTAGTAAATTGTAAAACTTGTTAGATTGTACAAACGAGGAAAGTTTGACCTTGCTGTGATCTACAATGTTCGTAGAAAAGCAATTCATTCCTAGAGCTGCCCTAGCTTATTTCGCACAGTACAGTGTTCGGTAATGAAGATGTTACTTTTCTTACTGAAGTAGATTAGAAATGAAAGAAAGCTAATATATTGTACAAGTTGTTAGATAATACAAAGAAAGAAAGTTAGACCTTGCTGTGATCTACTCTCTTCATAGAAAAGCAACTAATTCCTAAACCTGAACAAGCTGATTTCACACAGTACAGTGTTTGGCAATGAAGATGTTTCTTTTCTTACCCAACTATATTATAAATGAAACAAAGCTTGGATATTGTACAACTTGTTAAATTGTACAAACGAGTTAAGTTTGAACTTGCTGTGATCTACACTCTTCGTAGAAAAGCAAGTCATTCCTAGAGCTGAAGAAGCTTATTTCGCACAGTACAGTGTGCTGCAATGAAGATGTTTCTTTTCTTGCCAAAGTACATTACAAATGAAATGAAGATACTAAATTGTACAACGTTATAGATTTTACAAATGAGGAAAGTTTGAACTTGCTGTGATCTACACTCTTCGTAGAAAAGCCACTCATTCCTACAGCTGAACAACCTTATTTTACACAGTACAGTGTTCGGTAATGAAGATTTTTCTTTCCTTACCAAACTAGATTAGAAAGGACACAAAGCTAGTAAATTGTACAAATTGTTAGATTGTACAAAGGAGGAAAGTTAGAACTTGCTGTGATCTACACTCTTCGTAGAAAAGCAACTCATTCCTTGACCTGAATAAGCTTATTTCACACAGTACAGTGTTTGGAAATGAAGATGTTTCTTTTCTTACAGAACAACATTAGAAATGAAAGGAAGCTAGTAAAGTGTACAACTTTTAAGATTGTACATGAGAAAAGGTTTAACTTGCAGTGATCTACACTCTTCGTAGAAAAGCAACTGATTCCTAGAGTCAAACAAGCTTATTTCACACAGTACAGTGTTTGGTATTGAAGATGTTTCTTTTCTTTCTGAACTACATTACAAAGGACACGAGGCTAGCAAATTGTACAACTTGTTAGATTGTACAAACGAGGAAAGTTTGAACTTGCTGTGATCTACACTCTTCTTAGGAAAGCAACTCATTCCTAGAGCTGAACTAGCTTATTGCGCCCAGTACAGAGTTCAGCAGTGAAGACGGTACTTTTCGGACTGAACTAGATTAGAAATGAAACGAATGTAATATATTGTGCAAGTTGTTAGACTGTACAAAGGAGGAAAGTTTGAACTTGCTGTGATCTATGCTCTTCATAGAAAAGCAACTAATTCCTAGACCTGAACAAGCTTATTTCACACAGTACAGTGTTCGCCAATGAAGATGTTTCTTTTCTTACCCAACTATATTAGAAATGAAACAAAGCTTGTAAATTTTACAATTTGTAAAATTGTACAAACGAGTTAAGTTTGAACTTGCTGTGATCTACACTTTTCGTAGAAAAGCAAGTCATTCCTACAGCTGAACAAGCTTATTTCACACAGTACAGCCTTCGGAAATGAAGATGTTTCTTTTCTTACTGAAAGTATTAGAAATGAAACGAAGCTAATCAATTGTTCAACTTGTTAGACTGTACAAACGATGAAAGTTTGAACTTGCTGTGATCTACACTTTCAGAGAAAAGCAACTCATTCCTAGAGCTGACCTAGCTTATTTCACACAGTACAGTGTTTGGCAATGAAGATGTTCCTTTTTTTCCTGAAAGACATTAGAAATGAAAAGAAGGTAGGGAATTGTACAACTTGTTAGAGTGTACAAAGGATGAAAGTTTGAACTTGCTGTGATCTACACTTTTTGTAGAAAAGCAACTCATTCCTAGAGCTTACCTAGCTTATTTCACATAGTAGTGTTTGGCAATCAAGATGTTCCTTTTCTTACCAAAAGACATTAGAAATTAAATGAAGCTACTAAATTGTATAACGTGTTAGATTCTTCAAAGGAGGAAAGTTAGAATTTGCTGTGATCTACACTCTTCCTAGAAAACCAACTCATTCCAAGAGCCGAACCAGCTTATTTTGCACAGTACAGTGTTCAGAAATAAAGATGTTTCTATTCTTACCGAAGTATATTAGAAAGGACATGAAGCTAGTAAATTGTACAACCTGTTAGATGTTACAAACGAGAAAAGTTTGAACTAGCTGTGACCTATACTCTTCGTAGAAAAGCCACTCATTCCTAGAGCCGAACAAGCTTATTTTGCACAGTACAGTGTTCGGTAAAGAAGATGTTTATTTTCTTACCAAAATACGTTAGAAATGAAATGAAGCTAATAAATTGTACAATTTGTTAGATTTTACAAAGGAGGAAAGTTAGACCTTGCTGTGATCTACACTCTTCGTAGAAAAGCAACTCATTCCAAGAACTGAACAAGCTTATTTCACACAGCTCAGTGTTCAGTAATGAAGATGTTTCTTTTCTTACCGAATTATATTAGAAAGGACATGAAACTAGTAAATTGTACAACTTGTTAGATTGTACCAATGAGGAAAGTTTAAACTTTCTGGGATCTACACTCTTCGTAGAAAAGCAACTCATTCCTAGAGCCGAACAAGCTTGTTTCGCACAGTACTGTGTTTGGTAATGAAGATGTTTATTTTCTTACCGAATTACATTAGAAATGACATGAAGCTATTAAGTTGTACAACATGTTAGATTGTACAAAGTAGAAAAGATAGAACTTGCTGTGATCTACACTCTTCGTAGAAAAGCAAGTTATTCCTAGAGCTGAACAAGCTTATTTCACACTGTACAGTGTTCGGAGATGAAGATGTTTCTTTTCAAAGTGAACTACGTTAGAAATGAAACAAACCTAGTAAATTGTACAACTTGTTACATTGTACAAAAGAGGAAAGCTTGAACGTGCTGTGATCTACACTCTTCATAGAAAAGCAACTCATTCCTAGAGCCGAAAAAGCTTATTTCACTCAGTACAGTGTTTGGCAATGAATATGTTCCTTTTCTTACCGAAATACATTAGAAATGAAAAGAAGCTAGTAAATTGTACAACTTGTTAGATTGTACAAACGAGGTAAGTTTGAACTTGCTTTGATCTACAATCTTCGTAGAAAAGCAACTCATTCCTAGAGCCGAACAGCCTCATTTTGCACAGTACAGTGTTCGGTAATGAAGATGTTTCTTTTCTTACAGAACTAGATTAGAAAGGACACGAAGCTAGTAAAGTGTACATCTTGTCAACTTGTACAAAAGAGGAAAGTTAGAACTTGCTGTGATGTACACTCTTTGGAGAAAAGCAACTCATTCCTAGAGCTGAACAACCTTATTTCACACAGTACAATGTTCGGCAATGAAGATATTTCTTTTCTTACTGAACTACAGTATAAATGAAACAAAGCTAGTAAATTGTACAACGTGTTAGATTGTACAAATGATGAAAGTTTGAACTTGCAGTGATCTACACTTTTCGTAGAAAAGCAAGTCATTTGTAGAGCTGACCTAGGTTATTTCACACAGTACAATTTTTGTCAACTAAGATGTTCCTTTTCTTACCGAAAGACATTAGAAGTGAAAAGAAGTGAGTAAGTTGTACAACCTCTTAGATTGTACAAACAAGGACGGTGTGAACTTCCTGTGATCTACACTGTTTGTCGAAATGCAACTCTTTCCTACAGCCGAACAAGATTATTTCGCACAGCACAGTGTTCAGTAATGAAGATGTTTATTTTCTTACCGAAGTAGATTAGAAAGGACACGAAGCTAGTAAATTGTACAACTTATTGGATTGTACAATGGAGTAAAGTGAGAACTTGCTGTCATCTACATTCTTCGTAGAAAAGGAACTCATTCCTAGAGCCAAACAAGTTTATTTCACACAGTCCAGTATTCAGCAATGAAGATGTTTCTTTTCTTACCAAGATACGTTACAAATGAAACAAAGATAGCAAATTGTACAAGTTGTTAGATTTACAAAGAAGGAAAGTTTGAACTTGCTGTAGTCTACACTTTTCGTAGAAAAGCAACTCATTCCTAGAGCTGACCTAGCTTATTTCACACAGTACAGTGTTTGGTAATGAAGATGTTCCTTTTCATACCGAAAGACATTAGAAATGAAAAGAAGTTAGTAAATTGTACAACTTATTAGATTGTACAAATGAAGAAAGTTTGAACTTGCTCTGATCTACATTTTTCATAGAAAAGCAATTCATTCCTAGAACTTACCTAGCTTATTTCACACAGTACAGTGTTTGGCAATGAAGATGTTCCTTTTCTTACCAAACGACATTAAAAATGAAATGAAGCTGGTAAATTGTATAACTTGTTAGATTGTACAAAGGAGGAAAGTTAGAACTTGATGTGATGTACACTTTTCCTAGAAAAGAAACTCATTCCATGAGCCGAACCAGCTTATTTCGCACAGTACAGGGTTCGGAAATGAAGGTGTTTTTTTTTTTCTTACCGAACTAGATTAGAAAGGACATGAAGCTAGTAAATTGTACAACGTGTCAGATTGTACAGATGAGGAAAGTTTGAACTTGCTGTGATCTACACTCTTTGTAGAAAAGCAACTCATTCCTAGAGCCGAACAAGCTTATTTCGCACAGCACATTGTTCGGTAATGAAGATGTTTATTTTCGTAGAGAACTACATTACAAATGAAAAGAAGTGAGTATATTGTACAACTTGTTTGATTGTACAAAGGAGGAAAGTAAGAACTTGCTGTGACCTACACTCTTCATAGAAAAGCAACTCATTCCTAGAGCCGAACAAGCTTATTTTGCACAGTACAGTATTTGGAAATGAAGATGTTTCTTTTCTTACTGAACTATGTAAGAAAGGTAGTAAATTGTACAACTTGTTAGATTGTACAAAGGAGGAAAGTTAGAACTTGCTGTGATCTACACTCTTCGTAGAAAAGCAACTCATTCGTAAAGTTGAACAAGCTTATTTCACACAGTTCTTTGTTTGGTAGTGTAGATGTTACTTTTCTTAACGAACTACGTTTAAAAAGGACAAGCTAGCAAATTGTACAAATTGTTAGATTGTACAAAGGAGGAAAGTTACAACTTGCTGTGATTTACATTCTTCATAGAAAAGCAACTCATTCCTAGATCTGAACAAGTTTATTTCACACAGTACAGTGTTCGGGAATTAAGATGTTTCTTTTTTTACCGAACTACATTAGAAATGAAACAAAGGTAAAAAATTGTACAACATATTAGTTTGTACAAACGAGGAAAGTTTGAACTTGCTGTGATCTACACTCTGCGTAGAAAAGCAACACATTCCTAGAGCTGAACAAGCTTATTTCGCACAGCACAGTGTTTCCTAATGAAGATGTTTATTTTCATTCAGAACTATATTAGAAAGGACATGAAGCTAGTAAATTGTACAACTTGTTACATTGTACAAACGAGGAAAGTTAGAACTTGCTGTGATGTACACTCTTTGTAGAAAAGCAACTCATTCCTAGAGCCGAACAAGCTTATTTCGCACAATACAGTGTTCGGTAATGAAGATGTTTATTTTCTTACCAAACTACATTAGAAATGAAATGAAGCTAGTAAATTGGACAACGTGTTAGGTGTACAAACACTAAAAGTTTGAACTTGCTGTGATCTACACTCTTCGTAGAAAACCAACTCATTCTTAGAGCTGAACATGCTTTTTTCACATTGTACAGTGTTCGGTAATGAAGATGTTTATTTTCTTACTGAACTACATTCGAAATGAAATGAAGCTAGTAAATTGGACAAATTGTTAGATTGTCCAAAGGAGTAATGTTTGAACTTGCTGTGATCTACACTCTTCGTAGAAAAGCAACTCATTCCTCCAGCTGAACAAGCTTATTTCACACAGTACAGTGTTTGGAAATGAAGATGTTTCTTTTCTTACCGAACGAGATTAGAAAGGACACAAAGCAGTAAATTGTATACCTTTTTAGATTTTACAAATGAAGAAAGTTTGAATTTATTGTGATTTACAATCTTCGTAGAAGGGCAACTCATCCTTAGAGTTCAACAAGCTTATTTCGCACTGTACAGTGTTCGGCAATGAAGATGTTTATTTTCTTACCAAACTACATTAGAAAGGACACGAAGCTAGTAAATTGTACAACTTGTTAGATTGTACAAAGGAGTAAAGTTAGAACTTGCTGTGATCTACACTCTTCGTAGAAAAGCAACTCATTCCTAAAGCTGAAAAAGCTTTTTTCACACAGTACAGTGTCCGGCAATGAAGATGATTCTTCTCTTACCGAACTACATTAGAAAGGACATGAAGCTAGAAAATTGTACAACTTGTTAGATTGTACAAAGGAGGAAAGATAGAACTTTCTGTGATCTAGACTCTTGGTAGAAAAGCAACTCATTCTTTGAGCTGAACAAGCTTATTTCACACAGTACAGTGTTCGGCAATGAAGATGTTTCATTTCTTACCAAACTACGTTAGAAATGAAACGAGGCTAGTAAATTGTACAACTTGTTAGATTGTACAAACGAGGAAAGATTGAACTTGCTGTGATCTACACTCTTTGTAGAAAAGCAACTTATTCCTAGAGCCGAACAAGCTTATTTCACACGGTACAGTGTTCAGTAATGAAGATGTTTCTTTTCTTATTGAACTAGATTAGAAAGGACACAAAGCTAGTAAATTGTACAACTTTTTAGATTTTACAGATGAGGAAAGTTTGAACTTGCTGTGATCTACACTCTTCGCAGAAGGGCAACTCATTCCTAGAGTTGAACAAGCCTATTTTGCACTGTACAGTGTTCGGCAATGAAGATGTTTATTTTCTTACTGAACAAGATTAGAAATGAAACGAAGCTAATGTATTGTACAAGTTGTTATATTGTGCAAAGGAGGAAAGTTTGAACTCTCTGTGATCTACACTCTTCATTGAAAAGAAACTCATTCCTACACATCGACAAGTTTATTTCACACAGTACAGTATTCGGCAATAAACATGTTTGTTTTCTTACCGAACTGGAGTAGAAATGAAACAAAGCTTGTAAAGTGTACCACTTGTTAAATTTTACAATCTAGTTAAGTTTGAACTTGCTGTGATCTACACTCTTGGTAGAAAAGCAACTCATTCCTAGAGCTGACTAGCTTATATCACACAGTAGAGTGTTTGGCAAGAAGATGTTCCTTTTCTTTCCAAACTACATTAGAAATGAAACGAAGTGAGTAAATTGTACAACTTGTTAGATTGTACAAATGTGGAAAGTTTGAACTTCCTGTGATCTACGCTGTTCAGAGAAAAGCAGCTCATTCCTAGAGCCGAACAAGCTTATTTCGCACAATACAGTGTTCAGTAATGAAGATGTTTCTTTTCTTGCCAAACTACGTTAGAAATGAAATGAAGCTAGTAAATTGTACCACTTGTTAGATTGCACAAAAGAGGAAAGTTAGAACTTGCTGTGATCTACACTTTTCGTAGAAACGCAACTCATTCCTAGAGCTGACCTAGCTTATTTCACACAGCATAGTGTTTGGCAATGAATATTTTCCTTTCCTTACCAAAAGGCATTAGAAATGAAAAGAAGCTAGTAAATTGTACAAGTTGTTAGACTGTACACACGAGGTAAGTTTGATCTTGCTGTGATCTACACTCTTCATACAAAAGCAACTCATTCCTAGAGCCGAACAAGCTTATTTCGCACAGTAGTGTTCGGCAATGAAGATGTTTCTTTTCTTAACCAACTATATTAGAAATGAAACAAAGCTTGAAAATTGTACAACTTGTTAAATTGTACAAAGTAGTTAACGTTCAACTTGCTGCAATATACAGTGTTCGTAGAAAAGCAACTCATTCTTAGAGCTCAACATGCTTATTTCGCACAGTACAATGTTTGGAAATGAAGATGTTTATGTTCTTTGCAAACTACATTAGAAATGAAATGAAGGTAGTAAATTGTACAACTTGTTACATTATACAAAGGAGGAAAGTTTGAACTTGCTGCGATCTACACTATTCGTAGAAAAGCAACTCATTCCTAGAGCTCAACATGCTCATTTTGCACAGTACAGTTTTTGGTAATGAAGATGTTTCTTTTCTTACCAAAAAATATTAGAAATTAGAAGAAGGTAGGAAATTGTAAAATTTGTTAGATTTTACAAATGAGGAAAGTTTGAACTTGGTGTTATCTACACTCTTGGTAGAAAAGCAACGAATTTCTAGAGCCAAACAAGGTTATTTCACACAGCACAGTGTTCACTAATAGAGATGTTTATTTTCTTACCGAACTACATTAGAAAGGACACAAAGCTAGCAAATTGTAAAACTTGTTAGATTGTACAAAGGAGGAAAGATATAATTTGCTGTGATCTACACTACTGGTAGTAAAGCAACTCATTCTTAGAGCTGAACAAGCTTATTTCACACAGTACAGTGTTTGGAAATGAAGATGTTTCTTTTCTTACCGAACTAGATTAGAGAGGACACGAAGCTGGTAAATTGTACAACATGTTAGATTTTACAAGCGAGAAGAGTGTGAACTTGCTGTGATCTACACTCTTTATATAAAAGGAATTCATTCCTAGAGTTAAACAAGCTTATTTCACACAGTTCAATGTTTGGTAGTGTAGATGTTACTTTTCTTATAGAACTAGATAAGAAAGTACAAGAAGTTAGTAAATTGTACAACTTCGTGGATTGTACAAACGAGGAAAGTTTGAACTTGCTGTGACCTACACGCTTCGTACAAAAGCAACTCATTCCTAGAGCAGACCTCGCTTAATTCGCACAGTATGCTGTTCGGTATTGAGGATGTTACTTTTCTTACTGAACTAGATTAGAAATGAATTGAAGCTAATATATTGTAAAAGTTGTTAGATAGTATAAAGGAGGAAAGTTTGAACTTGCTGTGATCTATGCTCTTCCAAGAAAAGCAACTAATTCCTAGACCTGAACAAGCTGATTTCACAGAGTACAGTGTTCGGCAATGAAGATGTTTCTTTTCTTACCCAACTATATTAGAAATGAAAAAAAGCTTGTAAATTGTGCAACTTGTTAATTGTACAAACGAGTTAACTTTTGACTTGCTGTGATCTACACTTATCCTAGAAAAGCAACTCATTCCTAGAGCTGACCTAGCTTATTTCACACAGTACAGTGTTTGGCAATGAAGATGTCCCTATTCTTGCTGAAAGACATTAGAAATGAAAAGAAGGTAGGAAATTGTACAACTTGTTAGATTGTAAAAACGAGGAAAGTTTGAACTTGCTGTGATCTACACTCCTCGTAGAAAAGAAACTCATTTCTAGAGCTGAACAAGCTTATTTCGCACAGTACAGTGTTCGTTAATGAAGATGTTTCTTTTCTCACAGCACTAGATTAGAAAGGACACAAAGCTACTAAATTGGACAACTTGTTAGATTGTACAAAGGAGGAAAGTTAGAACTTGGTGTGATCTACACTTTTCGTAGAAAAGCAACTCATTACTAGATTTGACCGAGCTTATTTCACACAGGACAGTGTTCGCCAATAAAGATGTTTCTTTTCTTACTGAACTAGATTAGAAAGGATACAAGGCTATTAAATTGTAAAACTTTTTAGATTGTACAAACGAGGAAAGTTTGAACTTGCTGTGATCTACAATGTTCGTAGAAAAGCAATTCATTCCTAGAGCTGTCCTAGCTTATTTCGCACAGTACAGTGTTCGGTAGTGAAGATGTTACTTTTCTTACCGAACTAGATTAGAAATGAAATAAAGCTAATATATTGTACAAGTTGTTAGATAATACAAAGAAAGAAAGTTTGAACTTGCTGTGATCTACGCTCTTTGTAGAAAAGCAACTCGTTCCTAGACCTGAACAAGCTTATTTCACACAGTACAGTGTTCGGCAATGAAGATGTTTCTTTTCTTACTCAACTATATTAGAAATGAAACAAAGCTTGTAAATTGTACAACTTGTTAAATTGTACAAACGAGTTTACTTTGAAGTTGCTGTGATCTACACTCTTCGTTGAAAAGCAACTCATTCCTAGAGTTGAACAAGCTTATTTCACACAGTTCAATGTTTGGCAGTGTAGATGTTACTTTTCTTACCGAACTAGATAAGAAAGGACACGGAGGTAGGAAATTGTACAACTTCTTGGATTGTACAAACAAGGAATGTTTGAACTTGCTGTGATCTACACTCTTCTTAGAAAAGCAACTCATTCCTAGAGCGGACCTAGCTTAATTCGCACAGTACGCTGTTCGGTAGTGAAGATGTTACTCTTCTTACCAAATTAGATTAGAAAGGCAACGAAGCAAATATATTGTACAAGTTGTTAGATTGTATAATATAAAGGAGGAAAGTTTGAACTTGCTGTGATCTACACTCTCTGTAGAAAAGCAACTCATTCCTTGACCTGGACAAGCTGATTTCACACAGTACAGTGTTCAGCAATGAAGATGTTTCTTTTCTTACCCAACTATACTAGAAATGAAAGCAAGCTTGTAAATTGTAGAACTTGTTAATTCGTACAAACGAGTTAACTTTGAAGTTGCTGTGATCCACCCTTTTCTTAGAAAAGCAACTCATTCCTAGAGCTGACCTAGCTTATTTCACACAGTACAGTTTTTGATAATGAAGATGTCCCTTTTCTTGCCAAAAGACATTAGATATGAAAAGAAAGTAGTAAATTTTACAATTTGTTCGATTTTACAGAAGAGGAAAGTTTGAACTTGCTGTGATCTACACTTTTCGTAGAAAAGCAACTCTTTCCTAGATCTTACCTAGCTTATTTCACACTGCACAGTGTTTGGCAATGAAGATGTTTCTTTTCTTACCAAAAAATACTAGAAATTAAAAGAACATAGGAAATTGTACAACTTGTTAGATTGTACAAACGAGGAAAATTTGAAATTGCTGTGATCTACACTCTTCCTTGAAAAGCAACTCATTCCTAAAGCCGAACAAGCTTATTTCACACAATCCAGTGTTTGGCAGTGAAGATGTTACTTTTCTTACCGAAACACATAAGAAATGAAATGAAGGTAGTAAATTGTACAACTTGTTAGATTTTACAAACGAGTAAAGTTTGAACTTCCTGTGATCTACACTCCTCGTAGAAAAGAAACTCATTTCTAGAGCTGAAAAAAGCTTATTTCTCACAGTACAGTGTTGAGTAATGAAGATGTTTCTTTTCTTACAATACTACATTAGAAAGGACACAAAGCTAGTAAATTGAACAACTTGTTAGATTGTACAAAGGAGGAAAGTTAGAACTTGTTGTGATCTACACTTTTCATAAAAAAGCAAGTCATTCCTAGAGCTGAACTAGCTTATTTCACACAGTACAGTGTTCGTTAATGAAGATGTTCCTTTTCTTACCGAACTACATTAGAAATGAAATGAAGCTTGTAAATTGTACAACTTCTTAGATTGTACAAAGGAAGAAAGTTAGAACTTGCTGTGATCCACACTCTTCCTAGAAAAGCAAGTCATTCCTAGACCTGAACAACCTTATATCACACATCACAGTGTTCAGCAATGAAGATGTTTCTTTTCTTATCAAACTACGTTAGAAATGATTGAAGCCAGCAAATTGTGCAATTGTAAGATTGTACAATCGAGGAAAGGTTGAACTAGCTGTGATCTACACTCTTTGTAGAAAAGCAACACATTCCTAGAGCCGAACAAGCTTATTTCGCACAGCTCAGTGTTCGGTAATGAAGATGTTAATTTTCTTACCTAACTAGATTAGAAAGGACACGAAGCTAGTAAATTGTACAACTTACTAGATTGCACAAAGGAGGAAAGTTAGATCTTGCTGTGATCTACACACTTCATAGAAAAGCAACTCATTCCTAGAGCCGAACAAGCTTATTTCGCAAAGTACAGTATTCGGCAATAAAGATGTTTCTTTTCTTACTGAACTAGATTAGAAAGGATAAGAGACTAGTAAATTGTAAAACTTGTTAGATTGTACTGTAATTCCCACAGTACACTGTTGGGTAGTGAAGATGTTACTTTTCTTACCAAACTAGATTAGAAATGAAACGAAGCAAATATATTGCACAAGTTGTTAGATTGTATAAAGGACGAAAGTTTGAACTTGCTGTGATGTACACTGTTCATATAAAACCAACTCATTCCTAGAGTTGAACAACCTCATTTCACACAGCTCAGTGTTTGGTAGCGTAGATGTTACTTTTCTTACCAAACTAGATAAGAAAGGACACGAAGCTAGGATATTGTACAACTTCTGGGATTGTACAAACGAGGAAAGTTTGAACTTGCTAAGATCTACACTCTTTGTAGAAAAGGAACTCATTCCTAGAGTGGACCTGTATTAATTCGCACAGTACACTGTTCGGTAGTGAAGATGTTACTTTTCTTACCAAACTAGATTGTTAGATTTTACAAAGGAGGAAAGTTTGAACTTGCTGTGATCTACTCTCTTCCTAGAAAAGCAACTCATTCCTAGACCTGAACAAGCTGATTTCACACAGTACAGTGTTCAGCAATGAAGATGTTTCTTTTCTAACCAAACTACTTTTGGAATGACACGAAGCTATTTAATTGTACAACTTGTTAGATTGTACAAACGAGGAAAGTTTGAACTTGCTGTGATCTACACTCTTCGTAGAAAAGCAATTCATTCCAAGAGCCTAACAAGATTATTTCACGCAGTACCATGTTCCACAATGAAGATGTCTCTTTTCTAACCAAACGATATTTGGAACGACACGAAGCTACTTAATTGTATAACGTGTTACAATGTACAAACGTGGAAAGTTTGAACTTGCTGTCATCTACACTCTTCGTTGAAAAGCCTCTCATTCCTAGAGCTGAACAAGCTTGTCTCGCACAGTGCAGTGTTCAGGAATGAAGATGTTTCTTTTCTTATCAAACTACATTTGCAATTAAAGGAAGCTACAAAATTGTAGAACTTGTGAGACTGTACAAAGAATGAAAGTATGAACTTGCTGTGATCTACACTTTTCATAGAAAAGGAACTCGTTCCTGGAGCTGAACAAGCTTGTCTCTCACAGTACCGTGTTTGGCAATGAAGATGTTTCTTTTCTAACCAAACTACATTTGGAATGACACGAAGCTCCTTAATTGTATAACTTCTTACATTTTACAAATGAGGAAAGTTTGAACTTGCTGTGATCTACACTCTTCATAGAAAAGCCACTCATTCCTAGGGCTGAACAGGCTTATTTCACACAGTACAGTGTTCGCAATGAATACGTTTCCTTTCCATCCAAACTTCGTTTGGAATGACAGGAAGCTACTCAATTGTATAACTTGTTAGTTTGTAGAAATGAGGAAAGTTTGAACTTCCTGTGATCTACACTTTTTGTAGAAAAGCAACTCATTCCTAGAGCTGAACAAGCTTCTCTCACACAGTACAGTGTTGGGCAATGAAGATGTTTCTTTTCTTACCAAACTACATTTGAAATGAAACGAAGATACTAAACTGTATAACTAGTTAGAGTGTACAAACGAAGAAAGTCTGAACTTGCTGTGATCTACACTCTTCGTAGAAAAGCAATTCATTCCAAGAGCTTAACAAGATTATTTCACACAGTACCGTGTTCGGCACTGAAGATGTCTCTTTTGTAACCAAACTACATTTGGAATCACACGAAGCTACTGAATTGTATAACTTGTTAGATTGTACACAAGAGGAAAGTTTGAACTTGCTGAGGAACACACGGACTTCAGCCGCCACTCAATTCCTCCCTCCCCAACCACGAGTGCAAGCACGGCAGCAACAGAGATCACTAGCTCACCAGCAGCATAGCCAAACAGGCAACAGACGCAGCTGACTTACTGAATCCACAACACAGCAAAGGAACCAAGCAGCCGTGCAGCATAGCTGTGATCAAATGTTCCAAAAGGTAATTTGGTTTTCACTAGGTTAGTACCCAACAAATTAGCCTGGTATATAATCCTGTTTGGATGGTCAGATCTGACATTCCTAAATAAGCTATTTTCTAGGCTGCTCATTTGTTGCTTCCTGATTTGTTTCCTCCTCTGTCATTCATTGGGGAAGGGTCTCTCTTGATCACAAGCTGACCTTGGAACTCTCTACAGATCAGAAATCTTAGCCTCCCAGCTGACAGGATTAAGGGCGTGGGCTAACAGATATCCTTAGGAACTGTGACTTTGTCATAATACCTGCTTTTGCACAAATACTCTGTGCTGTATTTCATTGAAGGGGTACATTGTTGAGTTAAATTTTTGATCTTCTGTTTCTGTTCCATTCACCCCATTTGATAATCTCATAGCAGGCAAGGGTCACTTTGTGATTACTTTGAGAGCCTTAAGAACCACATTTAACACCTTAAACTCCTACACTGAAGATATATAATATCAGATTGATTGATACATCTAACATTACTGCAGATATTTAGAAAACCCAAGCATTAAATTAATTCAAGATGCAAAGATCTCTACATTACAATACAAGAAACACAAAACATCCAGACAATATAAATCCACCAAAAAGTATTAATATATCAGAAATGACCTTCAGTGAGGCTGACTTAGAGGACAGTGAGAAAGATTTCAAAAGAATGATTATAATTATGTTCAAAGAACTCAAAGAGGAAATGAATGTTTTCAAAGACCAAAAAGAAGAAATCAAAGGATTCAAAGAAAACACAGAAAACCAATTTAATGAAATAAGGAGTTCAATACTAGACATAAATACGGAAATAGAAAGAATAAAAAGAAAACCCACTCAGAAATGCTAGCAATAAAGAAACACAGTCAGTGAAATTAAAACCTCTGTAGAAAATCTCTCTAGTAGAATGGATTAAGGAGAGAACAGGATATCGAAGCTAGAAGACTAAGTAGCTGAACTAACAGTTAAGAGAGAAAGACAAAATAATAGGAAGGTATGAATGGGAATTACAGGATATTCGGGACACTATGAAAAGATCAAACATAAGAATTCAAGGGATAGTAGAAGAAAAGAATTTCACTCCAAAGGCATAGTAGGTGTTTTTAAACAAAATCATAGAGGAAAACTTCCCCAAATTGGGAAAAAGAGATGCCAATGCAGATACAGGAAGCCTTTTAGAACACCAAACAGACAAAACCTGGAAAGAACCTCTACACTTTTATAATTAAACTACCAAACATACAAACCAAAGAAAAATATTGAAAGCAGCTAGAGAGAAAAAGAAGATGTGACCTACAAAGGGAAGCCCATCAGACTCACAGCAGATTAATTCAACACAAACTTTTAAAGGCCACAAAGGGCCTGGAGTGATGTATTCCAAGTTTGAAAGATAAAACTGTCAACCGAGATTACTTTATCCTGCAAAACTATCTATCCAAATAGATGGAGAAATAAGGACATTCCACAACAAAGACAGGCTAAAGGAATTTTTGGCAACTAAACCAGCTCTACAGAAAATACTTGCAGGAATCATTCATGCTGAGGAGAAAGCAAAGCATACACATCAGGAAATAGGAAAAAATAAACCATACTCAAATAACAGTTAAAACAAGTGAGTAAAGGGAAAACAGGAAAAACTAAAAATAAGAAGAATGGTGAGAATAAACACATATGTCAATAATAACTCTTAATATCAATGGTCTCAATGCCCCTATCAAAAGACACAAACTTGCAGACTGGATTAAAAAGCAGGATCCTACTATCTCTTGCCTCCAGGAAACTCATCTCTCAATAAAAAATAGAAACCTTCTTAGGGTGAAAGGTTGGAAAAAGGTATTTCAAGCAAATGGGCCTAGAAAACAAGCAAAGTTGCTATTTTAATTTCTGACAAGATAGACTTCAATCCAACATTTGTGAGGAAAGATAAAGAAGGTCACTTTATACTGATTAAAGGAACACTCCAACAGGAGGACATTACAATGTTAAACATATATGCCCCTAACATGGGGCTCCCAATTTCATCAAACAAACACTATTAGAATTAAGGTCAGAGATATCTCCTAACACAATAGTAGTGGGTGACTTCAATACCCCCTTCTCATCACTTGACAGGTCTACCCAGCAAAAAATAAACAGAGAGACATCTGCATTAAATGATATCATGGAACAAATGGACCTAACAGATATATACAGAACATTCCATCCAAATGCTGCAGAATATACATTTTTCTCAGGAGCACACGGGACATTTTCTAAAATAGACCATATACTAGGACACAAATCAAATCTCAACAAATACAGGAAAATTGAAATAATCCCTTGTACACTTTCTGACCACAATGGGATCAAACTGCAAATCAGCAACAAGAAAATCTACAGAGCATACAGAAACTTGGAGACTAAACAGCACTTTATTGAATGATGTATGGGTCATTGAAGAAATTAAAAAGGAAATCAAGAAATTCGTAGAATCAAATGATGATGAGAATACAACATACCAAAACCTTTGGGACACAATGAAGGCAGTCCTATGAGGGAAATTTATAGCCCTAAGTGCATATATTAAGAAATTGGAGAGTTCACAACGAAACAATTTAATACTTCACCTTAAGGCCTTGGAAAAAGAAGAACAAGGCAAACCAAAAATTAGTAGACGGGAGGAAATAATAAAGGTTAGGCAGAAATTAACGAAATGGAAACCAAAAACAATCAAAAGATCAATGAAACAAAGAGTTGGTTCTTTGAAAGGATAAACAAGATTGACAAACCCTTAGCAAATCTGACCAAACAAAAAGAGAGAAGAGACAAAAATTGATAAAATTAGAGATGAAAAAGGCAACATCACAACAGATACCAAAGAAATTCAGAAAATCATGTTTGGACATACTTTAAGAATATATATACCTCTAAGTTTGAAAACCTGAAAGAAATGGACTTTTGATTCAATGACCTACCAAAATTAAATCAAGAAAGATAAACCATTTAAATAGAACTTTTACAAATTCAAGCAGTTATAAAAAGTCTCCCAACTAAAAAAGCCCAGGCCCAGATGGATTCACTGCTGAATTTTACCAGACATTCCTGGAGGATCTAACACCAATGCTTCTCAAACTTTTCCATAAAATAGAAAAGGAAGGAACTCTACCAAAATCCTTCTATGAAGCCAGCATCACCCTGATACCCTAACCGGACAAAGACAGATCAAAAAAGAAAATTATAGACCAATCTCCCTCATGAACATGGATGCAAAAATTCTCAACAAAATACTGGCAAACAGAATACAAGAATTTATCAGAAAGATTATTCACCCTGACCAAGTAAGCTTTATCCCAGAGATGCAGGGATGGTTCCACATTGAAATCCATAAATGTAATACACCATATAAATGGTCTGAAGGACAAAAATCACATGGTCATCTCAATAGATGCAGAAAAGGCATTTGACAAAATCCAACACCCCTTCATGGTGAAAGTATTACAGAAACTGGGAATAGAAGGAGCATATCTCAACATAATAAAAGCTATTTATGACAAACCTACAGCCAACATAATACTAAATGGGGAAAAACTTGAAGCTTTTCCTCTAAATTCAGGAACAAGACAAAGGGTGTCCACTTTCCCCACTACTATTTAATATAGTACTGGAAGTCTTAGCCACAGCAATAAGGCAAGAGACACTCATAAAGGGGATACAAATCGAAGGGAAGAGATCAAATTATCATTATTTGCAGACTGATATGATTCTATACCTAACAGACCCTAAAGTCTCTACCTGCAAACTGTTAGAGCTGATAAACACTTTTAGCAATGTAGCAGGATACAAAAATAAACACACAGAAATCAGTAGCTTTTCTATATACTAACAACAAACGTGCAGAGGATGAAATCAGGAATCTCTCCCATTCACAATTGCCTCAAAAAAATAAAATACCTTGGAATAAACTTAACCAAGGAAGTGAAGGATCTCTACAATGACAACTTTAAAAAACTCGAGCGACAAATTACAGAAGACACAAGGAAATGGAAAGACATCCCATGCTCCTGGATTGGAAGAATCAATATTGTGAAAATGTCAATCTTACCAAAAGCAATCTATACATTTAATGCGATCCCTATTAAAATCCCAATAGCTTTCTTCACAGAAATAGAAAAAACAATCCTAAAATTCATCTGGAAACATGAAAATGAAGATGTTTCTTTTCTTACCAAACTACATTGGAAAGGCAACGAAGCTACTAAATTGCATAACTTGTTAGATTGTCCAAAGAATGAAAGGTTGAACTTGCTGTGATCTACACTCTTCGTAGAAAAGCCTCTCATTCCTAGCGCTGAACAAGATTATTTCACACAGTACCATGTTCAGCAATGAAGATGTATCTTTTCTAACCAAACTACATTTGGAATGACACAAAGCTACTGAATTATACAATGTGTTAGATTATACAAACGAGGAAAGTTTGAACTTGCTGTCATCTACACTCTTCGTAGAAAAGCCACTCATTCCTAGAGCTGAACAAGCTTATCTTGCACAGTGCAGTGTTCGGCAATGAAGATGTTTCTTTTCTTACCAAACTACATTAGAAATGAAAGGAACATACTAAATTGTAGAACTTGTTGGATTATACAAACAATGAAAGTTTGAACTTGCTGTGATCTCCACTTTTCATAGAAAAGCAACTCGTTCCTGGAGCCTAGCAAGCTTGTCTCTCACAGTACAGTGTTCGGCAATGAAGATGTTGCTTTTCTAACCAAACTACTTTTGGAAAGACACGAAGCTCCTAAATTGTAAAACTTGTCAGATTGTAGAAACAAAGAAAGTTTGAACTTGATGTGATCTACACTTTTCATAGAAAAGCCACTCGTTCCTAGAGCTGAACAAGCTTGTCTCTCACAGTACAGTGTTTGGCAATGAAGATGTTTCTTTTCTTACCAAACTACATTTTAAATGAAACGAAGCTCCTAAATTGGATAACTAGTTAGAGTGTACAAACGAAGAAAGTTTCAACTTGCTGTGATCTACACTCTTTGTAGAAAAGCAATTCATTCCAAGAGCCGAACAAGATTATTTCTCACAGTACAGTGTTGGCAATGAAGATGTTTCTTTTCTTACCAAACTACATTTGAAATGCAACAAAGGTACTAAATTGTATAACTGTTAGATTGTACAAAGAATGAAAGTTTGAACTTGCTGTGATCTACACTTTTCGTAGAAAAGCAACTCGTTCCTGGAGCTGAACAATCTTGTCTCTCACAGTACAGTGTTCAAAAATGAAGATGTTTCTTTTCTTACGAAACTAAATTTGAAATGAAATGAAGCTAATAAATTGTATAACTAGTTAGAGTGTACAAACGAAGAAAGTTTTAACTTGCTGTGATCTGCACTCTTCACAGAAAAGCAATTCATTCCAAGAGCCGAACAACATTATTTCGCACGATACCATTTTCGGCAATGAAGATGTTTCTTTTCTAACCAAACTACATTTCGAATGACATGAAGCTACTTAATCGTATAACTTCTTAGATTGTAGAAATGAGGAAAATTTGAACTTGCTGTGATCTACAGTGTTCATAGAAGGGCCCCTCATTCTTAGCGGTGACAAGTTTATCTCACACAGTACAGTGTTCGGCAATGAAGATGTTTCTTTTCTAACCAAACTACTTTTGGAATGACATGAAGCTACTTAATTGTATTACTTGTTAGATTGTACAAACGAGGAAAGTTTGAACTTGCTGTGATCTACACTCTTCGTAAAAAAGCCACTCATTCCTAGAGCTTAGCAGGCTTATCTCACACAGTATAGTGTTCAGAAATGAAGATGTTTCTTTTCTTACCAAACTACATTTGAAATGAAAGGAAGCTACTAAATTGTATAACTAGTTAGAGTGTATAAACGAAGAAAGTTTGAACTTGGTGTGATCTACACTCTTCGTAGAAAAGCAATTCATTCCAAGAGCCGAATAAGATTATTTCACACAGTACCGTGTTCGGCAATGAAGATATATCTTTTCTAACCAAACTACATTTGGAATGACGTGACACTACTAAATTGTATAACCTGTTAGATTGTACAAAGAAGGAAAGTTTGAACTTGCTGTCATCTACACTCTGCGTAGAAAAGCCACTCATTCAGAGAGCTGAACAAGCTTATCTCGCACAGTACAATGTTCAGCAATGATGATGTTTCTTTTCTTACCAAAGTACATTAGAAATGCAACAAAGCTACTAAATTGTATAACTTGTTAGATTGTACAAAGAATGAAAGTTTGAACATGCTGTGGTCACTTTTTGTAGAAAAGCAAATCATTCCTAGAGCTGAACAAGCTTGTCTCTCACAGTACAGTGTTCGGCAATGAAGATGTTTCTTTTCTAACCAAACTACATTTCGAATGCCACAAAGCTACTTAATTGTAAAACTTCTTAAATTGTACAAATAAGAATAGTTTGAACTTAACGTGATCTACACTCTTCGTAGAAAAAACACACATTCCTAGAGCTGAACGAGCTTATCTCACACAGTACAGTGTTTGCAATGAAGATGTTTCTTTTCTAACCAAACTTCTTTTGGAATGACAGGAAGCTACTTAATTGTATAACTGGTTAGATTGTAGAAATGAGAAAAGTTTGAACTTGCTGTGATCTACACTCTTCGTAGAAAAGCCCCTCATTCCTAGAGCTGAACAAGCTTATCTCGCACAGTATAGTGTTTGGAAATGAAGATGTTTCTTTTCTAACCAAACTACTTTTGGAATGACACGAAGCTACTTAATTGTATAACTTGTTAGATTGTACAAATGATGAAAGTTTGAACATGCTGTGATATACACTCTTCTAGAAAAGCCACTCATTCCTAGAGATTAGCAAGCTTATCTTGCACAGAACAGTGTTCGGCAATAAAGATGTTTCTTTTCTTACCAAGCTACAATTGAAATGAAATGAAGCTAATAAATTGTGCAACTAATTAGCGTGTACAAACGAAGAAAGTTTGGCCTTGCTTTGATCTACACTGTTTGTGGAAAAGCAATTCATTCCAAGAGACGAACAAGATTATTTCGCACAGTATCATGTTCGGCAATGAAGAGTTTTCGTTTCTTACCAAACTGCATTTGGAATGACACGAAGCTACTTCATTGTATAACCTGTTAGATTGTACAAAGGAGGAAGGTTTGAACTTGCTGTCATGTACACTCTTCGTAGAATAGCCACTCATTCCTAGAGCTGAACAAGCTTATCTCGCACAGTACAGTGTTTTGCAATGAAGATGTTTCTTTTCTTACCAAACTACATTTGAAATGCAACAAACCTACTAAATTGAATGACTTGTTAGATTGTACAAAGAATGAAAGTTTGAACTTGCTGTGATCTGCACTTTTCGTAGAAAAGCCCCTCATTCCTAGAGCTGAACCAGCTTCTCTCTCACAGTACAGTGTTCGGCAATGAAGATGTTTCTTATTTAACCAAACTACATTTGGAATGACACGAAGGTACTTAATTGTATAACTTCTTAGATTGTACAAAGGAGGAAAGTTTGAACTTGCTGTGATCTACGCTTTTCGTAGAAAAGCTACTCATTCCTAGAGCTGATCTAGCTTGTCTCTCTCAGTACAGTGTTCAAAAATGAAGATGTTTCTTTTCTAACAAAACTACTTTTGGAATGACACAAAGCTATTTAATTGTATAACTTGTTAGATTGTACAAATGAGGAAAGTTTGAACTTGCTGCGATCTACACTCTTCGTAGAAAAGCCACTCATTCCTAGAGCTTAGCAAGCTTATCTTGCACAGTACAGTGTTCGGCAATGAAGATGTTTCTTTTCTTACCAAACTACATTTGAAATGAAACGAAGCTAACACATTGTATACCTAGTTAGATTGTACAATCAAGGATAGTTTGAACTTGCTGTGATCTACACTCTTAGTAGAAAAGCCACTCATTCCTAGAGCTTAGCAAGCTTTTCTCACACAGTACAGTGTTTGGCAATGAAAATGATTCTTTTCTTACCAAACTACATTTGAAATGAAACCTAACTACTTAATTGTATAACTAGTTAGAGTGTACAAACGAAGAAAGTTTGAACTTGCTGTGATCTGTACTCTTCGTAGAAATGCAATTCATTCCAGAGCGGAACAAGATTATTTTGCACAGTACAGTGTTCAGCAATGAAGATGTTTCTTTTTCTAAACAAACTACATTTGGAATGACACCAAGCTACTGAATTGTATAACTTGTTAGATTGTACAAATGAGGAAAGTTTGAACTTGCTGTGATCTACACTTTTCATAGAAAAGCAACTCTTTTCTAGAGCTGAAAAACCTTGTCTATCACAGTACAGTGTTTGGCAATGAAGATGTTTCTTTTCCTATCAAACTACATTTGAAATGAAAGGAAGCTACTAAATTTTATAACTTGTTAGATTGTACAAAAGAATGAAAGTTTGAACTTGCTGTGATATACACTTTTCTAGAAAAGCAACTCATTCCTAGAGCTGAACAAGCTTATCTCACAGTACAGTGTTCAGCAATGAAGATGTTTCTTTTCTTACCAAACTACATTTGAAATGCAACGAAGCTACTAAATTGTAAAACTTGTTAGATTGTACAAAGAATGAAAGTTTGAACTTGCTGTGATCTACACTCTTTTCAGAGAAAAGCAACTCATTCCAAGAGCTGAACAATCTTATCTCTCACAGTACAGTGTTGGGCAATGAAGATGTTATTTTCTAATCAAACTACATTTGGAATGACACGAAGCTACTAAATTGTATAACTTGTTAGATTGTACAAAGGAGGAAAGTTTGAACTTGCTGTGATCTACACTCTTCGTAGAAAAGCCACTCATTCCTAGAGCTTAACAAGCTTATCTCGCACAGTACAGTGTTCAGCAATGAAGATGTTTCTTTTCTTACCAAACTACATTTGAAATGAAACAAAGCTACTAAATTGTATAACTTGTTAGATTGTACAAAGAAGAAAGTTTGAACTTGCTGTGATCTACACTTTTGTAGAAAAGCCACTCTCATTCCTAGAGCTGAACAAGCTTATCTCACACAGTACAGTGTTTGGCAATGAAGATGTTTCTTTTCTTATCAAACTACATTTGAAATGAAACGAAGCTACTAAATTGTATAACTTGTTAGATTGTACAAAGGAGGAAAGTTTGAACTTGCTGTGATCTACACTTTTCGTAGAAAAGCAACTCATTCCTAGAGAGAACAAGCTTATCTCACACAGTACAGTGTTGGAAAATGAAGATGTTTCTTTTCTAACAAAACTACTTTTGAAATGAAACAGAAGCTATTAAATTGTATAACTTGTTAGATTGTACAAATGAGGAAAGTTTGAACTTGCTGTGATCTACACTCTTCGTAGAAAAGCCACTCATTCCTAGAGCTTAACAAGCTTATTTCTCACAGTACAGTGTTTGGCAATGAAGATGTTTCTTTTCTTACCAAACTACATTTGAAATGAAACGAAACTACTAAATTGTATAACTTGTTAGATTGTACAAACAAAGAAAGTCTGAACTTGCTGTGATCTACACTCTTTGTAGAAATGCAACTCATTCCAGAGCTGAACAAGATTATTTTCACACAGTACAGTGTTCAGCAATGAAGATGTTTGTTTTCTAAACAAACTACATTTGAAATGAAAAGAAGCTACTAAATTGTATAACTTGTTAGATTGTACAAACGAAGAAAGTTTGAACTTGCTGTGATCTACACTTTTCATAGAAAAGCAACTCTTTTCTAGAGCTGAAAAACCTTGTCTAATATAGTACAGTGTGCGGCAATGAAGATGTTTCTTTTCCTATCAAACTACATTTGAAATGAAAGGAAGCTACTAAATTTTATAACTTGTTAGATTGTACAAAGAATGAAAGTTTGAACTTGCTGTGATATATACTTTTCGTAGAAAAGCAACTCATTCCTAGAGCTGAACAAGCATCTCTCTCACAGTACAGTGTTCAGCAATGAAGATGTTTCTTTTCTTACCAAACTACATTTGAAATGCAATGAAGCTACTAAATTGTAAAACTTGTTAGATTGTACAAAGAATGAAAGTTTCAACTTGCTTTGATCTACCCTTTTCATAGAAAAGCAATTCGTTCCTGGAGCTGAACAATCTTGTCTCTCACAGTACAGTGTTCGGCAATGAAGATGTTTCCTTTCTAACCAAACTACATTTGGAATGACACGAAGTTACTTAATTGCATAACTTGTTAGATTTTAGAAACGAGGAACGTTTGAACTTGCTGTGATCAACAATCTTTGTAGAAAAGCAACTCATTCCTAGAGCTTAACAAACTTATCTCGCACATTACAGTGTTCGGCAATGAAGATGTTTCTTTTCTTACCACACTACATTTGAAATGAAACGAAGCTACTAAATTGTATAACTATTTAGAGTGTGCAAACGAAGAAAGTTTGAACTTGCTGTGATCTACACTTTTCGTAGAAAAGCCACTCATTCATTCCTAGAGCTGAACAAGCTTATCTCACACATAACAGTGTTCGGCAATGAAGATGTTTCTTTCTTATCAAACTACATTTGAAATGAAAAGAAGCTACTAAATTGTATAATTTGTTAGATTGTACAAATGAGGAAAGTTTGAACTTGCTGTGATCTACACTTTTCATAGAAAAGGCACTCATTCCTAGAGCTTAGCAAGGTTATCTCACACAGTACAGTGTTCGGCAATGAAGATGTTTCTTTTCTTACCAAACTACTTTTGAAATGAAACGAAGCTATTAAATTGTATAACTAGTTAGTGTGTACAAACGAAGAAAGTTTGAACTTGCTGTGATCTACACTCTTCGTAGAAAAGCAATTCATTCCAAGAGCCTAACAAGACTATTTCTCACAGTACCGTGTTTGGCAATGAAGATGTATCTTTCTAACCAAACTACATTTGGAATGACACGAAGCTACTTAATTGTATAACTTGTTAGACTGTACAAACGAGGAATGTTTGAACTTGCTGTCATCTACACTCTTCGTACAAAAGCCACTCATTCCTAGAGCTGACAAGCTTGTCGCGCACAGTACAGTGTTCGGCAATGAAGGTGTTTCTTTTCTTACCAAACTACATTTGAAATGCAACGAAGCTACTAAATTGTTTACCTTGTTAGATTGTCCAAAGAATGAAAGTTTGAACTTGCTGTGATCTACACTTTTTGTAGAAAATCAACTCATTCCTAGAGCTTGTCTCTCACAGTACAGTGTTCGACAATGAAGATGATTCTTTTCTTACCAAACTACATTTGAAATGAAACGTAACTACTAAACTGTATAACTACTTAGAGTGTACAAATGAAGAAAGTTTGAACTTGCTGTGATCTACACTCTTTGTAGAAAAGCAATTCATTCCAAGAGCCGAACAAGATTATTTCGCACACTACTGTTTTCGGCAATGAAGATGTATCTTTTCTAACCAAACTACTTTTTGAATAACACGAAGATACTTAATTGTATAACTTGTTAGATTGTACAAGCGAGGAAAGTTTGAACTTGTTGTGATCTACACTTTTTGTAGAAAGGAACTCGTTCCTAGAGCTTGAAGATGTTTATTTTCTTAACAAACTAGATTAGAAAGGACACGATGCTAGTAAATTGTACAACTTGTTAGATTTTACAAAGGAGGAAAGTTATAACTTTCTGTGTTCTGCACTCTTCGTAGAAAAGCAACTCATTCCTAGAGCCAAACAAGTTTATTTCACACAGTCCAGTGTTTGGAAATGAATATGTTCCTTTTCTTACCGAAAGACATTAGAAATGAATAGAAGCTAGGAAATTGTACAAAGTATTAGATTGTACAAAAGTGGTAAGTTTGAACTTCCTTTTATCTACACTCTTCGTAGAAAGCAACTCATTCCTAAAGCCCAAGAAGCTTATTTTGCACAGTACAGTGTTCGGTAATGAAGATGTTTCTTTTTTTTTACAGAACTAGATTAGAAAGGACAAGAAAATAGTAAATTCTACAACTTGTTAGATTGTACAAATGAGGAAAGTTATAACTTGCTGTGATCTACACTCTTCGTAGAAAAGCACCTCATTCCTAGAGCTGAACAAGCTTATTTCACACAGTACAATGTTCAGCAATGAACATGTTTCTTTTCTTACTGAACTATGTTACAAAGGAAACAAAGCTAGTAAATTGTATAACTTGTTAGATGTTACAAACGAGGAAAGTTTGAACTTGCTGTAATCTACAGTTTTCGTAGAAAAGCAACTCATTTTAGAGCTGACAAGCTTATTTCACACAGTACAGTGTTTGGCAATTAAGATGTTCCTTTTCTTATCGAAATTAGAACTGAAAAGAAGGTAGTAAACTGTACAACTTGTTAGATTTTACAAACGAAGAAAGTTTGAACTTGCTGTGATCTACACTCTTCATAGAAAAGCAACTCATTCCTAGAGCCGAACAAGCTTATTTCGCACAGTAGAGTGTTTGGTAAGGAAGATGTTTATTTTCTTACCGAACTACATTAGAAATGAAATGAAGCTAGTAAATTGTACAACTAATAAGATTTTACAAAGGAGGAAAGTTAGAACTTGCTGTGATTTACACTCTTCGTAGAAAAGCAACTCATTCCTAGAGCCAAATCAGCTTATTTCACACAGTAAAGTGTTCAGAAATGAAGATGTTTCTTTTCTTACCGAACTAGATTAGAAAAAACATGAAGCTAATAAATTGTACAACTTGTTAGGTTGTAAAAACGATGAATGTTTGAACTTGCTGTGATCTACACTCTTCTTAGAAAAGCAACTCATTCCTAGAGCCCAACAAGCTTATTTCACATAGTACAGTGTTTGGTAATGAAGATGTTTATTTTCTTACCAAACTACATTACAAATGAAATGATGCTAGTAAAGTGTACAACTTGTTAGATTGTGCAAATGAGAAAAGTTTGAACTTTCTGTGATCTACACTCTTTATATAAAAGCAACTCATTCCTAGAGTTCAACAAGCTTAGTTCACAGTGTTAAGTGTTTGGTAGTGTAGATGTTACTTTTCTTACCGAACTAGATAACAAAGGACACGAAGATAGGAAATTGTACAACTTGTTTGATTGTACAAAGGAGGAAAGTTTGAATTGCTGTGATTACACTCTTCGTAGAAAAGCAATTCATTCCTGGAGCCGAACAAGCTTATTTTGCACAGTACGGGGTTCGGTAATGAAGATGTTTCTTTTCTTACTGAACTATCATAGAAATGAAATGACGCTAGTAAATTGTACCACTTGTTAGATTGTAAAAAAGAGGAAAGTTAGAACTTGCTGTGATCTACACTCTTCTAGAAAATCAACTCATTCCTAGAGCTGAAAAGCTTATTTCACACAGTATAGTGTTTGGCAATAAAGATATTTCTTTTCTTACTGAACTAGATTAGAAAGGACACGAAGCTAGTAAATTGTACAACTTCTTAGATTGTAAAAACAAGAAAAGTTTGAACTTCCTGTGATCTACACTCTTCATATAAAGGCAACTCATTCCTAGATCTTACCTAGCTTATTTCACACTGTACAGTGTTTGACAATGAAGATGTTTCTTTTCTTCTTGGATTGTACAAAAAATATTAGAAATTAAAAGAAGGTAAATTGTACAACTTGTTAGATTGTACAAACGAGGAAAGTTTGAACTTGCTGTGATCTACACTCTTCATACAAAAGCAACTCATTCTAGAGCCAAACAAGCTTATTTTGCACAGTACAGTGTTCGGTAATGAAGATGTTTCTTTTCTCACAGAACTAGATTAGAAAGGACACAAAGCTAGTAAATTGTACAACTTGTTAGATTGTATAAAGGAGGAAAGTTTGAACTTGCTGTGATCTACACTCTTTATAGAAAAGCAACTCATTCCTAGAGCCTGAACAAGCTTATTTCGCACAGTACAGTGTTTGGCAATGAAGATGTTTCTTTTCTTAACCAACTATATTAGAAATGAAACAAAGCTTGAAAATTGTGCAACTTGTTAAATTGTACAAATGAGTTAACGTTCAACTTGATGATATACAGTGTTCGTAGAAAAGCAACTCATTCCTAGAGCTCAACATGCTTAACAGTACAATGTTTGGAAATGAAGACGTTTATGTTCTTTGCAAACTACATTAGAAATGAAATGAAGGTAGTAAATTGTACAACTTGTTTGATTATACAAAGGAGGAAAGTTTGAACTTGCTGTGATCTACACTCTTTAGAAAAGCAACTCATTCCTAGAGCTCAACATGCTTATTTTGCACAGTACAGTTTTTGGCAATGAAGATGTTTCTTTTCTTACGAAAAATATTAGAAATTAAAAGAAGGTAGGAAATTGTAAAACTTGTTAGATTTTACAAATGAGGAAAGTTTGAACTTGCTGTGATCTACACTCTGGTAGAAAAGCAACGAATTTCTAGAGCCAAACAAGGTTATTTCACAGCACAGTGTTCACTAATAGAGATGTTTATTTTCTGACCGAACTACATTAGAAAGGACACAAAGCTAGCAAATTGTGCAACTTGTTAGATTGTACAAAGGAGGAAAGATAGAACTTGCTGTGATCTACAGTACTGGCAGTAAAGCAACTCATTCTTTGAGCTGAACAAATTTATTTCACACAGTACAGTGTTTGGTAATGAAGATGTTTCTTTTCTTCCAAACTATATTAGAAATGAAATGAAGCTAATGAATTGTACAACTTGTTATATTGTACAAAAAGGAAAGTTGAACTTGCTGTGATCTACACACTTTTGTAGAAAATCAACTCATTCCTAGAGCTGAACAAGCTTATTTCACACAGTACAGTGCTAAATGAAGATGTTTTTTTCTCAAACTAGATTAGAAAAGGACATGAAGCTAGTAAATTGTACAACGTGTTAGATTTTGAAGAAGAGTTTGAACTTGCTGTGATCTACCTTTTATATAAAAGCAAGTTATTCCTAGATTTGAACAATTATTTCAACAGAAGCTAAGAAATGGAACTAGATAAGAAATTTGTTAAATTGGATTGTACAAACGAGGAAAGTTTGAACTTGCTGTGATCTAAACACTTTGTAGAAAAGAATTCATTCCAAGAGCCGAACAGCTTATTTCGCACAGTATCGTATTCGGCAATGAAGATGTTTCTTTCTAACCAAAACACATGTGGAATGACACGAAGCTAGAAAATTGTAAAACATGTAAGATTGTACAAATGAGGAAAGTTTGAACTTGCTGTGATCTACACTCTTTGTAGAAAAGCCACTCATTCCTAGAGCTGAACAAGCTTAACTCACACATTACAGTGTTTGGCAATGAAGATGTTTCTTTTCTTACCAAACTACATTTGAAAAGGAATGAAGCTAGAAAAATATAGGACTTGTTAGATTGTACAAATGAGGAAAGTTTGAACTTGCTGTGATCTACACTCTTCGTAGAAAAGCAACTCATTTCTAGTGCACAACAAGCTTATCTCTCACAGTACAGTGTTTGGCAATGAAGATGATTCTTTTCTTACCAAACTACATTTGAAATGACACGAAGCTACTAAATTGTATAAATTGTTAAATTTTACAAACGAGGAAAGTTTGAACTTTCTGTGATCTACATTCTTCGTAGAAAAGCCACTCATTCTTAGAGCTGAAAAGCTTATCTCACACATTACAGTGTTTGGCAATGAAGATGTTTCTTTTCTTACCTATGTACATTAGAAATGAAACAAAGCTAGCAAATTGTACAAACGAGGAAAGTTTGAACTTGCTGTGATGTACACTCTTCGTAGAAAAACCACTCATTCCTAGAGCTGAACAAGCTTTTCTCACACAGTTCCTTGTTTGGGAATGAAGATGTTTCTTTTCTTACCATACTACATTAGAAATGAAATGGAGCTAGAAAATTGTACAACTTGTTTAATTGAACAAACGAGGAAAGGTTGAAGTTACTGTGATCTACACTCTTCTTACAAAAGCAATTCATTCCAAGAGCTGAACAAGCGTATTTCACACAGTACGCATTTGGAAATGAAGATGTTTCTTTTCTTACCAAACTACATTTGAAATGACACGAAGGTAGTAAATGGTTCAACTTGTTAGATTGTACAAACAAGGAAAGTTTGAACTTGCTGTCATCTACACTCTTCGTAGAAAAGCAATTCATTACAAGAGCTGAAAAAGCTCTTCCCACACAGAACCGTGTTTGGGAATGAAGATGTTTCTTTTCTTACCAAAATATATTTGAAATGACATGAAGCTAGTAAATTATTCAAATTGTTAGGTTGTACAAACGAGGAAAGTTTGAACTTGCTGTGATGTACACTCTTCGTAGAAAAGCAATTCATTACAAGAGCTGAACAAGCTTTTCTCACACAGTACCATGTTTGGGAATGAAGATGTTTCTTTTCTTACCAAACTACACTTGAAATGAAATGAAACTTCTAAATAGTATAACTTGTTCCATTGTACAAATGAGGAAAATTTGAACTTGCTGTGCTCTACACTCTTTGTAGAAAAGAAATTCATTCCAAGAGCCAAACAAGCTTATTTCGTATAGTACCGTGTTCGGCAATGAAGATGTTTCTTTTCTAACCAAACTACATTTGGAATTACACGAAGCTACTTAATTGAATAACTTGTTAGATTGTACAAATGAGGAAAGTTTGAACTTGCACTGATCTACATTTTGCAGAGAAAAGCCACTCTTTCCTAGAGCTAAACAAGCTTATCTCGCACAGTACAGTGTTCGGCAATGAAGATGTTTCTTATGTTAACAAACTACATTAGCAATGAAACAAAGCTAGGATATTGTACAACTTGTTAGATTGTACAAACGAGGAAAGTTTGAACTTGCTGTGATCTACGATCTTTGTAGAAAACCCACTCATTCCTAGAGCTTAAAAGCTTATTTCACACAGTACACTGTTTGCCAATGAAGTTGTTTCTTTTCTTACCAAACTACATTTGAAATGAAATGAAGCTACTAAATTGTATAACTTGTTAGATTGTACAAACGAGAAAAGTTTCAACTTGCTGTGATCTACAGTCTTTGTAGAAAAGCAATTCATTACAAGAGCTGAACAAGCTTATTTCACACAGTACCACATTTGAAAATGAAGATGTTTCTTTTCTTACCAAACTACATTTGAAATGACACAAACCTAGAAAATTGTTCAACTTGTTAGATTTTACAAACAAGGAAAGTTTGACATTGCTGTGATCTACATTCTTGCAGGAAAAGCCACTCTTTCCTAGAGCTAAACAAGCTTATCTCGCACAGTACAGTGTTGCAATGAAGATGTTTCTTATGTTAACAAACTACATTAGCAATGAAACAAAGCTAGGATATTGTACAACTTGTTAGATTGTACAAACGAGGAAAGTTTGAACTTGCTGTGATCTACGATCTTTGTAGAAAACCCACTGATTCCTAGAGCTTAACAAGCTTATCTCACACATTACAGTGTTCAGCAATGAAGATGTTTCTTTTCTTACCAAACTACATTTGAAATGAAATGAAGCTACTAAATTGTATAACCTGTTAGATTGTACAAACGAGAAAAGTTTCAACTTGCTGTGATCTACAGTCTTCGTAGAAAAGCAATTCATTACAAGAGCTGAATAAGCTTATTTCACACAGTACCACATTTGAAAATGAAGATGTTTCTTTTCTTACCAAACTACATTTGAAATGACACAAACCTAGAAAATTGTTCAACTTGTTAGATTTTACAAACAAGGAAAGTTTGACATTGCTGTGATCTATACTCTTCGGGGAAAAGCCACTGATTCCTAGAGCTAAACAAGCTTATCTCACACATTACAGTGTTCAGCAATGAAGATTTTTCTTATCTTACCAAACTACTTTAGAAATGAAACAAAGCTAGGAAATTGAACAATTTGTTAGATTTACAAACGAAGAAAGTTTGAACTTGCTGTCATCTCCACTCTTTGTATAAAAGCAACTCATTCCTAGAGCCGAACAACCTTATTTCGCGCAGCACAGTGTTCGCTAATGAAGATGTTTATTTTCTTACGGAAAGACATTAGAAATGAAAAGAAAGTAGTAAATTTTAAAACTTGTTACATTGTACAAAGGAGTAAAGTTCGAACTTGATCTGATTTACACTCTTCGTAGAAAAGCAACTCATTCCTAGAGCTGAACAAGCTTATTTTACAAGGTACAGTGTTTGGCAATGAAGATGTTTCTTTTCTTACTGAACTACGTTAGAAATGAAATGATGCTAGGAAATTGTACAACTTGTTAGATTGTACAAAGGAGGAAATTTAGAACGTGCTGTGATGTACACTCTTTGGAGAAAAGCAACTCATTCCTAGAGCCAAACAACATTATTTTGCACAGTACAGCATTCGGTAATGAAGATGTTTCTTTTCTTACAGATCTAGATTAGAAAGGACACGAAGCTAGGAAATTGTACAACTTGTTAGATTGTACAAACAAGGAAAGTTTGAACTTGCTGTGATCTACACTGTTCGTAGAAAAGGAACACATTCCTAGAGCCGAACAAGCTTATTTCGCATAGTACAGTGTTTGGTAATGAAGATGTTTATTTTCTTACTGAACTACATTAGAAATGAAATGAAGCTAGTAAATTGTACAACTTGTTAGATTGTACAAAGGAGGAAAGTTAGAACTTGCTGTGATCTACACTGTTTGTAGAAGAGCCACTCATTCCTAGACCTGAACAAGCTTATTCACACTGTACAGTGTTCGGCAATGAAGATGTTTCTTTTCTTACAGAACAACATTAGAAATTAAACGAGGCTAGTAAAGTGTAAAACTTGTAAGATTGTACAAACGAGAAAAGTTTGAGCTTGCTGTAATCTACACTCTTCGTAGAAAAGCAACTCATTCCAAGAGACGAACAACCTTATTTCGCACAGTACAGTGTTCGGTAATGAAGATGTTTCCTTTCTTACCAAACTAGATTAGAAAGGAAAGGTACATCTTCATTGCCAAACACTGTACTGTGTGAAATATGCTAGGTAAGCTTGAGGAATGAGTTGCTTTTCTACGAAAAGTGTAGATCACAGCAAGTTCAATCTTTCATAGTTTTTACAATCTAACTAGTTTTACAATTTACTACTTTCTTTTCATTTCTAATGTCTTTCAGTAAGAAAAGGGACATCTTCATTCCGAACACTGTACTGTGCGAGATAAGTGTGTTCGGCTCTAGGAATGAGTTCCTTTTCTTCGTAGAAGAGCAACTCATACCTAGAGCAGAACACACTTATCTAACACAGTACAATGTTCGGTAATGAAGATGTTTATTTTCTTACCAAACTACATTAGAAAGGACACGAAGCTAGTAAATTGTACAACTTGTTAGATTGCACAAAGTAGGAAAGTTAGATATAGTAAAATTTGTTAAATTGGACAAATGAGGAAGGTTTGAAATTGCTGTGATCTACACTCTTCCGAGAATGCCACTCATATCGAGCTGAACATGCTTATCTTGCACATTAGTGTTAGGCAATGAAGACGTTTCTTATTTTAGCAAACTACATTAGAAATGAAACGAACCTAGGAAATTGTACAACCTGTTAGATTTTACAAACAAGGAAAGTTTGAACTTGCTGTTATCTACACTCTTCGTAGAAAAGCCATACATTCCTAGAGCTAAACAAGCTTATCTCGCACAGCACAGTGTTCGGCAATGAGGATGTTTATTTTCTTGCCAAACTACATTAGAAAGGACACGAAGCTAGTAAATTGTAAAACTTCTTAGATTGTACAAAGGAGGAAATTTAGAACTTGCTGTGATCTACATTCTTTGTAGAAAAGCAACTGATTTCTGCAGCTTAACAAGCTTATCTCGCACAGTACAGTGTTCGGCAATAAAGATGTTTCTTCTCTTACTGAACAACGTTAGAAATGAAACAGAGCTAGTAAATTGTACAACTTGTTAGTGTGTATGATAGAGGAAAGTAAGAACTTGATGTGATCTACACTCTTCGTAGAAAAGCAATGCATTCCTAGAGCTGACCTAGCTTATTTTGCACAGTACAGTGTTCGGTAGTGAAGATGTTACTTTTCTTACCGAACTAGATTAGAAATGAAATGAAGCTAATATATTGTACAAGTTATTAGATAGTACAACGAAAGAAAGTTTGAACTTGCTGTGATCTACACTCTTTGTAGAAAAGCAGCTCGTTCCTAGACCTGAACAAGCTTATTTCACACAGTACAGTGTTTGTCAATGAAGATGTTTCTTTTCTTACCCAACTATATTAGAAATGAAACAAAGCTTGTAAATTATACAACTTGTTAAATTGTACAAACGGGTTAAGTTTGAACTTGCTGTGATCTACACTCTTCGTAGAAAAGCAACTGATTTCTGCAGCTTAACAAGCTTATCTTGCACAGTACAGTGTTTGGCAATAAAGATGTTTCTTCTCTTACCGAACAACATTAGAAATGAAACGGAGCTAGTAAATTGTACAACTTGTTAGATTGTACAATAGAGGAAAGTAAGAGGTTGATGTGATCTACACTCTTTGTAGAAAAGCGACTCATTCCTAGAGCTGAACAAGCTAATTTAGCACGGTACCGTGTTCCGTAATAAAGATGTTTCTTTTCTTACCGAAATAGATTATAAAGATAATGAAGCTAGTAAATTGTACAATTTGTTAGATTGTACAAACGAGGAAAGTTTGAAATGTTGTCATCTACACTCTTCGTAGAAAAGCAACTCATTCCTAGAGCTGAACAAACTTATTTTGCACAGCACAGTGTTTGGTAATGAAGATGTTTATTTTCGTAGTGAACTACGTTAGAAAGGACACGAAGTTAGTAAATTGTACAGCTTGTTAGATTGTGCAATGGAAGAAAGTTAGAACTTGCTGTGATCTACATTCTTCGTAGAAAAGCAGCTCATTCCTAGAGCTGAACAAGTTTATTTCACACAGTACAGTGTTCGGCAATGAAGATGTTTCTTTTCTTACTGAACTACGTTAGAAAAGAAAGGAAGTTAGTAAATTGTACAACTTGTTAGATTGTCCAAACCAGCAATGTTTGAACTTGCTGTGATCTACACTTTTCGTAGAATTGCAACTCATTCCTAGAGCTGACCTAGCTTATTTCACACAGTACAGTGTTTGGCAATGAATATGTTTCTTTTCTTACCAAACAACGTTAGAAATGAAACGAAGGTAGTAAATTGTACAACTTGTTATATTGCACAAACGAGGAAAGTTTGACCTTGCTGTGATCTACACTTTCAGTAGAAAAGCAACTCATTCCTTGAGCTTACCTAGCATATTTCACACAGTACAGTGTTTGGCAATGAAGATGTACCTTTCCTTACCAAAAGACATTAGAAATGAAAAGAAGGTAGTAAATTCTACAACTTGTTAGACTCTACAAACGAAGTAAGTTTGAACTTGCTGTGATCTACACTCTTCGTAGAAAAGCAACTCATTCCTAGAGCCGAACAAGCTTATTTTGCACAGTACTGTGTTCGGCAATAACGATGTTTCCTTTCTTACTGAACTAGATTAGAAAGGACATGAGGCTAGTAAATTGTAAAACTTGTTAGATTGTACAAACGAGGAAAGTTTGAACTTGCTGTGATCTACAATCTTCGTAGAAAAGCAATGCATTCCTAGAGTCGAACAAGCTTACTTCGCACAGTACAGTATTCGGTAATGAAGATGTTGATTCTCTTTTTGAACTACATTAGAAAGGACACGCAGCTAGAAAATTGTACAACTTGTTAGATTGCAAAAAGGAGGAAAGCTAAATCTTGCTGTAATATACATACTTTATAGAAAAGCAACTCAATCCTAGAGCAGAACAAGGTAATTGTGCACAGTACAGTGTTTGGTAATAAAGATGTTTCTTTTCTTACCAAACTAGATTAGAAAGGACACGAGGCTAGTAAATTGTCAAACTTGTTAGATTGTACAAACAAGGAAAGTTTGAACTTGCTGTGATCTACACTCTTCGTAGAAAAGCCACTCATTCCTAGAGCTTAAAAAGCTTATCTCAAACAGTACAGTGTTCGGCAATGAAGATGTTTCTTTTCTTACCAAACTACATTTGAAATGAAATGAAGCTATGAAATTGTATAACTTTTAGATTGTACAAACAAGAAAAGTTTGAACTTGCTGTGATCTACACTCTTCGTAGATAAGCCACTCATTCCTGAGCTGAACAAGCTTATCTCGTACATTATGGTGTTTGGCAATGAAGATCTTTCTTTTCTTACCTAACTACATTAGCAATGAAACGAAGCTACGAAATTGTACAACTTGTTAGATTATATAAACGAGGAAAGTTTGAACTTGCTGTGATCTACACTCTTTGTAGAAAAGCCACTCATTTCTAGAGCTTAACAAGCTTGTCTCGCACAGTACAGTGTTAGGAAATGAAAATGTTTCTTTTCTTACCTAACTACATTAGAAATGAAATGAAGGTACTGAACTGTATAACTAGTTAGCTTTTACAAACGATGAAAGTTTGAACTTGCTGTGCTCTACAGTCTTCACAGAAAAGCTACTAAATCCTAGAGCTTAACAAACTTCTCTCGCACAGTACAGTGTTCGGCAATGAAGATGATTCTTCTCTCATGAAACTACATTTGAAATAAAATGAAGCTATTAAATTGTATAACTTTTTAGATTGTATAAACGAGGAAAGTGTGAACTAGCAGTAATCTACACTGTTCATAGAAAAGCAAATCATTCCAAGAGCCTAACAAGCTTATTTCGCACAGTACCATGTTCGGAAATGAAGATGTTTCTTTTCTAACCAAACTACATTTGAAATGAAACGAAGCTACTAAATTGTATTACTTCTTAGATTGTACAAACGAGGACAGTTTCAACTTGCTGTAATCGACACTCTTTGTAGAAAAGCAATTCATTCCAAGAGCCAAATATGCTTATTTTGCACAGTAATGTATTTGACAATGAACTTGTTTCTTTCTAACCAAAATACATGTGGAATGACATGAAGCTAGGAAATTGTAAAACTTGTTAGATTCTACAAACGAGGAAAGTTTGAACTTGCTGTGATCTACACTCTTCATAGAAAAGCCACTCATTCCTAGAGTGTAACAAGGTTATCTCGCACATTACAGTGTTTGGCAATGAAGATGTTTCTTTTCTTACCAAACTATATTATAAATGAAACGAAGCTAGGAAGTTGTAAAACTTGTTAGATTGTACAAACGAGGAAAGTTTGAACTTGCTGTGATCTACACTCTTTGTAGAAAAGCAACTCATTTCTAGAGCATAACAAGCTTATATCTCACAGTACAGTGTTTGGGAATGAAGATGATTCTTTTCTTATGAAACTACATTTGAAATGAAACGAAGCTACTATATTGTATAACTTAATAGATTGTACAAACGAGGAAAATTTGAACTTGCTGTGATCTACACTCTTGGTAGAAAAGCCAATCATTCCTAGAGGTTACCAAGCTTATCTCTCACAGTACATTGTTTGGCAATGAAGATGTTCCTTTTCTTACCGAAGTACATTAGAATTGAAACGAAGTTAGTAAATTGTACATCTTGTTAGATTGTACAAAGGAGGAAAGTTTGAACTTGCTGTGAACTGCAATCTTCGTAGAAAAACAACTCCTATCTACAGCCGAACAAGCTTATTTCGCACAGTACACAGTTCTGTAATGAAGATGTTTCTTTTCTTACTGAAGTAGATTAGAAAGGACATGAAGCTAGGAAATTGTACAACTTCTTGGATTGTACAAACGAATAAAGTTTGAACTTGCTGTGATCTACACTCTTCGTAGAAAAGCAACTGATTCCTAGAGCTGAACAAGCTTATTTCACATAGTACAGTGTTTTGAAATGAAGATGTTCTTTTCTTACCGAACTACATTAGAAATGAAAAGAAGTCAGTAAATTGTAGAACTTGTTAGATTGTACAACTGAGGAAAGTTTGAACTTGCTCTGATCTACACTCTTCATAAAAACGCAACTCATTCCTAGAGCCGAACAAGCTTTTTTTGCATAGTACAGTGTTCGGTAATGAAGATATTTATTTTCTTACTGAACTACATTAGAATTGAAATGAAGCTAGTAAATTGTACAACTTGTTAGATTGTACAAACGAGGAAAGTTTGAACTTGCTGTAATCTTCACTCTTTGTAGAAAAGCAACTCATTCCTAGAGCTGAACAGGCTTATTTCAAACAGTACAGTGTTCGGCAATGAAGATGTTTCTTTTC
Organism: Orientallactaga sibirica; assembly: GCA_036365145.1. NCBI lineage: Eukaryota > Metazoa > Chordata > Mammalia > Rodentia > Dipodidae > Orientallactaga > Orientallactaga sibirica. The sequence goes on from JAEOAD010000466.1 coordinate 48,659, forward strand.
TTACAGAACAACTTAGAAATGAAACAAAGTTAGTGAAATTGTAAACTTGTTAGATTGTACAAATGAAAGTTTGAACTTGCTGTGATCTACACTCTTCATAGAAAAGCCACTCATTCCTTGAACAAGGTTATTTGCACAGTACAGTGTTTGGCAATGAAGATGTTTCTTTTCTTACAAACTATATTATAAATGAAACGAAGCTAGGAAGTTGTAAAACTTGTTAGATTGTACAAACGAGGAAAGTTTGAACTTGCTGTGATCTACACTCTTTGTAGAAAAGCAACTCATTTCTAGAGCATAACAAGCTTATATCTCACAGTACAGTGTTTGGGAATGAAGATGATTCTTTTCTTATGAAACTACATTTGAAATGAAACGAAGCATTGTATAACTTGTTAGTTTACAAACGAGGAAAATTTGAACTTGCTGTGATCTACACTCTTCGTAGAAAAGCCAATCATTCCTAGAGGTTACAAAGCTTATCTCTCACAGTACATTGTTTGGCAATGAAGATGTTCCTTTTCTTACCGAAGTACATTAGAATTGAAATGAAGTTAGTAAATTGTACATCTTGTTAGATTGTACAAAGGAGGAAAGTTTGAACTTGCTGTGAACTGCAATCTTCGTAGAAAAACAACTCCTATCTACAGCCAAACAAGCTTATTTCGCACAGTAGAGTGTTCTGTAATGAAGTTGTTTCTTTTCTTACTGAAGTAGATTAGAAAGGACATGAAGCTAGGAAATTGTACAACTTCTTGGATTGTACAAACGAAGAAAGTTTGAACTTGCTGTGATCTACACTCTTCGTAGAAAAGCAACTGATTCCTAGAGCTGAACAAGCTTATTTCACATAGTACAGTGTTTTGAAATGAAGATGTTCATTTTCTTACCGAAAGACATTAGAAATGAAAAGAAGTCAGTAAATTGTAGAACTTGTTAGATTGTACAACTGAGGAAAGTTTGAACTTGCTCTGATCTACACTTTTCATAAAAACGCAACTCATTCCTAGAGCCGAACAAGCTTTTTTTGCATAGTACAGTGTTTGGTAATGAAGATATTTATTTTCTTACTGAACTACACTAGAATTGAAATGAAGCTAGTAAATTGTACAACTTGTAAGGTTGCACAAACGAGGAAAGTTTGAACTTGCTGTAATCTTCACTCTTTGTAGAAGAGCCACTCATTCCTAGACCTGAACAGGCTTATTTCACACAGCACACTGTTCGGGAATGAAGATGTTTCTTTTCTTACAGAACAACCTTAGAAATGAAACAAAGTTAGTAAAGTGTAAAACTTGTAAGATTGTACACATGAGAAAAGTTTGAACTTGCTGTGATCTACACTCTTTGTACAAAAGCAATTCATTCTGCCCTCTGAACAAGCTTATTTCACACAGTACAATGTTTGGCAATGAAGATGTTCCTTTTCTTACCAAACAGCAATAGAAATGAAATGAAGCTAGTAAATTGCATAACTTGTTAGATTGTACAAAGGAGGAAATTTAGAACTTGCTGTGATCTACACTCTTATTAGAAAACAACTCATTCCAAGAGCCGAACATGCTTATTTCTCACAGTACAGTGTTCAGTAATGAAGATGTTTCTTTTCTTACAGAACTAGATGAGGAAGGACATGAAGCTCGAAAAGTGTACATTTTGTTACATTGTACAAAAGAGGAAAGTTAGAACTTGCTCTGATCTACACTCTTTATAGAAAAGGAACTCATTCCTAGAGCTGAACAAGCTTATTTCGCACAATACAGTGTTCGGTAATGAAGATGTTTATTTTCTTACCAAACTGCATTAGAAATGAAATGAAGCTAGAAAATTGTACAACTTGTTAAATTGAACAAATGAGGAAAGTTTGAACTTGCTGTGATCTACGCTCTTCGTAGAAAAGCAATTCATTACAAGAGCTGAACAAGCTTATTTCACACAGTACCGCATTTGGCAATGAAGATGTTTCTTTTCTTAGGAAACTACATTTGAAATGACATGAACCTAGCAAATTGTTCAACTTGTTAGAATTTACAAACGAGGAAAGTTTGAAGTTGCTGTGATCTACAATCTTCAGAGAAAAGCCACTTAATCCTAGAGTTGCACAAGCTTATCTCACACATTACAGTGTTGGCAATGAAGATGTTTCTTTTTTTACCTAACTATATTAGAAATGAAACGAAGCTAGTAAGTGGTACAACTTATTAGATTGTACAAACAATGAAAGTTTGAACTTGCTGTGATCTACACTCTTCATAGAAAAGCCACTCATTCCTAGAGCTTAACAAGCTTATCTCACACATTACAGTGTTGGCAATGAAGATGTTTCTTTTCTTACCTAACTATATTAGAAATGAAAGGAAGCTAGTAAGTTGTAGAACTTGTTAGATTTTATAAACCATGAAAGTTTGAACTTGCTGTGATCTACATTTTTCGTAGAAAAGCAACTAATTCCTAGAGCTCACCTAGCTTATTTCACACAATATAATGATTGGCAATGAACATGTTCCTTTTCTTACTGAAAGTCAGTAGAAATGAAAAGAAGGTAGTAAATTCTACAACTTGTTAGATTGTACAAACAAGGAAAGTTTGAATGTGCTGTCATCCACACTCTTCCTAGAAAAGCAACTCATTCCTAGAGCCAAACAACCTTATTTCGAACAGTACAGTGTTCGGTAATGAAGATGTTTCTTTTCTAACCGAACTAGATTAGAAAGGACACGAAGCTAGTAAATTGTAAAACTTGTTAGATTGTATAAATGAGGAAAGTTTGAACTTGCTGTGATCTACACTCTTCATAGAAAAGCAACTAATTCCTAGAGCCGAACAAGCTTATTTCTCACTGTACAGTGTTCGGTAATGAAGATGTTTCTTTCCTTACCAAAATAGATTGGAAAGGACACGAAGCTAGGAAATTGTACAACTTGTTAGATTGTATGAACGAGGAAAGTTTGAACTTGATGTGATCTACACACTTCATAGAAGGGCAACTCATCCCTAGAGTTGAACAAGCTTATTTTGCACTGTACAGTGTTGGGCAATGAAGATGGTTATTTTCTTACTGAACTACATTAGAAAGGATACGAAGCTAGTAAATTGTACAACTCTTTAGATTGTACAAAAGAGGAAATTTAGACCTTGCTGTGATCTACACTCTTCGCAGAAAAGCAACTCATTCCAAGAACTGGACAAGCTTATATCGCACTGTACTGTGTTCGGAAATGAAGATGTTTATTTTCTTACCGAACTACATTAGAAATGAAATGAAGCTAGAAAATTGTACAACTTGTTAGATTGTACAAAGGAGAAAATAAAGAACTTGCTGTGATCTACACTCTTCGTAGAAAACTAACTCATTCTTAGAGCCAAACAAGCTGTTTTCACGTTGTACAGTTTTCAGTAATGAAGATGTTTATTTTCTTACCGCACTAATTTCAAAATGAAATGAAGATAGTAAATTGGAGAAGTTGTTAAGTTGTACTCATGAGAAAAGTCTGAACTTGCTGTGATCTACACTCTTCGTAGAAAAGCAACTCATTCCTCCAGCCAAACAAGCTTATTTCGCACAGTACAGTGTTCGGGAATGAAGATGTTTCTTTTCTTACTGCATGAGATTAGAAAGGACACGAAGCTAGTAAATTGTATAACTTGTTAGATTGTACAAACGAGGAAAGTTTGAACTTGCTGTGATCTACACTCTTCGTAGAAGGGCAACTCATCCCTAGAGTTGAACAAGCTTATTTCACACTGTACAGTGTCTGGCAATGACGATGTTTATTTTCTTACTGAACTACGTTAGAAATGAAATGAAGCAAGTAAATTGTACAACATATTAGATTGTACAAACCAGCAATGTTTGAACTTGCTGTGTAGTACACTGTTCGTAGAAAACCAACTCATTCCTAGGGCTGAACAAGCTCATTTCACACAGCAGAGTGTTCACAAATGAAGATATTCATTTTCTTATGGAACTACATTAAAAAGGACATGAAGCTAGGAATTTGTACATGTTATTAGATAGTACAGATGAGGAAAATTTGAACTTGATGTGATCTACACTCTTCGTAGTAAAGCAACTCATTCCTAAAGCTGAACAAGCTTATTTCACACAGTACAGTGTTTGGAAATGAAGATGTTCCTTTTCTTACTGAAGTACATTAGAAATGAAACTAAGTTAGTAAATTGTACATCTTGTTAGATTGTAGAAACGACAAAAGTTTGAACTTGCTGTGATCTACACTTTTCGTAGAATAGCACCTCATACCTAGGTGGAAAAAGCTGCACTGCATACAGCCATATGGGAGACAGAAGTCAACAGCAGTGAAAACAGTGGACACTGCATATTCAAGTTTGACCATACAGGCCCAATGCCTGAACGGGTGCAATAGTGGTATGTCTACTCTTGGGGCAACCAACTGCTCAATAATTGGACTGAAGTCCCTCTCTAAGAGAGGGAATACATACCTGTTACTGAAAAACCTAAGCAAAAGTTATGGCAGTTGAGGACATGAACCTTAGGGGTATAAAGCCTTCTCTCCTCTGACTAAATGTATATATTTTCTGAACAAGCTGCCCTGGGGGCACTACACTTAATGTTCATGTCCACATATTAATGCTACTCTCACTTCTGGTTAGAGAAGCTTCTCTATTCAGATGGTGATGACCACTGGGATGACCCAAAAGGCAACATAGTGCTGAGAAGAAGTGATAGAGGAGGGCCCAGCGCTGAAACACCTCCCTCACACCCTCCAAGGCTCAGGGACCATTGTGGAAGAGGGGGCGGATAGAATGGAAGAGCCAAAGGAATGGTATGACTTCTTATAATGCAACCCCTAGTCAGAAATTGGCCTCGATGTCCATGACCTCATGGTGCCCAGCAAGACCCTCAAAATAGAAGAAAAACATAATGACATCAAATTAAAAGAAAGACTAATGGAGAGAGGGAGGGGATATGATGGAGACTGGTGTTCTAAAGTGGAATGGGGAGAGAGGAGGGAAACATCATATATTTTTGTATGTTTGTATAGAAGATGTCAATAAAAAAATTAATAATTTAAAAAAGAAAGTGAATACAAGGTGGTACATCTGGTTGACAGGGAAGAAAACTAAATTGTGTGAGGAGATAATGGGGATTTAATATTAAATATATTAAATTTGATGCACTTGTGAAAAAAGGAAGAAAAATAAAAGACATGTAAATATAAAGAATAAGAAGACTTGAACACAAATTACTCAATGTATGAAAAAGGTCCATTTACTGGTCATATCACATCAATGAGAGAAGTTGAGGTATAAAAACAAAAATAACTTGCTGAGTCAGGTGTGGTGGCACACACCTTTAATCTCTACACTTGGGAGGCAGAGGTAGGAGGATTGCCATCAGTTTGAAGCCACCCTGACACTACATAGTGAATTCCAGGTCAGCCTGGACTAGAGCAAGACCCTACTTCGAAAAATGAAAAAAAATAGCTTTCTGGAGATCACACAGGTCTTGCAAAGCAGATTCTCAAGCGTGGGCAGTGCCATCGCAAAGCCTATCATTTATCATTTGACTATAGTGCTTCTTTGGGACCCCAGACAGGCTTAGGTAGTCTGATAGTTTGTTAAGTTATAAGGGTCATGCTGCTGTCTGAATGTCTCAAATGTTGGGGCTGTACTGGAGGGCTGTGGAGCCTTCAGGAGAAGGGACAAGAGTTCAGACATTAGAGGACAGGCTTGAGGTCTTACAGCTTAGCTTCACTTCCTGTCCCCTCTCTGCTTGCTGACGGGATGTGATGTGATGTGACCCAGTGCTTCACAATTCTGCCAATGTGTTTCTGCACTATGCCAGACTACCCTCTTGGAACTATACACCAGAATTAACCCATCTTCCCAGACCACAGAATGGAGAAAATCTTTCCAAGTGATACATCTGACAGATTATTAATGTCTAGGATATGTAATGATCTCCACAAACTACACATCAAAAAGACAAATTACCCAATTAAAAATGGGCTATGAAAAGAAATAAAAGGGACTAATATTTTAAAACATATTGGCTGCTGGGAAATGGGGAGACATTTATTCAATGGTTCAGACAGTGGAAGGTTGCATGATTCCATAAAATAAACACCACCATGCTTGTGTAAGCAACCCTCATTAAACTGTGTAACTCAAACATTCACACATAAGGTCACAGACAGTCGCAAAGACATCCATATAGATGAGAACTACTAGGTGGGAAGGAGGAAGAGTTCAGTGGGACAAAGAAAAGAAGGTAATGGGAGATGATTATGGTCAAAATACATTATACACATGTACAACAGTTGCCAATAAATAAAATTAAGCTAAAAAATTATCACACAAAGTGTCTAGGATATTCATAATTTTTAAGGTGGCTAATGTTACCTACACAAGGCTGTCATGGTAGGAGGGAAAAACATGAAGACATCAACATTGAAGAGAAACTAGTTAGAAAGAATAGATTCAATGTAGGAGGATCGTGGGGGGGGAAGGGTGGTGGGAGAGGGTTATGATCATGGTATATTGTCTTCATTTATGGAAACTGTCAACAAAGGTACTTCAAATTTTTATGCAGTTATTTAAGAGAAAGAGGGAGAGAGAGAGAGAGAAAGAATGGGCACGCCAGGGCCTCAGCCACTACAAACAAACTCCAGACACATGCACCACCTTGTGTGCTTACGTGGGTCCTGGAGAATCAAACCTGGGTCCTTAGGCTTCACAGGCAAGCATCTTAATTGCTAAGCCATTGATACAACCTCAATGAAAAGTTTTTAAAAGGGGTGGAGATTTCTCAGTGCTCAAAGATGCTTGCTTGTAATGCCTGATGACCTCAAGGTTCTGGCTTGCTCTGTTCATTCATTCATTTCTCTCTCTCCCCCAAATAAACACATGAATTATTTTTCAAGTTTAGAACAAAAAATAGTAAGTATCCTTGCTATATACCAGTATCCAATATGGGCTGTGGAGGTGGCTCAGAGGTGAAAGGTGTTTGCTTGCAAACCCTGCTGGCCCTAGTTTGATTCCCCAGTACCCATGTAAAGACAATAGCAGGGCTGGAGAGATAGCTTAGTGGTTAAACGCTTGCCTATGAAGCCTAAGGACCCCTGGTTCGAGGCTCGGTTCTCCAGGACCCACATAAGCCAGATGCACAAGATGGCGCATGCATCTGGAGTTCATTTGCAATGGCTGGAGGCCCTGGCACACCCATTTCTCTCTCTCTCTCTCTCTCTCTCTCTCTCTCTCTCTCTCTGCCTATTTCTGTATCTCTCTCTCAAATAAAAAAAATAAAATATTTTAAAATAAGACAATAGCAAACATACTGAGGATGAAACCAGGGAAACAATCCCATTCACAATTGCCACAAATAGATAGACGAGGTAGACAGAGAGATGAATGGATTGATACCACACACACACACACACACACACACACTATTACACACACACACACAAAAAAAAACTTGAGAATGACCCTAATCATGGTTCTAGGTGTGTGGAGCATGCCTTTAAAATCCCAGCACTTGGGAGGCAGAGGTAAGAGGATCACTGTTGAATTCGAGGCCACCCTGAGACTACAGAGCAAATTCCAGGTCAGCATGACCTAGAATGAGACCCTGCCTCGAAAAACAACAACAACAAAAACCCTAAACATGGAAGTGAAAAATTTAAAACACTTGAGAAAGAAACTGAAGTAGACATTAGAATATATAAGGATCAGAAGCAGGCAGGCAGGCAGCCATAGTGAGTAGTTCAGGCACCCTGTACATTGCTTGGCCTGAGCTGCAAGCACACCCTTCTCTTATACAATGCACCTAGCAACCTGGAACCCCACCTGCACTGAGCTACAGCTACATGTATGCCTGGTACAACATAACAGAACCGTTATCTCCTGCCCTTGGGGCCATAGTTTCCGACAAGCACCCATTCAAATACATTCTAAGATAGCTTAGGAATCAGAACAGTAGGGGCCACCCAGCCTGAAGGGCTTTAGGGTACATGCATATTGTTGAGTCCATTTGTGAACTTTCAGGAAGAAAGCCCTATGTATTATTGTATGCCTGTGTATGAATAGGTATGAATATGATAAAAAATAAATGCATCATGTGAAGTCCCATGCACTGTAGAGAAAAGGAAAGCTGTCTGTAAGTGAAACCAGAGCACCAAACTACTTCCCTAGCAAATGACCCATCCTCACCTAAGACTCCTGCAGAGCAATGGCCCTGACCATGTCCCTGGGTCTGTGAGCACTCTTCACTCCAGTCAGTGCCTGTTGCCACTTTGGCAGTGTGCTAACCCTTCATCATCACTTTGGTCCTCAGAAGTTTCTTGCTGCTAAACTACCTGTGTGCACCTTTCTTCAGTTCTTGGAGTAAGAGGCCAAGAACCTAGAAAGTTCCAGCGAACACCAGTAACAGACCTCCCCTCCCATGAATAGGGATTGGAAGCATCAATGTTTTGAAACCGGCTCTGACCAAAAGCAATCTACAAACTGGGTGTGATAGTGCACACCTTTAATCCCAGCAATCAGGAGGCAGAGGCAGGAGGATAGCTGTGAGTTTGAGGCCACCCAGAGACTACCAAGTGAATTCCAGGTCAGCCTGAGCTGGAGTGAGACCCTATCTTTAAAAAAAAATGCAATCTACAGAGTCAATGCAATCCCCACCAAGACCCAACCACCATTAGTCACACTAATAGAAAAAAATTTTTTAAAATTAATTTGGAAGCAGGAACGACCTCAGACAGGTCAAGCCATCCTGGAGAAAAAATAAAGGATATAAAATAACCAATAAAAATGTGATGATTGGGCTGAAGAGATGGCTTAGCAGTTAAGGCATTTGCCTGCAAAGCCTAAGGACCCACGTTTGATGCCCTAGGACCAACAAAAGCCAGATTCACAAGATGGGGCATTTGCCTGAAATTCCTTTACAGTGGTTGAAGGCCCTGGTGTGCCTGTTCTGTCTATCTGCCTCTTCCTCTCTCTCTCCCTATCAACCAGTGAATAAAATATTTTGTAATGGGATGATGTTGCAGTCAGGTTCGCACTGCTGGTAGAAAACATCCGACCAAGAGCATCTTGTGGGGAAAAAAAGAGGTTTACTTTGGCTTACAGGCTCGAGGGGAAAGCTCCATGATGGCAGGGAAATGATGGCATGAACAGAGGGTGGACATCACTCCTGGGCAACATACAGTGGACCATAGCAACAGAAGGGTGTGTCAAACATGGCAAGGTGAAGCTAGCTCTAATACCCATAAGCCCACTCCCAAAAATACTCTACCACCAGGAGGCTTTAATTTTCAATTGCCATCAGCTGGGAAGACTACCATTCATAACACTTAAATTTATGGGGGACACCTGAATCAAACCACCACATTCTGCTCATAGCCCCATAAACTGATAACCATACATGATGTAAAATGCAATGCTTCATGCAACTTTCAAAGTCCCCATAGTTTTTATCAATCCTAATGATATTCATACATCCCCATAATCCAAGGTCTTTTAACTAAGCCATAATACCAAAAAAAAAAAAAAAATCCTCCCCCAAACCCATAATGACACAGAATAAACATTCACACTGCAAAGGATGGCACTGGGCAAAGCAAGGAAATTTTCACCAATACAAGATTTAAAACAACCAGGGCAAACATCAAACTCTGTAGCTCCAAGTCCAACAACTCTATTCAATGAAAAATCTCCAAGTGCGATAATTCTAACCAGCAACAAGTCTCTGGAGTTCCAATTCTGCCCCTCCAGCTAGGCTACTCACCGTTCTGGAAAACTTCATCAGGGGCCAGCAGCCCTCCTTGGCAGCCATCTCCTGGTCCCGGTATCACCACTGGGCCTCTGCTCCAACCCAAGGTCCATCCTCATGGCCCATGGGATCTCCATGCAGGCATCCAGCAAACCTGCTTCACACTGCCCATGGCCATTTCTAAATTATAAGATCGCATTGTAAACTCAATGATCCTCTCTTTCCTACATTTCTTATACACCATAATACCAGGTAGAGTGACAATTTGTTAATCCAGGGGGGAATAAAGCAGACTTTGAAAAACAGGACACTCCTTCAGCATTCAGGCCCCTTCAAAAGAGTACATTCTTCCTGTTGCCCCTGTGCAGGTCAGCTGGCTCAATCTCAAAAGTTATAATCTCTCAAAAAAAAACTGCAGGTGAATGGGCAGCAGTTTAGTTCCAAAGATTTCATTTTTCTGTGTCATATCCCTCTGCTCACCTCAGTTCATTTCTATGCAGAGCAACCCTGCACAACTTCTCAGACACGGGCATAACAGCAAGCTTCTCATACCAACTGCTAGTCAAGACCAAGTAAAGCTCCTTCTCTCCCTCATAAGCCAAACCTCACAGTCCATAGTTCTTACTGCATTCAGGCCTTTCAACTCTGAGCAGAATAGTCCATCAAGGTGTACGTACAGCACTTCAAGGTGTCTCTTAGGATAAGGATTCAAATCATCTTGAAAATCAACTCCCAAAGGCCAAAACCACACAGTCAGGTGTCTAGCTGCAATTCCACTCCTTAGTAGCATTTTACTGTTGCAGTCAGGTTTGCACTGCTGGTAAAAATCACTCAACTAAGAGCAGCTTGTGGGGGAAAAAAAGAGGTTTACTTTGGCTTATAGGCTTGAGGAGAAAGTTCCATTATGGCAGGGAAAATGATGGCATGAGCAGAGGGTGCATATCATCTCCTGGCCAACATAACATGGACCATAGCAACAGGAGAGTGTGCCAAACACTGGCAAGGGGAAGCTGGATATAATACCCATAAGCCCACTCCCAACAATACTCTACCTCTGGGAGGCTTTAATTTCCAATTGCCATCAGCTGGGGAGACTAGGATTCAGAACACTTAAGTTTATGGGGGACCCCTGAATCAAACCACCACAGATGATATATTCAATTTTAACATGGAAAAAATCAAAAGATTTCCAAAGACAATGAAATAATATTTTTTCTGAAATTAACAAAAATTGGCAAGATTGAAAACAGTGCTGGGCTTTCTGAGTCGCAGCACATTCATTGACTTTCGGAGTACAAGTCACACTAGAAGAGAGAGTAGATGAACTTGGATACAGAAGCAGGTCCAAGGCATCTTCACTGTCCAGCAATGAATTCATGACGGACAGGATCAAGCAGCCCTTACCTGGATGACAGGCAACTCCCCTGGAGCAGCCAGTCTGGGTGTTTTTCCAGAGACACAGGACAAGGACATTTGGTGGAGCAACCCTGGCTGAGTCCCACTCCCCCCAGCCAATGGCTGATGATGGCTGCACATCCAGTGGCATTTGACCAGGAGGAAACACCTGACCATGCCATAGCAACTCCCAGCCATGCAGGGGAGCAAGAAGAGTGCAGGACAAAACAAAACAAAACAAAACAAACAAAGTGTACGATACAGACTGAAGATCAAGCAGAGGCTTGTAAGAGGAACTGTAATGGGGTGCTAGGGGTGCAGGAAAGTCCTTGAACACGAAACCCCACATTTGTTCCTAATTTTAATCAAAGACTTAAAAAAGACAGAGAAGGGTAATGATTAAATTATTACATTTGCTGAAGGAAGTACGGAGCCAATGAAAAGCACTTACATGGCTAGAGACCCTATGTGGAGTGCCTGGAAAACCAGGGAAAGAAAGTTCAAGGAGCCCTGCCATGTGGGGAGCTGGAGGGGATAAAGAACCTATGTGGAGAGTAAGGGCTAGGGGGCCCAGCCAAGGAAAAACTCACCCAGAGCTGGAAGTTCCAAAGTGGTCAGAGAGCCTGTCCTCCCCTTGTAAAGGTATTTATAACCTTAGTGTGGTGGGCTGTCTTCTGGCTCAGGTTAACCAGGGACACAGCTGGTTGGTTAGGGCTAGGGGCTGTCTCAGGAAGAGGCTAGCCCTGGCACCAAGTTCCAGGGGATTAACTTGACCAACCACAATGCTTAAATCTTATGAAGACCTCCCTCCCAGGAGGGGTCCTGGTTGCTTGTGGAGAAACAGGTCTAGGGAACTAGGCAAGAGATAAGAAGTCAGATCATCCTGGATTTCTGGCAAGCACAGACTTTCTTGTGCTTTTTTGAAACCTTCAGGGGTCCAGTCACCCTAACTGTATCCCCCTCTCAGAATGACAGGGACCTTGGAATGAGAGCCTTGGCTGTCTCCTGATGCCCCGCTTCAGACACTCCACCACATAAAGCTCAGCAGAGGCTGCCATGGATCAACATCCAGAGAAGAGGACCCCATCCAGTGGAAACTGGGGCAGGGTAAGCTCAATGGGCCTGAAAGGACCTGGGCATGGGAAGCCTGAGCTAGTCTGTCCCAGCCAGAAAAGTCAGGCACCCTCCCCCAGCACTGCGGGGGAGTGAGTACAGTGCCAGCAGCAGCACACTAAAACAGGTGCTCAGGTGGATAAGGCTTCTGCGTCCTCATCCCAGAGTTCACATCACAGAATGCCACAGCTGCACACTCTCCTTGACTTGCAGATCTGAGCTTCAAATTTCTAGATGAGCAGCTGAAAGTCAGAGTGCCGATAGAGAACAAGATGCTAGAATGAGGCAGTGGCAGCTACTGTGAGAGAACACTGGAACACATGGGACCTGAATGTAGTAGAGGAATCACAGGAGGGCAGGGTTTAAGCAGGGGTGGGGGATGAGGGAGGGATGGAATGGTGGGAGGATGAATCAAAACCAAGGATATGGGCTGGAGAGATGGCTTAGCACTTAAGGCGCCTGCCTCCTAAGCCTAAGAACGCTGGTTCCATGTCCAGTGATTCCAATCTCCAGGTCCCACGTTCATCTAGATGCAAAGTGATGCAAGGGGGCAATGCCACACTTGACTAGAAGGCAGCACATGCATCTGGATTTCGTTCACAGCAGCTGAGAGGCTGCTGTCGTGCCCATCTCTATCAGTCTTCCTCTCCCTCTCTGTCTCTGTCAAAAAAAAAAAAAAAAAAAAAAAAAAAAAGAATAAAAGCTAAGGATATGTGAATAAGCCACATGGAAACCTACTATTGGTAAACCAATTAAGATATCCTTGTTTGAAGAAGTGTTTCAGGAGGCTGGAGAGATGGCTCAGATCTTGAGACACTTGCCTTCAAAGACACTAAAGACCTGGGTTTGATTACCAAGAATCCACACAAAACCAGATAAACAAAGTGGCATATGCATCTGGAGTCCATTTGCAGCAGCTACTGGTCCTGGTATGCCATTCTTGCTCTGTCTCTCTTCTCCCAATGCTTGCAAAAAAATAAATTTTTAAAAATTAATTTTAGGCCAGGCGTGGTGGTGCATGCCTTTAATCCCAAAGGTAGGAGGATCCTTATGAGTTCAAGGCCACCCTTAGGCTACATAGTGAATTCCAGGTCAGCCTGGGCTAGAGTGAGACCCTATCTTGCAAAAAAAAAAAAAAAAAAAAAAAAAAAAAAAGAAAAAGAAAAAAGAAAAAAGAAAAAAATTAATTTAAGGCTGGAGAGGGCATAGCAGTTAAAGTGCTTGCCTGCAAAGCCACAGGACCCAGATTAGACTCCCCAGTACCCACGTAAGCCAGATGCACAAGGGGGTGCACACATCTGGAGTTCATTTGCAGTGCCTGGAGGTCCTGGTGCACCCATCTTTTCTCTCTCTCGCTCTCTCTCCCTGTCTCTTTCTGTATCTTTCTATATCTCTCTCAAATAAATAAAAATATTTTTAATTAATTATTTTTTATTTGCAAGCAGAGAGAGAGAGAGATAGCAGCAGAGAGAGCAGACAGAGAGAATGGAATGGGCACACCAGGGCCTCTAGCCATTGCAAACGAACTCCAGATGAATGTGCCCCTTGTGCAGCTGGTTTTCATGCATCCTGCAGAATCGAACTGGGATCCCTTGGCTTCACAGGCAAATTTCCTTATACCATCTCCCCAGTCCCCAAATAAATGAAAATATAATATTTCTTAAATTTTAATCTTTAAGCCAGGTGTGGTGGCACACACCTTTAATCTCAGCCCTTGGAAGACAGAGGTAGGATGATCGCCATGAGTTCAAGGCCACCCTGAGACTACATAGTTAATTCCAGGTCAGCCCGGGCAGGAGTAAGACTCTTCTTTGAAAAACAAAACAAAACAAAAATAAATGTATCTCAGCAAGCTGTAGAGATGGCTCAGTGGTTAAATCCTTGTAGTCCAGGTTGCATTCCCCAGCACCCACGAAAAGCTAGATGCACAAAGTGGACATGTTTGGAGTGACAGGAGGTGCTGCTGTGCCTGGTCTCCATCCCCTTTTCCTAATATGCTTGCAAATAAATAACATTTCATTAATAAAGTGGACAATGATACAATGAGACACCTACCATCAACTCTGGCCTACACACACATGTGCACTCCACACACTTGTGCCCACATACACAAACATGCATACACACATGAAAGTATATGACATTGACATACACACAAAAAGCTTCCTACATCAACAAGGTGAAAGAGGAGTGAAACAAAAGCACTCCTTTCCAGAAGCACATTTAAAATGGGGCTGAGGTTTCACAGACCCATATGGTGAAAAATTTCAATGTACAAACTTCATGTCTCTAACCTAAATATTTACATATGCAAAAAACACTTTATTAAAAGACTATGGTTGTTAAAAAGGTACCCTACACACTATAATTACAACACTATAATTGGAAACGCTGTCAAAGGCATGACACAGCCTCATATGGAGAAGAGAGTCATGATTGATAATCTCGGCTGTCAACTGCACAGGAATTAGAATGACCACAGAAAGCACTCTCGCTGCATGAGTGGGTGAGGAATTTGCTAAAGAAAGTGAAATGAGGTGGGAGGACCCAGCCTACCTATGGGAGGTGCATTGCATGGGGGTCCTCATGCTGAATAACATAGAAAATGGGTGAGATGAGCTCTAGAATGCATCTCTGGTTCCTGGCTGCAGATGCAACACAACCACCTCAAGCTCCTGCCACCAAGCCTTCCTGGCCATCATCGATGGCACCCTTAAACTTTTAGTCAAAATGAGCCCTTCCTCCTTCCCTCCCTCCCTTCCTAGTTGATTTCATCACATATTCTATCACAATAACAAAAGAAATAATGGATCATCAAATTTTGTGGGTCACTAAAAATTGCATCAAGAGTACTATGGTTTTGATGAGGTCTGTGTAGTCCCTAAGAATCCATTGTGACTAAAGCCTTTGCCTCAAGGTGGGAAGTGGCAGACCCTGAAGATGGGGTCTAATAATAGATTCTTGGGCCCTTTCAAGACACTGTGAGAGCCTGCCTGTCTTCTCTTTCTTTCTGTTTTGGGTCTGGATATTATTGATCTACTTCTATACATGATCCTGTGGCACCATTTTCTACCCTAACCCACGCTGAGTCCATGCAGGCAACATGCCTTTAAATCTCTAAAACTAGGAGCTGCTTCTAATTCTAAGTGAGCATTTTGTAAAGGAAAGTGAAGCTGACTGGGTTAACACAGGGCACCTGTCCCTCATTCCCCATTCCAAACCTGAAGGCCATACACATTTGTCTTCTTCTAGATGAGGGACAGCGTGTTTTCAACTACAAATCACATTACCTTTGTGGCAAGCTCTAGTCCAACTTTGTCAGCCTCAGCTTCCAGTGTTCTACTGTATGCTCTGTCAAACATGTATACTAAGAAGGAAAGGATAAGGTGGTTTCATTCATGGCAAAATGAATAACAAAATATGTTTTAAAATAATTGCATGGAGAATGTAGGATAAAATTTCTATCTTTTTGTTGTTTGGTTTTTGATGTAAGGTCTTTTTCTAGGCCATGCTGATGTGGTATTCACTATATTGTCCCACGCTGGCCTTGAACTCATGGCGATCCTCCTACCTCTGCCTTCTGAGTGCTGGAATTAAAGGTGTGTGCCATGACACCCAGCTAAAATTTCCAATTTTAAAATATTTTTATTTATTTATTGAAGAGCATGAAGGGGAGTGGAGAAGAAAAGAGAGGAGAGGTGCACCAGGGCATCTTACCACTGCAAACAAACTCTAAACACATGTGCCACTGTGTGCATCTGGCTTTACAAGGGTGCTGGGGAATCACACCCAGGCCTGCAGGCTTTGCAAACAAATGCCCTAAACTGCCAAGCCAACTCCCAAGCTCCAGAATGCAATTTCTACACTAGATAACTCATATTTACAGATCATCATGATATAAAATATAAAATATAAGGGGATGGAGACATTGCTTAGTAGTTGAGGTGCGTGCCTATGAAGCCTAAGGACCCTGGTTCAATTCCCCAGAACCCATGTAAGCCAGATTCACAAGGTGGTGCATGCATTTGCATTTGTTTGCAGTGGCTAGAGGCCCTGATGTGCCCATTCTCGGTCTTACTCTGTCTGCCTCTGTATGTGTGTGTGTGTGTGAGTGCATGTGTGTGTGTGTCTGTCTGTCTCTCTGTCTCTCTCTCTCTGTCTAGTAACTATTTTCTAACATAGGCTCTATCTTTTCACTATAGTTTAATACTTTGGAAAACTGAAAAAAATAGAAAAAGTCCTCCAAACAAATTCTGGAAAGTCTGTAGTATTGTTAGCTTACTTCTTTCTTCCCAATTACAATCTCCAGTACTGAACAGAGTATTTCCTAAGACAGCTCACTAGTTCAGCTGCTTACAAGGCCAAGAAACATGGAGATCCTGCAGTTTTAACTGAAAATTGAAAACAATACAGGTAAACGATAGTCAATGACAGGACTAGACAATTTATTTAAGTAAGAAAATTAACCACAGAGGAGAATGTTCATTCTTTGATAAATTTCCTTAATTTCCTTTGCCTTTCCTAAGTATTGATTAGGTGGAAAAATAATTTTTTCTTCTGACTTCAAAAAAAAAAAACCAAGAAATATCATACCTTTAACTTTCCTAATTGCTTGTATTTATAAGAATGCTCCCAAGTTAAATTATAATTTTCAATAAATACTAAATGAATAGGCAAGACTTTTGAGTGAAGCACAATTAATCAACCAAGCCATTTTTCAAATATGTTTGTGATGGCTAGAAATAATGCAATTAATCAAACCTCCAACATGAGAGGGTTATATAGGACTTCCTTCCTTCTCAGTTACATGTTTTACAGTGATGAGCTACATCACATAGTGCCTTCGCCTTCACTCTCATTAGGAACTCTACATGTGCCCTGTGGAGGGTACTAGTACTCTGCTCAAACACTGGCTTAGAAAGAAGATGACAGAGAACCCATGCAAAATGAAGCTGGGAACAGAACAAACCCCTAGATCTGCAAGGAAGACAAAATGAACCAGTACTAAAATCAGTAGCTCAGACTAATTTCAGAGGCAGTACTGTGCCACATGCCTTAACTCAAGGTTCTCAACCCTGTGTGATTTTTGTTCCTTGGGGATATTCGTAAATGTCTATCTTTTTATTTTTATTTTTGAGATGGAATCACAGCATTTCCCCAGTGGTCTCACACTCATGGGCTTCGGCGCTCCCCCTGCCTTAGACTCTCAAGGACCCAAGAACACAGCAGTATGCCATCCACTGCCTCTGGGAGGCAGTTTTGAATGTCACTGCTGTGGGGACACAGAGCCACTGGAATCTACTGGGCAGAGACCTGATATGCCACAAAACATCAGCAATACACAGAACAATTCCACACCGCTAGCTATAATGCACACCAAATATCAATAGCTCAGAGTCAATCATCTCTTCCTGTGTCATTCAACATTCCCAGCAAATGAATGACTGACAGAAGAATGTAAGGAATCCCACTCCATGATGACTTTAATACCAACCTTCCCTTCTGGTCTCCAAACACAATGAGGGGGCTCTGCAGAGGGAAAGTCACCATGCCAAGAAAATCACTGCAGGACCTCAGCTCAGGGGAAAGGGATTCACTGAAGACAATCTATTTCATTTGCAAGTTAATTATTTAACTGAAGAATTACAGGGACAAGGCAAGATTCACCAAGTATTTTAAGAATACTACAACTACAAGGTTCCTGTGTTATAGCCAAGCTTTCTGATCCCATTGCAACCCAAAGCATCTATGCATTAATGGGAAACTACAGAAATTCCTTTGACAGCCCAGCAAGTTAGTAATATTTCCAATACATACATGGTTCTATGACCTGAGCACTATATTTCCTTCTTAGATTCGAGGACCTTTGTTTCACAATAAATGAAGCCATTTAAATGCCAACACTGTAAATGAACCCCTCAATATCCAAAACAATTTTTCTCATAGAATTTGCACAACAGACTTGAACAGAACCAGATGGTACCTAGATGAGTGCTCCAACACATCGTTAAACAAGTATCAGGCTGCTCCTTAATAACCAAAACTCCCAGGCCAGAAGGAAATATGTGATGAATGATATAAAATAAAATAATCACAGTTAGCCGGGCGTGGTGGCACACGCCTTTAATCCCAGTACTCTGGAGGCAGAATTACGAGGATCACAGTGAGTTTGAGACCACCATGAGACTACATAATGAATTCCAGGTCATGCTGGGCTAGAGTGAGAACCTACCTTGAAAAACCAAAACAAAAGGGAAAATGAACTAAAATAATGGACCTATGTTTCATGACAAAATGTGTAAGCATTTCTACTACATGTCGGTTTTCAAAGATGACATAATATCTTCACCACAGAAAATAATAAATACAAATTATTTTACACTTACCTCCTGTACCTTGGAATGTATCCACTGGCCCACAATTGCCAAAATATCTCGTGGACAAATGGTCCAAATCATTGTGAGAAAAATCATACCAAGGAAACCCAGCAAATGAGCCAAGCTGGTCTTTTTCTTCTGCCTGACAATAATAAAGATAGTGAAAATTACATTTAACAAACTAAGACACTGAAAATGTATATTTTCTAGTTATTGTGCAAATCACAGTAAATAATTACATGTGTTCAACTGGCCTTCACCAAACTAGATCCAAAGTGCTGTCTTTAGAGGACTTGTCTAATACAGGCTCTTGTCCTTCTCTTTGCTTGCATACCTTCTAGTCTTGTGTGCCTTTAACTCACATTTTCTGAGTGACTTTCAATCAAAGGAGAATGATGGGTCCCTTAACCTACAGTTTCATTTATCTGCTAAGCACAAAAACTACAAAATGGTTGCAATTATCCCCATTGATAGATAATGAATCTGAAAGGGAGATTTTAAAAACTTCCCAGGCCAGGTGTGGTGGTGCACACATTTAATCCCAGTACTTGGGAGGCTGAGATAGGATGATCACTGTGAGTTAAGGCTAGCCTGAGACTGATTCCAGGTCAGTCTGGGATAGAGCAAAACACTACCTTGAAAAGCAAACAACAACAACAAAAAATACCTTTGGAAATTCACATAGCTATTAGTACACATTCATCTAGGTGGAGTGGGGTTGTACACATAATTTGCATTTGAAGTCATTATTATTTGCATTTCTGACTTACCATTTTGCAATTTACCTTCTTGTTCTCAGTGAAAGAAAACCTACTTCTGACTAATTATGTGGAAAAAAAGGTACTTATGGGCTGGAGAGATGGCTTAGTGGCTAAGACGCCTGCCTGCTAAGCCTAACAATGCTGGTTCCAATGTCCAGCGGTTCCAATCTCCAGGTCCCACGTTTAGCCAGATGCAAAGTGACACAAGGGTGCAATGCTGCACTCGCCCACAAGAGGGCGCACACATCTAGATTTCATTCACAGAAGTTGAGAGACTGTTGGCGCTCCCATTTCTGTCTCCCTCTCCTTCGCTGTCTCTCTCTCCAAAAATAAATTTAAAAAAATAATTTTTTTTAAAGTGTACTTATATGTTTCATGAACAGCTTAATTAAAACAGCTGCGGAGAAGGCTCAGCAGTCAGGTGCTCACCTGCCAAGCCTAATGACCCAAACTCAATTCCCCAGTACCCACATAAAGCCAGATGCACAAGGTGGCACGTGCATATGGAGTTTATTTGCAGAGGACCATTCTCTCTCTCTCTCTCTCTCTCTCTCTCTCCCTCTCTCCCCTCTCTCTGAAAGAAGTAAAATATTTTTTGAATGAGTACTACAAACACATGCTTTATGCTACTAAAGAGCCACATGGCCTCTTTGCCACATTAGTGGTGTTATTTAGAACCTTCAGAACCATGAGCTTCCTCCCATAGGAAATGGAACAAACACACACACGTTAGGAGTTATGAGTTAAGAACGAGAAGGTGGAAACCCAGGTGATGCACCATAGCCTGGGGCACAGCAAGGTGTCACTACTGCTCTGCATCAGTTATCTATGACACAGCAACCTGGATAATTCCTGAGAAGTTCCAAGCTCTCCTCTGAGGGTGAATAAGAAGGGATGAAAACTGGCTTACCCACTTAAATAGTAGTGTCACTTCCCAAGATGCATTTTCTAACCTGCTTAAATATTAGTGTCACTTCCCAAGATGAATTTTCTGACTACGCTGAAAATATGTTAATAATTACAAGAAGAGTAATTCTGAAATAATTAGAGTGTGGGAATAATTGCTTTTTAGCAAAAGAAGCAGGTGATACAGACAGTATTTATGAGAAAAACTAATTACTGAGTATCATATAGTAAAAACCCTAGTCTCAAAATGAGCTAAGGCTTCTGGTCCACATGGTGTCTGTGTAAGCATGCCTCACCTGGTGGGGAAGCAAAGGCAAATCCTTTAGGGATCTTTAGTAGGCTTTGGGGCACACAGGGACCTGGGAGGGCACTGAGAAAGGAAAACTCCAATTCCCGTGCTCCAGCCCTCAAAAAATCCACTACACCAGAAACACTCGCCACTGCAGCCCCACCCCTACCCTCATCCCCAGCAGGTGGCCCCGCCCTCAGGGTGCCGACCTGGCCCATTCCTCACCCTCCACCTGATTGGGAACCTTGCACCTGGTCCCCTGGATGGCAACCCTGGGTTGGGTAACCACTGCACCCCGCTCCCCTGCCCACCACCTCAGAGGGAAGCCCCGCCCAGCATCATTCACACAAAAATTAAGTTGATAATTTTTAAGATCACATGTACTGAATAGAGTACTTCATTGAGAATATCTCATAAAGATGTGTTTAACTCTCATGTCAAGCAGGAATTTGAATGTGTACATTAAAAACATCTATGTCTAGATGTGTACATGCATGTATACAGATATACATGTACATATAATTTTTTAACACTTCCAGGTTTTGTTTGTTAATTTTTTAACACTTTCTTAATGATAAAAATGGTAGAAGATACATTTATTTCATTTGAGGTCCGGTCTCCCTCTTCCCAAAATATTTTCTCAACTTGCCTCTTACTAGGCTAAATCCTATGAAAGAATTCAAATCTTTATAGGTGCAGTGCTGAAAGACTGGTCTTAACTAAGAAATATTTTTACATTAAGAACTCATTGTTAGCCGGGCAAGGTGGCACATGCCCTTAATCTCAGCACTCTGGAGGCAGAGGTAGGAGGATCACCATGAGTTCCAGGCCACCCTGAGACTATATAGTGAATTCCAGGTCAGTCTGAGCCAGAGTGAGACCCTACCTCCAAAAACAAAAACAAAAACAAAAACCCTCATTGTTGCTTCTGTTTTTAATCCCCAACCATGGATAAGGTCAGAAGTTCACTTGTATTAAAAAGATATCAAACAAAAGGCAGCGTGGTGGCATATGCCTTTAATCCCAGCATTTAGGAGGCAGAGGTAGGAGGATCACCATGAGTTTGAGGCCACTCTGAGGCTTCATAGTGAATTCTAGGTCAGTCTTGACTAGAGAAAGACCTTATCTTGAAAATCCAAAAGTAAATTAATAAAATAAAATAAAAACCAAGAACCAGGTGTGACAGCTCATGTCTTAAGTCTGAGCACTCAAGGCAGTGGTAGGAGATCACCTTACATTCAAGACAAGCCTGGACTACATAATGAGTTCCAGGCCAGCCTGGGCTACAGTGATGCACTGCCTTAAACAGAATGATATAAAGACCTAGGCTGATTCTCCATCAACCAGCACTGGAAACCTGGGAAAGAGAGCTCACCTACCCACCATCTGGCATGGCGAAAGCAGTGACCCACAGACGCAGCTGGGCTTCCTGAGCCCACCACACAGCAAAAGGACCCAAGCAGCCATGCAGCATAGCTGTGATCAAACCAGTTCCAAAAGGTAACTTGGTATACACCAGGTTAGTACCCACCAAATCAACCCGGTATATAGGCTTTGCATTGGAAGGGCGAATTGCACCTTCCATATCAGTGTACATTCTATGTTAAACCTGATGGATGGTCAGATCTGACAATCCTAAGTAAGCTATATTTTGGGCTGCTCATTTGTTGCTTCCTGATTTGTTTCCTCCTATGTCATTCATTGGGGATGGGTCTCACTTGAACACAAGCTGACCTTGGAACGTTCTACAGACCAGAAATCTTAGCCTCCCAGTTGACAGGATTAAGGGTGTGGGGTAATACACATCCTTAGGAACTGTGACTTTGTTAGAGGATCTGTTTGTCATAATACCTGCTTTTGCACAAATACTCTGTGCTGTATCTCATTGAAGGGGTACATTGTTGAGTTAATTTTTTAGAATTTGACTGTATTCTGTTCCATTCACCCCACTTGATACTCTCATAGCAGGCAAACCCAACACCTAGGGTCACTTCTGTGATTACTCTGAGAGCCTTAAGAGCAACACTTTACACCTTAAACTCCTACCCTGAAGATAAATAATATCAGATTGATTGATGCATCTAATATTACTGCAGATATTTAGAAAACCCAAGCATTAAATTAATCCAAGATGCAAAGATTAATACATTACAATACAAGAAACACAAAAAATGAAGACAATATAAATCCACCTAAAAGTATTAATATCTCAGATATGACCTTCAGTGAGGCTGACTTAGAGGAAATCCCCGAGAAAAATTTCAAAAAAATGATTATAATTATGTTCAAAGAACTCAAGGAGGAAATGAAAGCGTTCAAAGACCTCAAAGAAGAAATCAAAGGATTCAAAGAACA
Organism: Orientallactaga sibirica; assembly: GCA_036365145.1. Lineage (NCBI taxonomy): Eukaryota > Metazoa > Chordata > Mammalia > Rodentia > Dipodidae > Orientallactaga > Orientallactaga sibirica. The sequence goes on from JAEOAD010000466.1 coordinate 71,606, forward strand.
CACAGAAAGCCAATTTAATGAAATAAGAAGGTCAATAATAGACATAAATACAGAAATAGAAATAATAAAGAAAACCCAGTCAGAAATGCTGGCAATAAAGAAAGCAGTCAGTGAAATAAAAATCTCTGTAGAAAATCTGTCTAGTAGAATGGATGAAGGAGAGAACAGAATATCTAAACTAGAAGACCAAGTAGCAGATCTAATACAGTCCAACAGAGAAAGACAAAATAACAGGAAGGTATGAATGGGAATTTCAAGATATTCGGGACACTATGAGAAGATCAAACATAAGAATTCAAGGGATAGTAGAAGGAGAAGAATTTCACTCCAAAGGCATAGTAGGAATTTTCAACAAAAACACTCATTCCTGGAGCTTTACAAGTTTATCTCGCACAGTACAGTATTTGGCAATGAAGATGTTTCTTTTCTTACCAAACTACATTTGAAATGAAAGGAAGCTACTAAATTGTACCACTTTTTAGATTGTACAAAGAGGAAATTTAGAAATTGCTGTGATCGACAGTCTTGGTAGAAAAGCAACTCATTCCAAGAACCGAACAAGCTTATTTCGCACAGTACCATATTCAGCAATGAAGATGTTTCTTTTCTAACCAAACTACATTTGGAATGAGACGAAGCTACTTAATTATATAACGTGTTAGATTGTACAAAGGAGGAAAGTTTGAACTTGCAGTGATCTACACTCTTCGGAGAAAAGCCATTCATTCCTAGAGCTGAACAAGCTTATCTCGCACATTACCGTGTTTGGAAATGAAGATGTTTCTTATCTTACCAAACTACATTAGCAATGAAACAAAGCTAGTAAATTGTAGAATTTGTTAGATTGTACGAATGAGGAAAGTTTGAACTTGCTGTGATCTACACTCTTTGTAGAAAAGCCACTAATTCCTAGAGCTTAACAAGCTTATCTCGCACAGTAGAGTGTTTGGCAATGAAGATGTTTTTTATCTTACCAAACTACATTTGAAATGAAACAAACCTAGGAAATTGTACAACTTGTTAGATTGTACAAAGGAGGAATGTTAGAACTTGCTGTGATCTACACTCTTCGTAGAAAAGCAACTCATTCCTGGAGCCGAACAAGCTTATTTCACCCAGTACAGTGTTCAGCAATGAAGATGTTTCTTTTCTTAGTGAAAAACAATACAAATTAAAAGAAGGTAGTAAATTGTACAACTTGTTAGATTGTACAAACGAGGAAGGTTTGAACTTGCTGTGATCAACACTCCTCGTGGAAAAGCAAATCATTCCTGTAGTCGAACAAGCTTATTTTGCACATTACGGTGTTTGGCAATGAAGATGTTCCTTTTCTTACCGAAAGACATAAGAAATGAAAAGAAGGTAGGAAATTGTACAACTTGTTAGATTGTATAAACGAGGAAAGTTTAAACTTGCTGTGATCTACACTCTCTTACAAAAGCAACTCATTCCTAGAGCCGAACAAGCTTATTTCGCACAGTGCAGTGTTTGGTAATGAATATGTTTCCTTTCTTACAGAACTAGATTAGAAAGGACACGAAGCTAGTAAATTGTACAACTTCTTGGATTGTACAAACGGGGAAAGTTAGAACTTGCTGTGTTCTACACTTTTTGTAGAAAAGCCACTCATACCTAGAGCTTAACAAGTTTATCTCACACAGCACAGTGTTCGGAATGAAGATATTTCTATTTTTACCAAACTACATTAGAAATGAAACGAAGCTAGCAAATTGTAAAATTTGTTAAATTGAACAAACGAGAAAGGTTTGAACTTGCTGTGATCTACATTCTTCGGAGAAAGCCACTCATTCCTCGAGCTGAACAAGCTTATCTCGCACATTACAGTGTTAGGAAATGAAGACGTTTCTTATCTTAGCAAACTACATTAAAAATGAAATGAAGCTAAGATATTGTACAACTTGTTAGATTTTACAAACGAGGAAAGTTTGAACTGCTGTGATCTACACTCTTCGTAGAAAAGCAACTCATTCCTACACCCGAACAAGATAATTCGTAGAGCACAGTATTCTGTAATGAAGATGTTTATTTTCATAGCGAACTAAGTTAGAAAGGAAACAAAGCTTGGAAATTGTACAGCTTGTTAGATTGTACAAAGGAGGAAAGTTAGAACCTGCTGTGATCTACATTCTTCATAGAAAAGCAACCCTTTCCTAGAGCTGAACAAGTTTAAATCACACAGTACAGCGTTCGGAAATGAAGATGTTTCTTTTCTTACTGAACTACGTTAGAAATGACATGAAGTTAGTAAATTGTACAACTTGTTAGATTGTACAAACCAGCAACGTTTGAACTTGCTGTGATCTACACTTTTTGTAGAAATGCAATTTATTCCTAGAGCTGACCTAGCTTATTTCACACAGTACAGTGTTTGGGAATGAATATGTTTCTTTTCTTACCAAACTATGTTAGAAATGAAACAAAGGTAATAAATTGTACACCTTGTTATATTGCACAAACGAGCAAAGCTTGACCTTGCTGTGATCTACACTTTTCGTAGAAAAGCAACTCATTCCTAGAGCTGACCTAGCTTATTTAACACAGTACAGTGTTTGGCAATGAAGATGTTCCTTTTCTTACGAAACGACAATAGAAGTGAAAGAAATCTAGTAAATTGTATAAGTGGTTAGATTGTGCAAAGGAGGAAAGTCAGAACTTACTGTGATCTACACTCTTCGTAGCAAAGCAACTGATTCCCAGTGACGTAAAAGCTCATTTCGCACAATACAGTGTTCGTTAATGAAGATCTTTATTTTCTTACCGAACTAAATTACAAAGGACACAAAGCTAGAACATTGTACAACTTGTTGGATTGTATAAATGAGGAAAGTTTGAACTTGCTGTGATCTACACTTTTCATAGAAAAGCAACTCATTCCTAGAGCTGACCAAGCTTATTTCACACAGCATAGTGTTTGGCAATGAATATTTTCCTTTTCTCACTGAAAGGCATTAGAAATGAAAAGAAGCTAGTAAATTGTACAACTTGTTTGCTTGTACACACGAGGCAAGTTTGAACTTGCTGTAACCTACACTCTTTGTAGAAAAGCAACTCATTCCTAGAGCCGAACAAGCTTATTTTGCACAGTACAGTGTTCGGCAATGAAGATGTTACTTTTCTTACTCAACTATATTAGAAATGAAACAAAGCTTCAAAATTGTACAACTTGTTAAATTATACAAAGGAGTTAACGTTGAACTTGCTGTGATCTACACTATTCATAGAAAAGCAACTCATTCCTAGAGCTGACCTAGCTTATTTCACACAGTGTAGCAGACAGCTTCAGGTTCGCTGAGATGAACTTCCAGACCAGGCACAGTTATGGAGGAAGGGATATTATTTATTGAAGCTTACAGATCCAGGGGATGTTCCATAACGGCAGACGTTGCGGCCTGCTCTCACAAGGCCAGGCAGAGAGAGCAAAAGCCAACCAGCCACCACACCACACAGAGCAAAAACTACAGCCAAAAGGTCACACAGCACACTTCAGGAACTCCTGCTAGGCATATTTGCATATCTTTACAATGGAATCTCAAACCATCACCACACCTTAAGACCAGCCCCCAGTGACATTGCCTCTAGCAAGGTGATTGCAGATGCAAACTATAACTAAAAAAACACTGAATATATTGGGGGACATATATTCAAACTACCACACATTAGTGCCCCTGGCCCCCAATATATTTAGCTCCTGGCCCCCAATAGATTTATAACTATCACACATTGTAAATTGTACTCAGTCCAATTTCAAAGGTTCTCACAGTCTTGATCAACTTAAGATAGTGAGTCCTGTAAAATCAAACAAGTTAAATACTTTCAACATGTCAAGGCACAGAGTAAACATTTTTAACTGGTATAAGGCATAGCAAGGAGAAACTAAAACAATGCAAACTCAACCACCATCAGCAGTCATCAAACTTCTGCAGTTCAAGTTCAATATAACCAGAGACTAACAGTCTCCAGGTTTTCCAATTCCGCCCCTCCAGCTGGGCAGAGTCGCCAGGGAAAACTTTCATCCCATGCCAACACTGCACTCCATGGTAGCCCTTTGCACAGTCCTGGTGTATCCAAAACATCTTCAGGTTCCATGCAAACTTGGTCCCATCTTCCAAAAGGCTCTTCCAGCCTATTCCTGAGGGACTTCATGCCCTGCCTTCATGCTGCATCTCAGCAGCGGCTCCTGGAACCATGTGCAAGAAATGACCACTCCATGCATTTTTCATGCTTCCAAAACTAATACCAGGTGTGCAGGACACAGCCATATTCTTAATCCAGGGATTAAATAAACCACAGCCTTGAACAGCAGGTTCCTTCTCCAGTCAGCTCTTTCCAAGAATTTGCATTTTTAGCAGTCTTTTCTCAGGCATCCTCTCCATTGTTTTAATGTAAATCAGTCGTCAGGCCACCTTCCTTCCACCTTCCTTAAGATTGCTAATGTGGTTGACAATAGCAGCTAAACCAGTCTCAATGCCTCTACTTTTAAATTGCTTCAAGTTTTCCAGCTTAAAATCTTAAAATCTCAGTCCAATATCTTTAGCCAAGCACATTAGTCCATTATGAATTTAACCTTGATCAAACTTTCTGTGCCTGGGTAGCAGAATGTAGCCATCCCTTATGCCAGTAGCCCAGTTCCAACAAAGTCGTCTGCACTCTTTCCTTCCCCTTAGAAAGCTCATAAGCCAAGCCTTGAAGTTCAATACTGTCTGCACTTAGCATTCTCAAACTCTGATCAGAATAGTCCATAAAACTTGGCTTACCACTCCAGAAGGCACCTTCAGTTGCAAGCACCAAGACCATGCCCATTCCTCCAAAACAAAGGTTCCAAAAGACTGTGATCCACACGATCTGGTTCATCTCACCTCATTCCTAGGTACCACTTTACTGTAGCAGACAGCTTCAGGTTCGCTGAGATGAACTTCCAGACCAGGCACAGTTATGGAGGAAGGGATATTATTTATTGAAGCTTACAGATCCAGGGGAAGTTCCATAACGGCAGAAGAAGCAGCCTGCTCTCACAAGGCCAGGCAGAGAGAGCAAAAGCCAACCAGCCACCACAGCACACAGAGAAAAAAAACTACAGCCAAAAGGTCACAAGCTTATTTCAGGAACTCAGTGTTAGGAACATTTGCTTTTCTTTTACATTGGAATCTCAAACCATCATTGTACAACTTGTAAGACCAGTACAAGTGACATTGCCTTTGAACTTGATTGCATCTACACTCTTTGTAGAAAAGCAACTCATTCCTAGAGACATAACAAACTTATTTCACACAGTACAGTGTTTGGCAATGAAGATGTCCCTTTCTTACTGAACTACATTAGAAATGGAAAAGAAAGTAGTAAATTTTACAACTTGTTAGATTGTACAAAGGAGGAAAGTTTGAACTTGCTGTGATCTACACTCTTAGTAGAAAAGCAACTCATTCCTAGATCTGAACAGCTTATTTCACACAGTACAGTGTTTGGCAATGAAGATGTTTCTTTTCTTACCAAACTACATTAGAAATGAAATGAAGCTAGTAAATTGTAAAACTTGTTAGATTGTACAAAGGAGGAAAGTTTGAACTTGCTGTGATCTACACTCTTCTTAGAAAAGCAACTCATTCCTAGAGCTGACAAGCTTATTTCACACAGTACAGTGTTTGGCAATGAAGATGTTCTTTTCTTACCAAAAAGACATTAGAAATGAAAAGAAGCTAGTAAATTGTATAACTTGTTAGATTGTACAAACGAGGAAAGTTTGAACTTGCTGTGATCTACACTATTCGTAGAAAAGCAACTCATTCCTAGAGCTGAACAAGCTTATCTCGCACAGTACAGTGTTTGGCAATGAAGATGTTACTTTTCTTACCAAACTACATTAGAATGAAAGAAGGTAGTAAATAGTATAACTTGTTAGATTGTACAAACGAGTAAAGTTTGAACTTGCTGTGATCTACACTCCTCGTAGAAAAGGAACTCATTCCTAGAGCTGAACAAGCTTATTTCTCACATTACACTGTTTGACAGTGAAGATGTTACTTTTCTTACCGAAACACATAAGAAATGAAAAGAAGGTAGTAAATAGTATAACTTGTTAGATTGTACAAAAGAGTAAAGTTTGAACTTGCTGTGATCTACACTCTTCGTAGAAAAGCAACTGATTTCTAGAGCTGAACAAGCTTATTTCGCACAGTACAGTGTTCGGTAATGAAGATGTTTCTTTTCTTACAGAACTAGATTAGAAAGGACATGAAGCTAGAAAATTGTACAACTTGTTAGATTGTACAAAGGAGGAAAGTTAGAACTTGCTGTTATCTACACTCTTCATAGAAAATCCACTCATTCCTAGAGCTGAACAAGCTTATTTCACAGAGTACAGTGTTCAGCAATGAAGATATTTCTTTTCTTACCAAAAGACATTAGAAATGAAAAGAAGGTAGTAAATTATACAACTTGTTAGATTGTACAAACGAGGAAAGTGAGAGCTTGCTGTGATCTACACTCTTTGTAGAAAATCAACTCATTCCTAGAGCTGAACAAGGTTATTTCACCCAGTACAGTATTTGGCAATGAAGATGTTTCTTTTCTTTCTGAACTATGTTAGAAATGAAACGAAGCTAGTAAATTGTACAACTTCTTAGATTGTACAAACCAGCAATGTTTGAGCTTCTGCGATCTTCACTTTTCGTAGAAAAGCAACTCATTCCTAGAGCTCACCTAGCTTATTTCACACAGTACAGGGTTTGGCAAAGAAGATGTTCCTTTTCTTACAGAAAGACAATAGAAATGAAAAGAAGCTATTATTGTGCACCTTGTTAGATTGTACAAACAAGGAAAGTTTGAACTTGCTGTGATGTACACTCTTCGTAGAAGGGCAACTCATCCCTAGAGTTTAACAGTCTTATATCGCACAGGGCAGTGTTCAGCAATGAAGATGTTTCTTTTCTTACTGAACTACATTAGAAAGTACATGAAGCTAGTAAATTGTACAACTTGTTAGATTGTACAAAGGAGGAAAGGTATAACTTGCTGTGATCTATACTCGTCGTAGAAAAGCAACTCATTCCTAGAGCTGAACAAGCTTATTTCACACAGTACAGTGTTCGGGAATGAAGATGTTTCTTTTCTTACTGAACTACATTAGAAATGAAATGAAGCTAGTAAATTGTACAACTTGTTATATTGTACAAACCAGCAATGGTTGGACTTGCTGTGATCTATACTGTTCATAGAAAAACTCATTCCTAGAGCTAAATAAGCAAAATTCACACCGTACAGGGTTCGGCAGTGAAAATGTTTCTTTTCTTACTGAACTAGATTAGAAATGAAACAAAGCTTGTAAATTGTACAACTTGTTAAATTGTACAAACGACTTAAGTTTGAACTTGCTGTGATATACGCTTTTCTTAGAAAAGCAACTCATTCCTAGATCTTACCTAGCTTATTTCACACTGTACAGTGTGTGGCAATGAAGATGTTTCTTTTCTTACCGAAAAATATTAGAAATTGAAAGACGGTAGGAAATTGTACAAATTGTTAGACTGTACGAAAGAGGAAAGTTTGAACTTGCTGTGATCTACACTCTTCGTAGAAAAGCAATTCATTACAAGAGCTGAAGAAGGTTTTCTTGCACAGTACTGTATTGGGTAATGAAGATGTTTCTTTTCTTACCAAACTACATTAGAAATGGAACAATGCTAGCAAATTGTACAACTTGTTAAATTGAACAAACGAGGAAAGGTTGAAGTTACTGTGATCTACACTCTTCTTACAAAAGCAATTCATTCCAAGATCTGAACAAGCTTATTTTGCACAGTACCACATTTGGCAATGAAGATGTTTCTTTTCTTACCAAACTACATTTGAAATGACACGAAGCTAGCAAATTGTTCAACTTGTTAGATTTTACATATAAGGAAAGTTTGTAGTTGCTGTGATCTGCACTCTTCAGGAGAAAAGCCACTCATTCCTAGAGCTGAACAAGCTTATCTTGCACATTACTGTGTTCGGCAATGAAGATGTTTCTTATCTTACCAAACTACATTAGAAATGAAATGAAGCTAGGAAATTGTACAACTTGTTAGATTGTACAAACGAGTAACGTTTGAACTTGCTGTGATCTACACTCTTCATAGAAAAGCAAATCATTTCTAGAGCCAAACAAGCTTATAGTACCCAGTACAGTGTTTGGTAATGAAGATGTTTCTTTTCTTACAGAACTAGATTAGAAAGGACACGAAGCTAGTAAATTGTACAACTTGTTACATTGTACAAACGAGGAAAGTTTGAACTTGCTATGATCTACACTCTTCGTAGAAAAGCAACTCATTCCTAAGGCTGACCTAGCTTAATTCGCACAGGACACTGTTCGGTAGTGAAGATGTTACTTTTCTTACTGAACTAGAAAAGAAATGAAACGAAGCAAATATGTTGTACAAGTTGTTAGATTGTATAAAGGAGGAAAGTTTGAACTTGCTGTGATCTACGCTCTTCTTTGGAAAGCAACTCATTCCTAGACCTGAACAAGCTGATTTCACACAGTACAGTGTTCGGCAATGAAGATGTTTCTTTTCTTACCCAACTATATTAGAAATGAAACAAAGCTTGTAAATTGTACAACTTGTTAAATTGTACAAACGAGTTAACTTTGAACTTGCTGTGATCTACTCTCTTCGTAGAACAGCAACTCATTCCTAGAGCTGACCTAGCTTATTTCACACAGTACAGTGTTTGGCAATGAAGATGTCCCTTTTCTTGCCAAAAGATATTAGATATGAAAAGAAAGTAGGAAATTGTACAACTTCTTGGATTGTACAAAGGAGGAAAGTTTGAACTTGCTGTGATCTACACTCTGTAGAAAAGCAAATCATTCCTAGAGCTGACCTAGCTTAATTCGCACAGTACACTGTTCAGTAGTGAAGATGTTACTTTTCTTACCGAACTAGAAAAGAAATGAAATGAAGCAAATAAATTGTACAAGTTGTTAGATTGTATAAAGGAGGAAAGTTTGAACTTGCTGTGATCTACACACTTCGTACAAAGGCAACTCATTCCTAGAGCCGAACAAGCTTATTTCGCACAGTACAGTGTTCGGTAATGAAGATGTTTATTTTCTTACCGAACTTGATTAGAAAGGAGGCGAAGCTAGTAAATTGTAAAACTTGTTAGATTGAACAAAGGAGGAAAGTTAGAACTTGCTGTGATCCACACTCTTTGTAGAAAAGCAACTCATTCCTAGAGCTGAACAAGTTTATTTCACACAGTCCAGTATTCGGAAATGAAGATTTTTCTTTTCTTACCGAAATACGTTAGAAATGTTAGGAAGCTTGTAAATTGTACAACTTGTTAGATTGTACAAATAGGAAAATTCGGACTGGCTGTGATCTACACTTTTCATAGTCAAGCAAGTCATTCCTAGAGCTGAACAAGCTTATTTCACACAGTACAGTGTTCATCAAGGAAGATGTTCCTTTTCTTACTGAACTACATTAGAAATGAAACATAGCTAGGAAATTGTACAACTTGTTATATTGTACAAACGAGGAAAGTTTGAACTTGCTGCGATCTACAATTTTCATAGAAAAGCAACTCATTGCTAGAGCTGACCAAGCTTATTTAACTCAGTACAGTGTTTTGCAATGAAGATGTTCCTTTTTCTTACCGAAAAATATTAGAAATGAAAAGAAGGTAGTAAATTGTACAACTTGTTAGATTTCACAAACGAGGAATGTTTGAACTTAGGGTGATCTACACTCTTCGTAGAAAACAACTCATTCCTAGAGTTGAACAAGCTTATTTCACACAGTTCAGTGTTCAGTAGTGTACATGTTACTTTTCTTACCGAACTAGAGTAGAAAGGACACGAAGCTAGTAAATTGTACAACTTGCTCGATTGTACAAACAAGGAAATTTTGAACTTGCTGATAAATACACTCTTAGTAGAAAAGCAACTCATTCCTAGAGGGGACCTAGCTTATTTTGCACAGTACAGTGTTTGGTAGTGAAGATGTTACATTTCTAACTGAACTAGATTAGAAATGAAATGAAGCTAATATATTTTACCAGTTATTAGATTGTACAAAGGAAGAAAGTTTGAACTTGCTGTGATCTATGCTCTTCGTAGAAAAGCAACTCATTCCTAGACCTGAACAAGCTGATTACACACAGTACAGTTTTCAGCAATGAAGATTTTTCTTTTCTTTTAGAACTAGCTTAGAAAGGACACTAAGCTAGTAAATTGTACAACTTCTTAGATTTTACAAATGAGGAATGTTCAAACTTGCTGGGATCTACACACACTTAATAGAAAACCACTCATTCCTAGAGCTGAAAAAGCTTATTTCACACAGTAGTGTTCGCCAATAAAGATGTTTCTTTTCTTATGACACTAGATTAGAAAGGACACAAGCTTAGTAAATTGTAAAATTTGTTAGATTGTACAAACGAGGAAAGTTTGAACTTGCTGTGATCTACACTCTTCGTAGAAAAGCCCCTCATTCCTAGAGCTGAACAAGATTATTATCTCACACATTACGGTGTTTGGCAATGAAGATGTTTCTTTTCTTACCTAACTACATTAGAAATGAAATGAAATGAATCTATGAAATTGTATGACTTGTTAGATTGTACAAACGAGGAAAGTTTGAACTTGCTGTGATCTACACTCTTCGTAGAAAAGCCCCTCATTTCTAGAGCTTGCTTTCTCTTTTACGGTGTTCAGAAATGAAAATGTTTCTTTTCTTACCTAACTACATTAGAAAAGAAATGAAGCTACTAAACTGTATAATTTGTTAGCTTTTACAAACAAGGAAATTTTGAACTTGCTGTGATCTACACTCTTCGGAGAAAGCCACTCATTCCTAGAGGTTAGCAAACATATCGTGCACATTACAGTGTTAGGAAATGAAGATGTTTCTTATCTTACCAAACAACATTTGAAATGAAATGAAGGTGGGAAATTGTACAACTTGTGAGATTGTATAAATGAGGAAAGTTCGAACTTGCTGTGATCTACACTCTTCGTAGAAAACCCACTCATTCCTAGAGCTGGACAAGCTTATCTTGCACATTACAGTGTTTGGCAATGAAGATGTTTCTTTTCTTACCTAAGTACATTAGAAATGAAATGAAGCTACTAAATTGTATAAGTTGTTAGCTTTTACAAACGAGGAAAGTTTGAACTTGCTGTGATCTACACTCTAGTAGAAAAGCTTCTCATTCCTAGAGCTTAACCAGCTTATCTCGCACAGTACAGAGTTTAGAATGAAGATTTTTCTTTTCTTACCAAACTGCATTACAAATGAAAAGAAGACAGAAAATTGTACAAATTGTTAGATTGTACGACCGAGGAAAGTTTGAACTTGCTGTGATGTACACTCTTCGTAGAAAAGGCACTCATTCCTAGAGATTAACAAGCTTATCTCGAACAGTACAGTGTTCAGCAATGAAGATGTTTCTTTTCTTACCAAACTACATTAGAATTGAAATGAAGCTAGCACATTGTACAAATTGTTAAATTGAACAAACGAGGAAAGTTTGAACTTGCTGTGACCTACACTGTTCAGAGGAAGCCACTCATTCCTCGAGCTGAACAAGCTTATCTTGCACATTACAGTGTTAGGCAATGAAGCTGTTTCTTATCTTACCAAACTACATCAAAAATGAAACGAAGCAAGGAAATTGCACAACTTGTTGGATTGTATAAACGAGGAAAGTTTCAACTTGCTGTGATCTACACTCTTCGTAGAAAAGCCACTCATTCCTAGAGCTAAACAAGCTTATGTCGCACAGTACAGTGTTCGGGAATGAAGATGTTTCTTCTCTTACCAAACTACATTTGAAATGAAATGAAGCTACTAAATTGTAAAACTTCTTAGATTTTATAAACGAGGAAAGTTTGAACTAGCTGTGATCTACACTCTTCGTAGAAAAGCAATTCATTCCAAGAGCCTAACAAGCTTAATTCGCACAGTACCGTGTTCAGCAATGAAGATGTTTCTTTTATAACCAAACTACATTTGAAATGACATGAAGTTAGTTAATTGTATACCTTGTTAGATTGTACAAACGAGGAAAGTTTGAACTTGCTGTGATCTACCCTTTTTGTAGAAAAGCAATTCGTTCCAAGAGCCGAACAAACTTATTTCACACAGTGCTGTGTTCGGAAATGAAGATGTTTCTTTTCTAACCAAACTACATTTGTAATTACATGAAGCTACTTAATTGTATGAGTTGTTAGATTGTACAAGTGAGGAAAGTTTGAACTTGTACTGATCTACACTTTGCGGAAAAAAGTCACTCTTTCCTAGAGCTGAACAAGCTTATCTCGCACATTACAGTGTTTGGCAATGAAGATGTTTCTTATCTTAACAAACTACATTAGCAATGAAAAAAAGCTAGGAAATTGTACAACTTGTTAAATTGTACAAAAGAGGAAAGTTTGAACTTGCTGTGATCTACACGCTTCATAGAAAACCCACTCATTCCTAGAGCTGAACAAGCTTATCTTGCACATTACAGTGTTTGGCAAAGAAGGTGTTTCTTTTTTTACCTAACTACATTAGAAATGAAAGTAACCTAGAAAATTGTACAACTTGTTCGATTGTACGTACAAGGAAAGTTTGAACTTGCTGTCATCTACACTCTTTGTACAAAAGCCACTTATTCCTAAAGCTTAACAAGCTAATCTCGCACAGTAGAGTGTTCAGCAATGAACGTGTATCTTATCTTACCAAACTACATTAGCAATGAAACGACACTAGGAAATTGTACAACTTTTTAGATTGTACAAATGAGGAAAGTTTGAACTTGCTATGATCTACACTTGTTGTAGAAAACCCACTCAGTCCTGGAGCTTAAAAAGCTTATCTTGCACAGTACACTGTTTGCAAACGAAGATGTTTCTTTTCTTACCAAACTATATTTGAAATGAAACGAAGCTACTAAATTGTATAACCTGTTAGATTGTACAAACGAGGTAAGTTTGAACTTTCTGGGATCTACAGTCTTCTTATAAATCCATTCATTGCAAGAGATGAACAAGCTTATTTCGCACAGTACCGCATTTGGCAATGAAGATGTTTCTTTTCTTACCAAACTACATTTGAAATGACACAAACCTAATAAATTGTTCAACTTGTTAGATTTTACAAATGAGGAAAGTTTGACGTTGCTGTGATCTATACTCTTCGGAGAAAAGCCACTTATTCCTAGAGCTGAACAAGCTTATCTGGCATATTACAGTGTTCGGCAAAGAAGATTTCTCTTATCGTACCAAAGTACATTAGAAATCAAACGAAGCTAGGAAATTGAACAACTTGTTAGATTTTACAAATGAGGAAAGTTTGAACTTGCTGTTATCTACACTGTTCGTGGAAAAGCAACTCATTCCTAGAGCCGAACAACTTTATTTCACACAGCACAGTGTTTGCTAATGAAGATGTTTATTTTCTTACCGAAAGACATTAGAAATGAAAAGAAAGTAGTAAATTTTACAACTTGTTACGTTGTACAAAGGAGGAAAGTTAGAACTTGATCTGATTTACACTCTTCGTAGAAAATCAACTCATTCCTAGAGATGAACAAGCTTATTTCACACAGCACAGTGTTTGGCAAAGAAGATGTTTATTTTCTTACCGAACTACGTTAGAAATGAAATGACGCTAGGAAATTGTACAACTTGTTAGATTGTACAAAGGAGGAAAGTTAGAACTGGCTGTGATGTACACTCTGGAGAAAAGCAACTCATTCCTAGAGCCAAACAACCTTATTTCGCACCGTACAGTGTTTGGTAATGAAGATGTTTCTTTTCTTACAGATCTAGATTAGAAAGGACACAAAGGTATGACATTGTACAACTTGTTAGATTGTACAAACGAGAAAAGTTTGAACTTGCTGTGATCTACACTCTTCGTAGAAGAGCAACTCATTCCTAGACCTGAACCAGCTTATTTCACACAGTACAGTGTTCGGCAATGAAGATGTTTCTTTCCTTACTGAAATACGTTAGAAATGAAATGAAGCTAGTAAATTGTACAACTTATTAGATTGTACAACGGAGGAAAGTTAGAACTTGCTGTGATCTACACTCTTCGTAGAAAACCAACTCATTCCTAGAGCCGAAAAAGCTTATTTCACACAGTACATTGTTCCATAATGAAGATGTTTCTTTTCTTAATGAACTAGATTAGAAAGGACACGAAGCTAGTAAATTGTACAACTTGTTAGATTGCACAAAGGGGGAAAGTTGGAACTTGCTGTGGTTTACACTGTTCGTAGAAAAGCAACTCATTCCTAGAGCCGAACAAGCTTATTTTGCACAGTAGAGTGTTTGGTAATGAAGATGTTTATTAACTTACAAAACTGCATTAGAAATGAATCGAAGCTAGCAAATCGTACAACTTGTTAGATTGTACAAACAAGGAAAGTTTGAACTTGCTGTGATGTACACTGTTCGTCGAAAAGCCACTCATTCCTAGAGCTTAACAAGCTTATCTCGAACAGTACAGTGTTTGGCAGTGAAGATGTTTCTTTTCTTACCACACTACATTAGAAATGAAACGAAGGTAGAAAATTGTAAAACATGTTAAATTGAACAAACGAGGAATGTTTGAACTTGCTGTGATCTACACTCTTTGGAGAAAGCCACTCATTCCTCGAGCTGAACAAACTTATCTCGCACATTACAGTGTTAGGAAATGAAGATGTTTCTTATCTTACCAAACAACATTAGAAATGAAATGAAGCTGGGAAATTGTACAACTTGTGAGATTGTACAAACGAGGAAAGTTCGAACTTGCTGTGATCTACACTCTTCATACAAAACCCACTCATTCCTAGAGCTGAACAAGCTTATCTCGCACATTACAGTGTTTGGCAATGAAGATGTTTATTTTCTTACTTAAGTATATTAGAAATGAAATGAAGGTACTAAATTGTATAACTTGTTAGATTTTACAAACCTGGAAAGTTTGAACTTGCTGTGATATACATGCTTTGTAGAAATGAAGCTACTAAATTGGATAAGTTGTTAGCTTTTACAAATGAGGAAAGTTTGAACTTGCTATGATCTACACTCTAGTAGAAAAGCTTCTCATTCCTAGAGGTTAACAAGCTTATCTCGCACAGTACAGTGTTCAGAATGAAGATTTGTCTTTTCTTACCACACTGCATTACAAATGAAACGAAGATGGCAAATTGTTCAACTTGTTAGATTGTACAAACGAGGAAAGTTTGAACTTGCTGTGATGTACACTCTTCATAGAAAAGCCACTCATTCCTAGCGCTTAACAAGCTTATCTCAAACAGTACAGTGTTCAGGAATGAAGATGATTCTTGTCTTACCAAACTACATTAGAAATGAAGTGATGATAGCAAATTGTACAACATGTTAAATTGAACAAACGAGGAAAGTTTGAACTTGCTGTGATCTACACTCTTCGTAAAAGTGCAACTCATTCCTAGACCTGAACAAGCTTATTTCACACAGTACAGTGTTCAGCAATGAAGATGTTTCTTTTCTTATAGAACAACATTCGAAATGAAACGAAGCTAGTAAAGTGTACAACTTGTAAGATTGTACGAACAAGAAAAGTTTGAGCTTGCTGTGATCTACACTGTTCGTAGAAAAGCAACTCTTTGCTAGAGCCGAACAACCTTATTTCGCACACTACAGTGTACAGTAATGAAGATGTTTCCTTTCTTACTGAATTAGATTAAAAATGAAATAAAGGTAGTAAATTGTACAAGTTGTTAGATTGTACAAACGAGGAATGTTTGAACTTGCTTTGATCTACACTCTTCATAGAAAAGCAACCCATTCCTAGAGGTGAACAAGCTTATTTCACACAGTACAGTGTTCCATACTGAAGATGTTTCTTTTCTTACCCAACTAGAATAGAAAGGACATGAAGCTAGTAAATTGTACAACTTGTTAGATTGCGCAAAGGATCTACACTCTTCGTAGAAAAGCAACTCATTCCTTGACCTGAACAAGCTTATTTCACAAGGTACAGTGTTCGGCAATGAAGATATTTCTTTTCTTATAGAACAACATTAGAAATGAAACGAAGCTAGTAAAGTGTACAACTTGTAAGATTGTACATATGGAAAAATTTGAACCTCCTGTGATCTACACTCATCATAGAAAAGCAACTCATTCCTAGAGCTGAACAAGCTTATTTCACACAGCCCAGTGTTCGGAAATGAAGATGTTTATTTTCTTACAGAACAACATTAGAAAAGAAACGAAGCTAGTAAAGTGTACAACTTGTGAGATTTTACAAAAGAGGAAAGTTCGAACTTGCTGTGATCTACACTCTTCGTAGAAAAGCAACTCATTCCTAGAGCTGAACAAGCTTATTTCACACAGTACATTGTTCAGCAATGAAGAGGTTTCTTTTCTTACTGAACTAGGTTACAAATGAAATGAAGCTAGTAAATTGTACAACTTCTTAGATTGTACAAACTAGGAAAGTTTGAACTAGCTGTGATCTAAAGTTTTAGTAGAAAAACAACTCATTTTAGAGCTGACCAAGCTTATTTCACACATTACAGTGTTTGGCAATGAAGATGTTCCTTTTCTTACTGAAAGACATTAGAAATGAAAAGAAGGTAGTAAGCTGTACAACTTGTAAGATTGTACAAATGAAGAAAGTTTGAACTTGCTGTGATCTACACTCTTCGTAGAAAAGCAACTCATTCCTAGAGCTGAACAAGCTTATTTCGCACAGTAGAGTCTTCGGTAATGAAGATGTTTATTTTCTTACCGAACTACATTAGAAATGAAATGAAGCTAGTAAATTGTAAAACTGAACCAAACATAGAAAAGCAACTTATTTCACACAGTAGAGTGTTCGGTAATTAAGATGTTTCTTTTCTTACCCAAGTGTATTAGAAATGAAACAAAGCTTGTAAATTGTACAACTTGTTACATTGTACAGAAGAGTTAAGTTTGAACTTGCTGTGATCTACACTCTTTGTAGAAAAGCAAGTCATTCCTAGAGGTGAAGAAGCTTACGTCGTACAGTACAGTGTGCTGCAATGAAGATGTTTGTTTATTTTTTTTTAGTTAACTACATTAGAAATGAAATGAAGCTAGTAAAGTGTAAAATTTGTTAGATTGTACAAAAGAGGAAACTTAGAACTTGTTGTGATCTACAATCTTCATAGAAAAGCAATTGATTCCTAGAGCTGAACAAGCTTATTTCACACTGTACAGTGTTCTGCAATGAAGATGTTTCTTTTCTTACCTAACTGCGTTAGAAATGAAATGTAGCTAGTAAATTGTACAACTTTTTAGATTGTACAAATGACGAAAGGTTGAAATTGCAGTGATCTACACTTTTCGTAGAAAAGTAACCCATTCCTAGCTGACCTAGCTTATTTCACACAGTTCAGCGTTTGACAATGAAGATGTTCCTTTTCTTACCAAACGATATTAGAAATGAAATGAAGCCAGTAAAGTGTATAACTTGTTAGATTGTACAAAGGAGGAAATTAGAATTTGCTGTGATCTACACTCTTTATCGCAAAGCAACTCACTCCAAGAGCCGTACAAGCTTATTTCGTACAGTACAGTGTTCAGTAATGAAGATGTTTCTTTTCATACTAAACTATGTTAGAAAGGACTCAAAGCTAGTAAATTGTACAACTTTTTAGACTGTATAAAGGAGGGATGTTAGAACTTGCTGTGATATACATTCTTCGTAGAAAAGCAACTCATTCCTAGAGCCGAACAAGCTTATTTCGCACAGTACAGTGTTCGGTAATGAAGACGTTTCTTTTCTTACTGAACTAGATTAGAAAGGACACGAAGCTAGGAAACTTTATAAATTTTTAGATTGTACAAACAAGAAAGGTTTGAACTTGCTGTGATCTACACTCTTCTTACAAAAGCAACTCATTACTAGAGCCGAACAAGCTTATTTCGCATAGTACAGTGTTCGGCAATGAAGATGTTTCTTTTCTTACAGAACATTAGAATTAAAATGAAGCTAGTAAAGTGTACAACCTGTAAGATTGTACAAACGAGAAAAGTTTGAGCTTGCTGTGATCTACACTCTTCGTAGAAAAGCAACTCATTCCTAGACCTGAACAAGCTTATTTCACACAGTACAGTGTTCGGCAATGAACATGTTTCTTTTCTTACAGAACAACATTAGAAATGAAATGAAGCTAGTAAAGTGTACAACTTGTAAGATTTTACAAACGGGAAAAGTTTGAGCTTGCTGTGATCTACACTCTTCGTAGAAAAGCAACTCATTCCAAGAGCCAAACAAGCTTATTTCTCACAGTACAGTGTTTGGTAATGAAATGTTTCTTTTCTTACTGAACTAGATTAGAAAGGACACAAAGCTAGTAAATTGTACCACTTGTTAGATTGTACAAATGAGGAAAGTTTCAACTGCTATGATCTACACTCTTTGTAGAAAAGCAACTCATTCCTAGAGCCGAAGAAGCTTATTTCGCACAGCACAGTATTCGGTAATGAAGATGTTTATTTTCATACCGAACTATGTTAGAAAGGACTCAAAGCTAGTAAATTGTACAACTTTTTAGACTGTATAAAGGAGGGATGTTAGAACTTGCTGTGATATACATTCTTCATAGAACAGCAACTCATTCCTAGAGCTGAACAGGTATTTCACACAGTACAGTGTTTGGCAAAGAAGATGCTTGTTTTCTTACTGAACTACGTTATAAATGAAATGAAGGTACTAAATTGTGCAACTTTTTAGATTGTACAAACCAGGAAAATTTGAACTTCCTGTGATGTACACTCTTGGTAGAATAGCAACTCATTCCTAGAGCCGAAGAACCTTATTTCACACAGCACAGTGTCCGCTACTGAAGATGTTTATTTTCTTACCAAAAGACATTAGAAATGAAAAGAAACTAGTAAATTGTACAACTTGTTAGATTATACAAAGGATGAAAGTTAGAACTTGCTCTGATCTACACTCTTCATAGGAAAGCAACTTATTCCTAGAGCTATTTTCACACGGTACAGTGTTCGGCAATGAAGATGTTCATTTTCTTACCAAACTACGTTATAAATGAAATGACGCTAGTAAATTGTACTACTTGTTAGATTGTACAAAGGGGAAAAGTTAGAACTTGCTGTGATCTACACTCTTTGGAGAAAAGCAACTCATTCCTAGAGTTGAACAAGCTTATTTCACACAGTACAGTGTTCGGCAATAAAGATGTTTCTTTTCTTACTGAACTAGATTAGAAAGGATACGAGGCAAGTAAATTGTAAAACTTGTTAGATTACACAAACGAGGAAAGTTTGACCTTGCTGTGATCTACAATGTTCGTAGAAAAGCAATTCATTCCTAGAGCTGCCCTAGCTTATTTCGCACAGTACAGTGTTCGGTAATGAAGATGCTACTTTTCTTACTGAAGTAGATTAGAAATGAAAGAAAGCTAATATATTGTACAAGTTGTTAGATAATACAAAGAAAGAAAGTTTGAACTTGCTGTGATCTACGCTCTTCGTAGAAAAGCAACTAATTCCTAAACCTGAACAAGCTGATTTCACACAGTACACTGTTTGGCAATGAAGATGTTTCTTTTCTTACCCAACTATATTATAAATGAAACAAAGCTTGGATATTGTACAACTTGTTAAATTGTACAAACGAGTTAAGTTTGAACTTGCTGTGATCTACACTCTTCTTTGAAAAGCAAGTCATTCCTAGAGCTGAAGAAGCTTATTTTGCACAGTACAGTGTGCTGCAATGAAGATGTTTCTTTTCTTGCCAAATTACATTACAAATGAAATGAAGATACTAAATTGTACAACTTTTTAGATTTTACAAATGAGGAAAGTTTGAACTTGCTGTGATCTACACTCTTCGTAGAAAAGCATTTCATTCCTAGAGCCGAACAAGCTTATTTCGCACCGTACACTGTTTAGTAATGAAGATGTTTCTTTCCTTACCGAACTAGATTAGAAAGGACACGAAGCTAGGAAATTGTACAACTTGTTAGATTGTACAAACGAGGAAAGTTTGAACTTGCTGTGATCTACACTCTTCGTAGAAAAGCAACTCATTCCTTGACCTGAATAAGCTTATTTCACACAGTACAGTGTTTGGAAATGAAGATGTTTCTTTTCTTACAGAACAACATTAGAAATGAAAGGAAGCTAGTAAAGTGTACAACTTTTAAGATTGTACATGAGAAAAGGTTTAACTTGCAGTGATCTCACTCTTCGTAGAAAAGCAACTGATTCCTAGAGTCAAACAAGCTTATTTCACACATTACAGTGTTTGGTATTGAAGATGTTTCTTTTCTTTCTGAACTAGATTACAAAGGACACGAGGCTAGCAAATTGTACAACTTGTTAGATTGTACAAATGAGAGGAAAGTTTGAACTTGCTGTGATCTACACTCTTCTTAGGAAAGCAACTCATTCCTAGAGCTGAACAAGCTTATTTTACACAGTACAGAGTTCAGCAGTGAAGACGGTACTTTTCGGACTGAACTAGATTAGAAATGAAACGAACGTAATATATTGTGCAAGTTGTTAGATTGTACAAAGGAGGAAAGTTTGAACTTGCTGTGATCTATGCTCTTCATAGAAAAGCAACTAATTCCTAGACCTGAACAAGCTTATTTCACACAGTACAGTGTTCACCAATGAAGATGTTTCTTTTCTTACCCAACTATATTAGAAATGAAACAAAGCTTGTAAATTTTACAATTTGTAAAATTGTACAAACGAGTTAAGTTTGAACTTGCTGTGATCTACACTCTTCGTAGAAAAGCAAGTCATTCCTACAGCTGAACAAGCTTATTTCACACAGTACAGCCTTCGGCAATGAAGATCTTTCTTTTCTTACTGAAGTATGTTAGAAATGAAATGAAGCTAATCAATTGTTCAACTTGTTAGACTGTACAAACGATGAACGTTTGAACTTGCTGTGATCTACACTTTTCGTAGAAAAGCAACTCATTCCTAGAGCTGACCTAGATTATTTCACACAGTACGGTGTTTGGCAATGAACATGTTCCTTTTCTTACTGAAAGTCAGTAGAAATGAAAAGTAGGTAGTAAATTGTACAACTTATTAGATTGTACAAACAAGGAAAGTTTAAATGTGCTGTGATCCACACTCTTCCTAGAAAAGCAAATCATTCCTAGCGCCGAACAACCTTATTTCGCACAGTACAGTGTTCGGTAATGAAGATGTTTATTTTCTTACAGAACTATGTTAGAAATGAAATGAAGCTAATAAACTGGACGAATTGTTACATTTTACAAAGGGGGAAAGTTTGAACTTGCTGTGATCTACACTCTTCGTAGAAAAGCAACTCATTCGTAGAGCAGAACAAGCTTATTTCGCACAGTACAGTGTTCGGTAATGAAGATGTTTCTTTTCTTACATAACTAGATTAGAAAGACACTAGGCTAGTAAATTGTAAAATTGTTAGATTGTACAGATGAGGAAAGTTTGAACTTGCTGTGATCTGCACTCTTCGTAAAAAAGCAACTCATTCCCACAGCCGAAGAAGCTTATTTCGCATAGTACACTGTTCGGCAATGAAGATGTTTCTTTTCTTACCGAACTACATCAGAAATGAAATAAAGCTAGTAAAGTGTACAACTTGTTAGATTGTACAAACAAGGAAACTTTTGAACTTGCTGTGATCTACACTCTTTGTAGAAAAGCAACTCATTCCTAGAGCTGAACAAGCTTATTTCACACAGTAAAGTGTTTGGCAATGAAGATGTTTCTTTTCTTACTGAACTACGTTAGAAATGAAATGAAGCTAGTAAATTGTACAACTTGTTAGATTGTACAAACGGGGAAAGTTTGAACTTGCTGTGATCTACACTTTCGTAGAAAAGCAACTCATTCCTAGAGCTGACAAGCTTATTTTTCACAGTACAGTGTTTGGCAATGAAGATGTTTCTTTTCTTACAGAACTACATTAGAAAAAGAAAGAAGTGAGTAAATTGTACAACTTGTTAGACTCTACAAACGAGGAAAGTTTGAACTTCCTGTGATCTACACTCTTCGTAGAAAAGCAACTCATTCCTACAACCGAACAAGCTTATTTCACACAGCACAGTGTTCGGTAATGAAGATGTTTATTTTCTGACCAAACAAGATTAGAAAGGACACGAAGCTAGTAAATTGTACAACTTGTTAGATTGTACAAAGGAGGAAAGTTAGAACTTTCTGTGATGTACACTCTTCGTAGAAAAGCAACTCATTCCTAGAGCTGAACAAGTTTATTTCACACAGTCCAGTGTTTGGAAATGAACATGTTCCTTTTTTTACCAAAAGACATTAGAAATGAAAAGAAGGTACTAAATTATAAAACTTGTTAGATTTTACAAATGAGGTAAGTTTGAACTTGCTTTGATCTACACTCTTTGTAGAAAAGCAACTCATGCCAAGAGCCGAACACGCTTATTTAGCACAGTACAGTGTTCGGTAATGAAGATGTTTATTTTCTTACTGAAGTACATCAGAAATGAAATAAAGCTAGTAAAGTGTACAACTTGTTAGATTGTACAGAAGAGGAAACTTAGAACTTGCTGTGATCTACACTCTTTGTAGAAAAGCAACTGATTCCTAGAGCTGAACAAGCTAATTTCACACTGTAAAGTGTTTGGCAATGAAGATGTTTCTTTTCTTACTGAACTACATTAGAAATGAAATAAAGCTAGTAAATTGTACAACTTGTTAGATTGTACAAACGAGAGAGAAACTTTGAACTTGCAATGATCTACACTTTTTGTAGAAAACAACTCATTCCTAGAGCTGAACAAGCTTATTTCACACAGTACAGTGTTTGGCAATGAAGATGTTCTTTTCTTACAGAAAGACATTAGAAATGAAAAGAAGTAGTAAATTGTACAACTTGTTAGATTTTACAAACGAGGAAAGTTTGAACTTCCTGTGATCTACACTCTTTGTAGAAAAGCAACTCATTCCTAGAGCTGAACAAGCTTATTTCACACAGTACAGTGTTTGGTAATGAAGATGTTTATTTTCTGACCAAACTAGATTAGAAAGGACACGAAGCTAGTAAATTGTACAACTTGTTAGATTGTACAAAGGAGGAAAGTTAGAACTTTCTGTGATCTACACTTTCATAGAAAAGCAACTCATTCCTAGAGCTGAACAAGTTTATTTCACACAGTACAGTGTTTGGCAATGAAGATGTTCCTTTTCTTACCGAAAGACATTAGAAATGAAAAAAGGTAGTAAATTGTAAAACTTGTTAGATTTTACAAATGAGGTAAGTTTGAACTTGCTTTGATCTACACTCTTTGTAGAAAAGCAACTCATTCCTAGAGCTGACCTAGCTTATTTCACACAGTACAGTGTTTGGCAATGAAGATGTTCCTTTTTTTCCTGAAAGACATTAGAAATGAAAAGAAGGTAGTAAATTGTACAACTTGTTAGAGTGTTCAAAGGATGAAAGTTTGAAATTGCTGTGATCTACACTTTTCGTAGAAAAGCAACTCATTCCTAGAGCTGACCTAGCTTATTTCACACAGTACAGTGTTTGGCAATGAAGATGTTCCTTTTTTTCCTGAAAGACATTAGAAATGAAAAGAAGGTAGGAAATTGTACAACTTGTTAGAGTGTACAAAGGATGAAAGTTTGAACTTGCTGTGATCTACACTTTTTGTAGAAAAGCAACTCATTCCTAGAGCTTACCTAGCTTATTTCACACAGTAGTGTTTGGCAATCAAGATGTTCCTTTTCTTACCAAAAGACATTAGAAATTAAATGAAGCTACTAAATTGTATAACGTGTTAGATTCTTCAAAGGAGGAAAGTTAGAATTTGCTGTGATCTACACTCTTCCTAGAAAACCAACTCATTCCAAGAGCCGAACCAGCTTATTTCGCACAGTACAGTGTTCGGAAATAAAGATGTTTCTATTCTTACCGAAGTATATTAGAAAGGACATGAAGCTAGTAAATTGTACAACCTGTTAGATGTTACAAACGAGAAAAGTTTGAACTAGCTGTGACCTATACTCTTTGTAGAAAAGCCACTCATTCCTAGAGCCGAACAAGCTTATTTTGCACAGTACAGTGTTCGGTAAAGAAGATGTTTATTTTCTTACCGAAATACGTTAGAAATGAAATGAAGCTAATAAATTGTACAATTTGTTAGATTTTACAAAGGAGGAAAGTTAGACCTTGCTGTGATCTACACTCTTCGTAGAAAAGCAACTCATTCCAAGAACCAAACAAGCTTATTTCACACAGTTCAGTGTTCGGTAATGAAGATGTTTCTTTTCTTACTGAATTATATTAGAAAGGACATGAAACTAGTAAATTGTACAACTTGTTAGATTGTACCAATGAGGAAAGTTTAAACTTTCTGGGATCTACACTCTTTGTAGAAAAGCAACTCATTCCTAGAGCCGAACAAGCTTGTTTCGCACAGTACTGTGTTTGGTAATGAAGATGTTTATTTTCTTACCGAATTACATTAGAAATGACATGAAGCTATTAAGTTGTACAACATGTTAGATTGTACAAAGTAGAAAAGATAGAACTTGCTGTGATCTACACTCTTCGTAGAAAAGTAAGTTATTCCTAGAGCTGAACAAGCTTATTTCACACTGTACAGTGTTCGGAGATGAAGATGTTTCTTTTCAAAGTGAACTACGTTAGAAATGAAACAAACCTAGTAAATTGTACAACTTGTTACATTGTACAAAAGAGGAAAGTTTGAACGTGCTGTGATCTACTTTCTTCATAGAAAAGCAACTCATTCCTAGAGTCGAAAAAGCTTATTTCACTCAGTACAGTGTTTGGCAATGAATATGTTCCTTTTCTTACTGAAATACATTAGAAATGAAAAGAAGCTAGTAAATTGTACAACTTGTTAGATTGTACAAACGAGGTAAGTTTGAACTTGCTTTGATCTACAATCTTCGTAGAAAAGCAACTCATTCCTAGAGCCGAACAACCTCATTTCGCACAGTACAGTGTTCGGTAATGAAGATGTTTCTTTTCTTACAGAACTAGATTAGAAAGGACACGAAGCTAGTAAAGTGTACATCTTGTCAACTTGTACAAAAGAGGAAAGTTAGAACTTGCTGTGATGTACACTCTTTGGAGAAAAGCAACTCATTCCTAGAGCTGAACAACCTTATTTCACACAGTACAATGTTCGGCAATGAAGATATTTCTTTTCTTACTGAACTACAGTATAAATGAAACAAAGCTAGTAAATTGTACAACGTGTTAGATTGTACAAATGATGAAAGTTTGAACTTGCAGTGATCTACACTTTTCGTAGAAAAGCAAGTCATTCGTAGAGCTGACCTAGGTTATTTCACACAGTACAATTTTTGTCAACTCAGATGTTCCTTTTCTTACCGAAAGACATTAGAAGTGAAAAGAAGTGAGTAAGTTGTACAACCTCTTAGATTGTACAAACAAGGACGGTGTGAACTTCCTGTGATCTACACTGTTCGTTGAAATACAACTCTTTCCTACAGCCGAACAAGATTATTTCGCACAGCACAGTGTTCAGTAATGAAGATGTTTATTTTCTTACCGAAGTAGATTAGAAAGGACACGAAGCTAGTAAATTGTACAACTTATTGGATTGTACAATGGAGTAAAGTGAGAACTTGCTGTCATCTACATTCTTCATAGAAAAGGAACTCATTCCTAGAGCCAAACAAGTTTATTTCACACAGTCCAGTATTCAGCAATGAAGATGTTTCTTTTCTTACCAAGATACGTTACAAATGAAACAAAGATAGCAAATTGTACAAGTTGTTAGATTTACAAAGAAGGAAAGTTTGAACTTGCTGTAGTCTACACTTTTCGTAGAAAAGCAATTCATTCCTAGAACTTACCTAGCTTATTTCACACAGTACAGTGTTTGGCAATGAAGATGTTCCTTTTCTTACCAAACGACATTAGAAATGAAATGAAGTTAGTAAATTGTACAACTTATTAGATTGTACAAATGAAGAAAGTTTTGAACTTGCTCTGATCTACATTTTTCCTAGAAAAGCAATTCATTCCATGAACTTAACCAGCTTATTTCACACAGTACAGTGTTTGGCAATGAAGATGTTTTTTTTCTACCAAACGACATTAAAAATGAAATGAAGCTGGTAAATTGTATAACTTGTTAGATTGTACAAAGGAGGAAAGTTAGAACTTGATGTGATGTACACTTTTCCTAGAAAAGAAACTCATTCCATGAGCCGAACCAGCTTATTTCACACAGTACAGTGTTGGAAATGAAGGTGTTTTTTTTCTTACCGAACTAGATTAGAAAGGAAATGAAGCTAGTAAATTGTACAACGTGTCAGATTGTACAGATGAGGAAAGTTTGAACTTGCTGTGATCTACACTCTTTGTAGAAAAGCAACTCATTCCTAGAGCTGAACAAGCTTATTTCGCACAGCACATTGTTCGGTAATGAAGATGTTTATTTTCGTAGAGAACTACATTACAAATAAAAAGAAGTGAGTATATTGTACAACTTGTTTGATTGTACAAAGGAGGAAAGTTAGAACTTGCTGTGACCTACACTCTTCGTAGAAAAGCAACTCATTCCTAGAGCCGAACAAGCTTATTTCGCACAGTACAGTGTTTGGAAATGAAGATGTTTCTTTTCTTACTGAACTATGTTAGAAATGAAACAAAGGTAGTAAATTGTACAACTTGTTAGATTGTACAAAGGAGGAAAGTTAGAACTTGCTGTGATCTACACTCTTCGTAGAAAAGCAACTCATTCGTAAAGTTGAACAAGCTTATTTCACACAGTTCTTTGTTCGGTAGTGTAGATGTTACTTTTCTTAACGAACTACGTTAGAAAGGACAGAAAGCTAGCAAATTGTACAAATTGTTAGATTGTACAAAGGAGGAAAGTTACAACTTGCTGTGATTTACATTCTTCATAGAAAAGCAACTCATTCCTAGATCTGAACAAGTTTATTTCACACAGTACAGTGTTCGGGAATGAAGATGTTTCTTTTTTTACCGAACTACGTTAGAAATGAAACAAAGGTAAAAAATTGTACAACATATTAGATTGTACAAACGAGGAAAGTTTGAACTTGCTGTGATCTACACTCTGCGTAGAAAAGCAACACATTCCTAGAGCTGAACAAGCTTATTTCGCACAGCACAGTGTTTCCTAATGAAGATGTTTATTTTCATTCAGAACTACATTAGAAAGGACATGAAGCTAGTAAATTGTACAACTTGTTACATTGTACAAACGAGGAAAGTTATAACTTGCTGTGATGTACACTCTTTGTAGAAAAGCAACTCATTCCTAGAGCTGAACAAGCTTATTTCACACAATACAGTGTTCGGTAATGAAGATGTTTATTTTCTTACCAAACTACATTAGAAATGAAATGAAGCTAGTAACTTGGACAACGTGTTAGGTGTAGAAACACGAAAAGTTTGAACTTGCTGTGATCTACACTCTTCGTAGAAAACCAACTCATTCTTAGAGCTGAACATGCTTTTTTCAAATTGTACAGTGTTCGGTAATGAAGATGTTTATTTTCTTACTGAACTACATTCGAAATGAAATGAAGCTCGTAAATTGGACAAATTGTTAGATTGTACAAAGGAGTAAAGTTTGAACTTGCTGTGATCTACACTCTTCGTAGAAAAGCAACTCATTCCTCCAGCTGAACAAGCTTATTTCACACAGTACAGTGTTTGGTAATGAAGATGTTTCTTTTCTTAGCGAACGAGATTAGAAAGGACACAAAGCTAGTAAATTGTATAACTTTTTAGATTTTACAAATGAGGAAAGTTTGAATTTATTGTGATTTACAATCTTCGTAGAAGGGCAACTCATCCTTAGAGTTCAACAAGCTTATTTCGCACTGTACAGTGTTCGGCAATGAAGATGTTTATTTTCTTACCAAACTACATTAGAAAGGACACGAAGCTAGTAAATTGTACAACTTGTTAGATTGTACAAAGGAGTAAAGTTAGAACTTGCTGTGATCTACACTCTTCGTAGAAAAGCAACTCATTCCTAAAGCTGAAAAAGCTTTTTTCACACAGTACAGTGTCCGGCAATGAAGATGATTCTTCTCTTACCGAACTACATTAGAAAGGACATGAAGCTAGAAAATTGTACAACTTGTTAGATTGTACAAAGGAGGAAAGATAGAACTTTCTGTGATCTAGACTCTTGGTAGAAAAGCAACTCATTCTTTGAGCTGAACAAGCTTATTTCACACAGTACAGTGTTTGGCAATGAAGATGTTTCATGTCTTACCAAACTATGTTAGAAATGAAACGAGGCTAGTAAATTTTACAACTTGTTAGATTGTACAAACGAGGAAAGATTGAACTTGCTGTGATCTACACTCTTTGTAGAAAAGCAACTTATTCCTAGAGCCGAACAAGCTTATTTCACACGGTACAGTGTTCAGTAATGAAGATGTTTCTTTTCTTACTGAACTAGATTAGAAAGGACACAAAGCTAGTAAATTGTACAACTTTTTAGATTTTACAGATGAGGAAAGTTTGAACTTGCTGTGATCTACACTCTTCGTAGAAGGGCAACTCATCCCTAGAGTTGAACAAGCCTATTTTGCACTGTACAGTGTTCGGCAATGAAGATGTTTATTTTCTTACTGAACAAGATTAGAAATGAAACGAAGCTAATGTATTGTACAAGTTGTTAGATTGTGCAAAGGAGGAAAGTTTGAACTCTCTGTGATCTACACTCTTCATTGAAAAGAAACTCATTCCTACACATGGACAAGTTTATTTCACACAGTACAGTATTCGGCAATAAAGGTGTTTGTTTTCTTACCGAACTGGAGTAGAAATGAAACAAAGCTTGTAAAGTGTACCACTTGTTAAATTTTACAATCTAGTTAAGTTTGAACTTGCTGTGATCTACACTCTTGGTAGAAAAGCAACTCATTCCTAGAGCTGACTAGCTTATATCACACAGTACAGTGTTTGGCAAGAAGATGTTCCTTTTCTTTCCAAACTACATTAGAAATGAAACGAAGTGAGTAAATTGTACAACTTGTTAGATTGTACAAACGAGGAAAGTTTGAACTTCCTGTGATCTACACTGTTCAGAGAAAAGCAGCTCATTCCTAGAGCCGAACAAGCTTATTTCGCACAGCACAGTGTTCTCTAATGAATATGTTTATTTTCTTACTGAACTACATTAGAGAGGACACTAAGCTAGTAAAGTGTACAACTTGCTAGATTGTACAAAGGAGGAAAGTTAGAACTTTCTGTGATCTACACTCTGCGTAGAAAAGCCACTCATTCCTAGAGCTGAATAAGCTTATTTCACACAGTACAATGTTAGGCAATGAAGATGTTTCTTTTCTTACCAAACTACATTAGAAATGAAATGAAGCTTGTAAATTGTATGACTTGTTAGATTGTACAAACGACAAGAGTTTGAACTTGCAGTGATCTACTCTTTTCTTAGAAAAGCAACTCATTCCTAGAGCTGACCCAGCTTATTTCACACAGTACAGTGTTTGGCAATGAAGATGTTCCTTTTCTAATGGAAAGACATTAGAAATGAAAAGAAGGTATTTAATTGTACAATTTGTTTGATTGTACAAACGTGGAAATTTTAAACTACCTGTAATCTACACTGTTCGTAGAAAAACAATTCATTCCTACAGCCGAACAAGCTTCTTTCACACAGCACAGTGTTCGATTATGAAGATGTTTATTTTCTTCCAAACTACATTAGAAAGGACATAAAGGTAGCAACTTGTACAACTTGTCAGATTGTACAAAGGAGGAAAGTTAGAACTTGCTGTGATCTACACTCTTCGTAGAAAAGCAACCCATTCCTAGAGCCGAACAAGTTTATTTCACACAGTCCAGTATTCGCCAATGAAGATGTTTCTTTTCTTACCGAGATACGTTAGAAAGGACACAAATCTAGTAAATTGTAAAACTTGTTAGATTGTCCAAAGGAGGAAAGTTAGGACTTGCTGTGATCTACACTCTTCGCACAAAAGCAACTCATTCCTAGAGCTGAAGAAGTTTATTTCACACAGTACAGTGTTCGGCAATGAAGATGTTGCTGTTCTTACTGAACTACGTTAGAAATGAAACAAAGTTAGAAAATTGTACAACTTGTTATATTATTACAAACCAGCAATGTTTGAACTTGCTGTGATCTACACTTTTTGTAGAAAAGCAACTCATTCCTAGAGCTGACCTAGCTTATTTAACGCAGTACAGTGTTTGGCACTGAATATGTTCCTTTTCTTACCGAAAGACATTAGAAATGAAAAGAAGCCAGGAAATTGTAGAACTTGTTAGATTGTACAAACGAGGTAAGCTTGAACTTGCTTTGATCTACAGTCTTCGTAGAAAAGCAACTCATTCCTAGAGCCAAACAAGCTTATTTCGCACAGTACAGTGTTCAGTAATGAAGATGTTTCTTTTCTTCCAGAACTAGATTAGAAAGGACATGAAACTAGTAAATTGTACAACTTGTTAGATTGTAGAAAGTAGGGAAGTTAGAACTTGTCGTGATCTACATTTTTCGTAGAAAAGCAACTCATTCCTAGAGCTGTACTAGCTTATTTCAGACAGTACAGTGTTTGGCAATGAAGACGTTCCTTTTCTTACCGAAAGACATTAGAAATGAAAAGAAGGTAGCAAATTGTACAACTTGTTAGATTGTACAAAAAAATAAAGTTTGACCTTGCTGTGATCTACACTTTTCTTAGAAAAGCAACTCATTCCTAGAGCTGACCTAGCATATTTCACACAGTACAGTGTTTGGTAATGAAGATGTTCCTTTCCTTACCGAAAGACATTAGAAATGCAAAGAAGATAGTAAATTGTGCAACTTCTTAGATTGTACAAACGAAGTAAGTTTGAAGTTGCTGTGAACTACACTCTTCATATAAAAGCAACTCATTCCTAGAGCTGAACAAGCTTAATTCGCATAGTACACTATTTGGTAATGAAGATGTTTATTTTCTTACCAAACTACACTAGAATTGAAACGAAGCTAGTAAAGTGTACAACTTGTAAGGTTGTACACAAGAAAAGTTGGAACTTGGTGTGATCTACACTCTTCGTAGGAAAGCAACACATTCCTAGTCCTGAACAAGCTTATTTCACACAGTACAGTGTTCGGGAATGGAGATGTTTCTTTTCGTAGAGAACTAGATTAGAAAGGACACAAAGCTTGGTAATTGTACAACTTGTTAGATTGTACAAACGAGGAAAGTTTGAACTTGACGTAATCTACACTCTTCGTAGAAAAACAACTCATTCCAAGAGCCAAACAAGCTTATTTCGCACAGTACAGTGTTTGGAAATGAAGATATTTCTTTTCTTGCTGAACTAGATTAGAAAGGACAGGAAGGTAGTAAATTGTACAACTTGTTAGATTGTAAAAACGAGGAAAGTTAGAACTGGCTGTGATCTACACTTTTCTTAGAAAGCCACTCATTCCTAGACCTGAATGGGCTTATTTCACACAGTAAGGTGTTTGGCAATGAAGATGTTTCTTTACTTAACAAACTACGTTAGAAATGAAATGAAACTAGTAAATTGTACACCTTGTTAGATTGTAGAAACCCGCAGTGTTTGAACTTGCTGTGATCTACAATCTTCGTAGAAAAACAACTCTGTCCTAGAGCTGAAAAAGCAAAATTAACACCGTGCAGTGTTCGGCAGGGAAGATGTTTCTTTTCTTACCAAACTAGATTAGAAATGAAATGAAGCTAATATATTGTACAAGTTGTTAATTTGTACAAAGGAGGAAAGTGTGAACTTGCTGTGATCTACACTTTTCATAGAAAAGCAACTCATTCCAAGAGCCAAACAAGCTTATTTCGCACAGTACAGTGTTTGGTAATGAAGATGTTTGTTTTCTTACCAAACTAGATGAGAAAGGACACGAACCTAGTAAATTGTAAAACTTGTTAGAATGTACAAATGAGGAAAATTTGAACTTTAAGAGACCTACACTCTTCAGAGAATGGCAACTCATTCCTAGAGCCGAACAAGCTTATTTCACACAGTACAGTGTTCGGTAATGAAGATGTTTATTTTCTAACTGAACTACGTTAGAAATGAAATGAAGTTAGTAAATTGTACAAATTGTTAGATTATACAAAGGAGGAAAGTAAGAACTTGCTGTTATCTATACTCTTCGTAGAAAAGCAACTCATTCCTAGAGCCAAACAAGCTTATTTTGCACAGTACAGTGTTCGGTAATGAAGATGTTTCTTTTCTTACAGATATAGATTAGAAAGGACACCAAGCTAGGAAATTGTACAACTTGTTAGATTGTACAAACGAGGAAAGTTTAAAGTTGCTGTGATCTACACTCTTCGTAGAAAAGCCACTCAGTCCTAGAGCTGAACAAGCTTATCTCACACATTACAGTGTTTGGCAATGAAGATGTTTCTTTTCTTACCTAATTACATTAGAAATGAAATGTAGCTACTAAATTGTATAACTTCTTAGCTTTTAAAACCTAGGAAAGTTTGAACTTGCTGTGATCTACTCTCTTTGTAGAAAAGCTTCTCATTCCTACAGCTTAACAAGCTTATCTCCCACAGTACAGTGTTCAGAATGAAGATGTTTCTTTTCTTACAAAACTGCATTTGAAATGAAATGAAGCCAGAGCTGATCAAGCTTATCTCGCACAGTACAGTATTCGGCAATGAAGATCTTTCCTTTCTTTCCAAACTACGTTTGAAATGAAATGAAGCTACTAAATTGTACAACTTGTTAGATTGTACAAGCCTGGAAAGTTTGAACTTGCTGTGATATACACGCTTTGTAGAAAAACCACTCATTCCTAGAGCTTAACAAGCTTATCTCGCACAGTACAGTGTTCAGAATGAAGATGTTTCTTTTCTTACCAAACTACATTATAAATGAAATGAAGCTACCAAATTGTACAACTTGTTACATTGTACAAACGAGGAAAGTTTGAACTTGCTGTGATCTACACTCTTCATAGAAAAGCCACTCATTCCTACAGATGAACAAGGTTATTTTACACATTACAGTGTTCAGTAATGAAGATGTTTCTTTTCTTACTGAACTAGATTAGAAAGGACACGAAGCTAGTAAGTTGTAGAACTTGTTAGATTGTACAAAGGAGGAAAGTTTGAACTTGCTGTGATCTACACTCTTCGTAGAAAAGGAACTCATTCCTTGACCTGAACAAGCTTATTTCACACAGTACGTGTTCGGTAATGAAGATGTTTCTTTTCTTACAGAACAACATTAGAAATGAAATGAAGGTAGTAAATTGTACAACTTGTAAGATTGTACAAATGAGGAATGTTTGAACTTGCTGTGATCTACACTCTTCATAGAACAGCAAGTCATTCCTAGAGCCAAACAAGCTTATTTCGCACAGCACAGTGTTCGGTGATGACGATGTTTATTTTCATACCAATCTACGTTAGAAAGGACTCGAAGCTAGTAAATTGTACAACTTGTTAGATTATACAAAGGAGGAACGTTAGAACTTGCTGTGATCTACATTCTTCGTAGAACAGCAACTCATTCCTAGAGCTGAACAAGTTTATTTCACACATTACAGTGTTCGGCAATGAAGATGTTTCTTTTCTTACCAAATTACATTAGAAATGAAATGAAGTTAGTAAATTGTACAACTTGTTAGATTGTACAAACCAGCAATGTTTCTACTTGCTATGATCTACCTTTTCATAGAAAAGCAACTCATTCCTAGAGCAGACGTAGCTTATTTCACACAGTACAGTGTTTGGCAATGAATATTTTCCTTTCCTTACTGAAAGACATTAAATGAAAAGAAGCAAGGAAATTGTACAACTTGTTACAGTATACAAACAAGGTAAGTTTGAACTTGCTCTGATCTACACTCTTCGTAAAAAAGCAACTCATGATAGAGCGAACAAGTAAACAGTCCTGTGTTGGTAATGAAGATGTTTATTTTCTTTGAACTGCATTACAAAAGACAAAGCTATTAAAGTGTACAACTTGTTAGATTGAAGAAAGTTTGAACTTGCTGTTATCTACACTCTTTAGAAAAGAAACTCATTCTGAGAGCCAAACAACCTTATTTGGCACAGTACAGTGTTCACTAATGAAGATGTTTATTTTCTTACTGAAAGACATTAGAAATGAAAATGAAGCTAGTAAATTGTACAACTTGTTAGATTGTACAAAGGGAAAGTTTGAACTTGCTGTGATTTATACTGTTCGTAGAAAAGCAACTCATTCCTAGACCTGAACAAGTTTATTTCACACAGTACAGTGTTTGGCAATGAAGATGTTTCTTTTCTTACAGAACAACATTAGAAATGAAATGAAGCTAGTAAAGCGTACAACTTTTGGCATTGTACAAATAAGAAAAGTTTCAACTTGCTGTGATCTAAACTCTTCATAGAAAAGCAACTCATTCCTAGAGCCGAACAGGCTTATTTCACACAATACAGTGTTCTTTAATGAAGATGTTTATTTTCTTACCGAACTAGATTAGAAAGGACACGAAGCTAGGAAATTGTACAACTTGTTAGATTGTACAAACGAGGAAAGTTAGAACTTGCTGTGATCTACACTATTTGTAGAAAAGCCACTCTTTCCTAGAGCTTAACAAGCTTATCTCGCACAGTACAGTTTTTGGAATGAAGGTATTTCTTTTCTTAGCAAAGGATATTAGAAATGAAACGAAACTAGCAAATTGTAAAACTTGTTAAATTGAACAAACGAGGACAGTTTGAACTTGCTGTGATCTGCACTCTTTGGAGAAAGCCACTCATTCCTCGAGCTGAACAAGTTTATCTTGCACATTACAGTGTTAGGCAATGAAGACGTTTCTTATCTTAGCAAACTACATTATCAATGAAACGAAGCTAGGAAATTGTACAACTTGTTATATTTTACAAACAAGGATAGTTTGAACTTGTTGTGATCTACACTCTTCGTAGAAAAGCCACTCATTCCTAGAGCCAAACAAGCTTATCTCGCACAGTACAGTGTTCAGCAATGAGGGTGTTTTTTTTCTTACCAAATTACATTAGAAATGTAACAAAGCTAGTAAATTGTACAACTGGTTAGATTGTACAAAGGAGGAACCTTTGAACTTGCTCTCATCTACACTCTTCGTAGAAAAGCAACTGATTTCTGCAGCTTAACAAACTTCTGCTCTGATCAAACCTGTTCATATGAAAGCAACTCATTCACAGAGGTAAACAAGCTTATTTCACACAGAACAGTGTCCGGGAATGAAGATGTTTATATTCTTATGCAACTACATTAGAAATGAAATGAAGTGATAGGTCTGGTCAAGATGGCGTCCACGTAACCATGCCTCACCTTACAGGGAAGTAAAAGCAAGATTTTTAACTTTTTAAAAGATTTCATAAAGGGTTTTCTGGCTCTTGCATGCTGCCAGATGGAGGGGGTGGATGAAAAAATAGGGAATCCAATGATTCCTACGCTCTACGACAGGGGCCACCACTGGTTAGGTCCTCCTGGGTAGGGGTGACAGAAAACGCCGGCCAGTCACCCGCCATTACTGGCCAGAGCCTGGTGGACCCTGCCAGTCTAAGTGACCGCTCGGACACCAGCCATTACCAGACAGAGCTCGGGGCAACCCACCTGGAGGCGCTGCAGACCCTGCCGGTCTGAGTGACTGCTTGGACACCCACCATTACCGGCCAAAGCCTGGGGCGACCCACCTGGAGACATGGCAGACCCTGCTTGTCTGAGTGAAAAGTCAGATCCCTCCCTCACCTTGCCAGTCCTGGGGAGGCCCACCTGAGCCACATCAGATCCCAGGGGGCCGGCCTGACCCTCATCCCTAGTCAGAACCTTCCCTCACTGGCCAGATCCCCATCACTGGTCAGGTGCCCCATAGCCTTCCTGACCCCCATCAGTCAGGTGCTACCACTCCCCCTCCTGGGACAGATCAGGGATCCAGGGAAGCAGGCCAGTGTTCCCACCCTACCCTGCCTGAGCTCAACTAGGGTGGCTGTGGTCCCCTACCCCAACCAACTTCATAAGGAACACAGGCCAGCAGGCCAGTGTCCCCCACCCCAGCCTATCAGAACTCTGGAGACCTCTGCCCTGACAATCACCACTGAGCCCCACCCCACCCCAGGGCAGCAGGATAGCATTTCATACACAAGGTTTCTGAACCATTGCAATGGGTAGACTACAGCGAAAAAGGAATAGCATGAAAAACCAGATGCAAGTGAATCCATCTAGACTATCCAGTCCAACAAAGGATGTCTCAAATCAAAGCACAGAAGAGACAATAGAATCAGAACCCCAAAATGAAGAGACAAGCTATGCAACCTTGGCCAAGCAAATAGCATAACTCTCAGAAACTCAACAAAGAGCCAACAATTTTATGAATGTTATCCTTGCTAGATAAGACCTAATAGAAAGGAATCAGGAAGGGCTCCAAAGACAGTTAAATGATCTGAAGGAGAATGAAAAAAAGAGGTCCTCAATTACCAGCTGGCTAAGTTCAATGAAGACATAAAGAAATGAAAGGATGAACTCCAAGAAGCATTAAGAAAGTCAGAAAATGACACAAAAAGGGAATTAGACAGAGGAATGGAAACTATACATTAAAAAACCATAGAAAATATGAACCAAATTGAACAAGCCCAAAACTCTATAGAAGCTCTTAAGAACAGAGTAAGTCAAGTGGAAGACAGAAACTCAGAACTGGAAGACAAAACAGAAGAAACAGTTCGTGAGTCCAAAAATTTCAACAAGTTCAAACATTTCTGTGAACAGAACATGAGGGAAATGTGGGACACCCTTAAGCGCCCAAACATTAGGATCATGGGTATACCAGAGGGGGAAGAAACACAAACCAAAGGAATGGAAAGCTTATTCAACAAAATAATTGAAGAAAACTTTCCCGCTCTCTCAAAAAAAATCCCATCAAATTACAAGAAGCTAACAGAACTCCAAACAAACTGGACCCAAGGAGAAATTCTCCAAGACACATTATCTTTAAGACTCTAAACATCAGGCACAAAGAGAAAATCCTAAAAGCAGCCAGGGAAAAACAACACATTACATATAAAGGGAACCCCATTAGAATTACCTCAGACTTCTCAATGGAAACCCTAAAAGCTAGAAGGGCCTGGAATGGAACACTGCAAACTCTAAGAACCCATGGTTTCCAGCCCCAACTACTCTACCCAGCAAAAGTATCCCTCATAATAGATGGTGAAAAAAAAATGTTCCACAATAAAACTCATCTTTACAAATATAAAAACACAAAGACAAACTTACAGAAAGTACTTCAGTGAATTCTCCACACAGAAGAAACAAATAACCAATCTCAAGAGCCCTCAATAAGTAGTCCACATTACCCCCCTCCCAAAAAAAAAACCACAAAGACCACAACCCACCACAATATGGCAGGTATTAAATCAAACCTCAAAGAAATATCTCTGAATATTAGTGGCCTTAATTCACCCATCAAAAGACATAAGCTAACAGGGTGGATCAGAAAACTGGACCCCTCAATCTGTTGTCTTCAAGAAACCCACCTCATCACTAAAGACAGACACCTCCTCAGGGTGAAAGGGTGGAAAATGATATTCTAAGCAAACACAAATACAAAAAAAGCTGGTGTAGCTATATTTATATAGCATAAAACAGACTTCAAACCAAAAGTCACCAAAAAAGTCAAAGAAGGCCACTTCTTACTTATCAAGGGAACGATCCAACAAGAGGATATCACAATCATCAATTTTTATGCACCAAACACAGGTGCACCACAATTCATAAAGCAAAATCTACTTGGCAACAAAACAGAAATAAACACCAACACCATCATATCGGGCACTTCAATACTCCACTATCAACAATGGATAGATCATCCAAAAATATAATTAATAGGGAAGTAGGAGAGCTCAACAACACCATAGAGCAACTAGACCTAACAGACATACACAGAACAATCCATCCCAAATCTACAGATTACACATTCTTCTCAGCAGCCCACTGAACCTTCCATAAAATAGATCATGTACTGGGCCACAAAACCTGCCTCCATATTTTCAAGAAAATTGATGTAATTTCCTGCATGATATCAGACCACAATGCTGTAATGCTAGAAATCAACAACAAAAAGTACACCAGGAATCCCTCTACCTCCTGGAAATTGAACAACACACTTTTAAACAATAAATGTGTTGTGGATGAAATAAAGAATGAAATTGCAAAATTTCTAGAATTCAATGACAACAAGAACACATTATACCAAAACTTATGGGACACAATGAAGGCAGTCCTTAG
This sequence comes from Orientallactaga sibirica, assembly GCA_036365145.1. NCBI lineage: Eukaryota > Metazoa > Chordata > Mammalia > Rodentia > Dipodidae > Orientallactaga > Orientallactaga sibirica. Next base: position 109,876 of record JAEOAD010000466.1, read on the forward strand.
GGGAAAAATCATAGCACTAACTGCCCTCATAACAAAAACAGAGAGATCCCAAATCAATAACCTAACCATTCACCTAAAGGCATTGGAAAAGCTAGAAGAAGCCAACCCAAAAAAGCTCCAGATGGAAAGAAATAATTAAGATCAGAGCAGAAATTAATGAATTGGAAACTAAGAGGACAATTAAGAAAATTGATGAAACAAAGACCTGGTCCTTTGAAAAAATTAACAAGATTGATACACCCCTGGCCGATTTGATCAAGCGAAAAAAAAGAAAAACTTCAAATCAACAAAATTAGAAATGAAAAGGGAGAGATCACAACAGACATCAGTGAAATAGGAAGAGTTCTTAGGACTTATTTCAAAAAATTCTACTCCATAAAACATGAGAATATGGAGGAAATGGATGAATTCCTAGACACATAACACCTACCAAACCTAAGCCCAGAGAAGATTAATTTCCTAAACAAACACATCACACCCGAGACAGAAGAAGTAATAAAACACCTCCCAAAAAGGAAGAGTCCAGGACCAGATGGTTTCTCAGTGGAATTCTACCAAAGCTTCATGGAAGAACTGAAACCAATTCTTCTCAAATTGGGCCACACAATAGGCGAACATGGAGAGATCCCTAACTCCTTTTATGAAGCTAGTATCACCCTAATTCCTAAACCAGGCAGGGATGCCACAAGAAAGGAAAATTATAGTCCCATTTCTCTGATGAACATAGACGCAAAGATCCTGAACAAAATTCTTACATATGGAATTCAACAGTATACCAAAAGCATTATCCACCTTGATCAAGTAGGCTTCAACCCTGGAACACAGGGGTGGTTCAACATATGGAAATCTGTCAATGTAATACACCACATAAACAAGCTGAAACACAAAAACCACATGATCATTTTGATAGATGCAGAAAAGGCCTTTGACAAAATACAACATCACTTCATGATCAAAACATTGGAGAGAATAGGTATGGACTGCCCATATTTCAACATAATAAAGGCTATATATAAAGCACCTAAGGCCCAAGTAATTCTTAATGGCTAGAGACTGAAGGAATTCCTGTTGAGGTCAGGAACAAGGCAGGGGTGTCCACTCTCACCTCTGCTCCTCAACATAGTGCTAGAAGTATTAGCTCAAGCAATAAGACAGTAGAAAGAAATCAAAGGGATACAAATTGGAAAGGAAGAAGTTAAGTTAGCCCTATTCACAGATGACATGATTCTATACATAAGTGACCTGAGAACTTCCATCTCAAAACTCTTAAAGGTGATTAGCACCTTCAGCAAAGGAGCAGGATACAAAATCATTGCACAGAAATCAGTAGCCTTTCTGTATGCAAAGGACAAAGGGACAGAAAAAGAAATAACTAACATCGTCCTATTTTCAATTGCAACAAAGAAAATAAAATACCTTGGAATAACATTAACTAAGGAAGTGAAAGACCTATACAATGAGAACATAAAAACTCTCAAAAAAGAAATTGAGGAGGTCCTACAAAAATGGAAAGACCTCCCATGCTCCTGGATTGGTAGAGTTGACATTGTGAAAATGGCAATTTTACCAAAAGCACTTTATAGATTCAATGCAATGCCAGTAAAAATTCCAACTTCCTTCTTCAATGAGATAGAAAAAAGTATCTCAAAATTAATATGGAAAGGCAGAAGGCCTCGGATATCCAAGCTCCTCCTCACCAAAAGAAAAACCTCTGGAGGCATCACCATACCTGATCTAAAGCTATACTACAAAGCCATTGTAATAAAAACAACATGGTACAGGCATAAAAACAGGAATATAGACCAATGGAACAGAATTGAAGACCCAGACTTTGGGTCAATAACTACAGCTACTTGATGTTTGACAAAGGCCCTACCAATGCAGAATGGAGAAAAGACAGCATCTTCAACAAATGGTGCTGTTCAAACTGGACAACCATATTTAGGAAAATGAAACTCGAACCACACATCTCTCCATGCACAAAAATCAAGTCCAAATGGATCAAAGACCTTAATATAAAACCAGAAACTCTGCTACTACTGGAAGAAAAACTTAGGAGGAACCTTCCGTGACAAAGGAGTGGGAAAAGATTTCCTGAACAAAATCCTAGCAGCTCAGGAAAGTAAACAATCACTCAACCATTGGGATCTCATGAAACTGAAAAGCTTTTTCACTGACAAAAATGCTATAACCAAAGCCAGCAGATTACCCACAGAATAGGAGAATATTTTCACCAGCTATACAACTGACAGAGGCCTAATTTCTAGAATCTACAATAACTCCAAAACCTAAACAATAAATCACCAAACAACCCACTCACAAAATGGGGCAGAGAACTGCACAGGGAGTACTCAGAGGAAGAAATACAAAGAGCAAACACACATTTAAGAAAAAGTTCAACATCCCTAATCATCAGGGAAATGCAAATTAAAACAACTATGAGATTCCATCTTACCCCAGTAAGGATGTCTAACATTAAAAAAAATGAAAACAAATGCTGCCAAGGTTGTGGAGAGATAGGAACAAGTTTTCACTGCTGGTGGGAATGTAAAATGGTTCAACCACTATGGAGAGCTATATGGAGACTTCTGAAAAGGATGACTACAGACCTACCAATGGATCCAGTTATTCCGCTATTGGGCATTTACCCTAAAGGCTCCAAGCCTTAGATCAGAGACATTTGCTAAACCATGTTTATAGCTGCTCAATTCATAATAGCAAAGAGCTGGAATCAACCCAGTTGTACATTCAAAGATGAATGGATAACAAAGATGTGCTATATCTATACTATGGAATTCTACATAGCAGTAAGGAAAGATGAAATAAGGAAATTTGAAAAAAAAATGGTCAAACATGGAAGAGTTCATCCTCAGTGAGCTCACCCAAGCAAAAAAAGATAATCGTCTCATGGTCTCGTTTATCTGTCTCTCCTAACCTGAATCCATGTGACATGCAGCTGAACCTAATAAACACTCTGAGGCCGATACAAGAGGGAGGGTGTGATGGAGGGAGGGTAAGGGTGGGAGGGAACAAGAGGGTGGGAGGGAGGACAAGGGGGGATACAAATTGGGACCCAAAAGGAAAAGATGCTCTAAAACCCTTTACTCTGAACAACAAGCTAAAACATTGATCCTTCAGAAGGCCTGCACAGGGAACACCCAAACAACAGGAACCTGGAGAGAACATCATGAAAGCCAACCTTAATTTTGTCCTGCTTCTCTTTCTTCTCTTCTCTTCTCTTCTCTTCTCTTCTCTTCTCTTCTCTTCTCTTCTCTTCTCTTCTCTCTCTCTGTCTCACCAAACTACATTTGAAAAGAAACGTAACTACTAAATTGTATAACTAGTTAGAGTGTACAAACGAAGAAGGTTTGAACTTGCTGTGATCTACACTCTTTGTAGAAAAGCAATTCATTCCAAAGATGAACAAGATAATTTTGCACAGTAACATGTTCGGAAATGAAGATGTTTATTTTCTAACCAAACTACAGTTGAAATGCAATGAGGCTTCAAAATTGTATAACTTGTTAGATTGTACAAAGAATGAAAGTTTGAAGTTGCTGTGATGTACACTTTTCGTAGAAAAGGAACTCATTCCTAGAGCTGAACAAGCTTGTCTCTCACAGTACAGTGTCCGGCAATGAAGATGTTTCTTTCTAACCAAACTACATTTGGAATGACACGAAGCTACTTCATTATTTAACTTGTTAGATTGTAGAAACGAGGAAAGTTTGAACTTGCTGTCATCTACACTCTTCGTAGAAAAGCCACTCATTCCTAGAGCTGAACAAGCTTAACTCACACAGTACAGTGTTCGCAATGAAGATGTTTCTCTTCTAACCCAACTTGTTTTGGTATGACAGGAAGCTACTTAATTGTATAACTTGTCAGATTGTAGAAACGAGGAAAGTTTGAACTTGATGTGATCTACACTCTTCGTAGAAAAGCCCCTCTTTCCTAGAGATGAACAAGCTGTTCTCGCACAGTACAGTGTTCGGGAATGAAGATGTTTCTTTTCTAACCAAACTACTTTAGGATGACACAAAGCTACTTAATTGTATAACGTGTTAGATTGTACAAACGAGGAAAGTTTGAACATGCTGTGATCTACACTCTTTGTAGAAAAGCCACTCATTACTAGAGATTAGCAAGCTTATCTCACACAGTACACTGTTCGGCAATGAAGATGATTCTTTTCTTACCAAAATACATTTGAAATGAATCGTAACTACTAAATTGTATAAGTAGTTAGAGTGTACAAAGGAAGAAAGTTTGAACTTGCTGTGATCTACACTCTTCGTAGAAAAACAATTCATTCCAAGAGCCGAACAAGATTATTTCGCACAGTACCGTGTTCGGCAATGAAGATATATCTTTTCTAACCAAACTACATTTGGAATGACATGACGCTACTAAATTGTATAACTTGTTAGATTGTACAAAGAATGAAAGTTTGAACTTGCTCTGATCTACCCTTTTTCTAGAAAAGCCGCTCATTCCTAGAGCTGAACAAGCTTATCTTGCACAGTACAGTGTTCGGCAATGAAGATGTTTCTCTTCTTACCAAACTACATTTGAAATGCAATGAAGCTACTAAATTGTATTACAAGTTAGATTGTACAAAGAATGAAAGTTTGAACTTGCTGTGGTCTACACTCTTCGTAGAAAGGCAACTCATTCCTAGAGCTGAACAACCTTATCTCTCAGTACAGTGTTCAGCAATGAAGATGATTCTTTTCTTACCAAGCCGCATTTGAAATGAAACGTAACTACTAAATTGCATAACTAGTTAGAGTGTACAAATGAAGAAAGTTTGAACTTGCTGTGATCTACACTCTTCGTAGAAAAGCAATTCATTCCAAGAGCCGAACATGATTATTTCGCACAGTACCATGTTCGGCAATGAAGACGTATCTTTTTCTAACCAAACTGCATTTGGAATGACACAAAGCTACTTAATTGTATAACTTGTTAGATTATACAAACGAGGAAAGTTTGAACTTGCTGTGATGTACACTTTTCGTTGAAAAGCAACTCGTTCCTAGAGCTGAACAAGCTTGAAAATGTTTACTTTCTTAATAAACTACATTAGAAAGGACATGAAGCTAGTAAATTGTACAACTTGTTAGATTGTACAAAGGAGGAAAGTTATAACTTTCTGTGTTCTGCACTCTTCGTAGAAAAGCAACTAACTCCTAGAGCCTAACAAGTTTATTTCACATAGTCCAGTGTTTGGAAATGAATATGTTCCTTTTCTTACCGAAAGACATTAGAAATTAAATGAAGCTAATAAATTGTACAAAGTATTAGATTGTACAAAAGAGGTACGTTTGAACTTCCTTTTATCTACACTCTTCGTAGAAAGCAACTCATTCCTAAAGCCAAACAAGCTCATTTCGCACAGTATAGTGTTCGGTAATGAAGATGTTTTTTTTTTAATTGAACTAGATTAGAAAGGACAAGAAAATAGTAAATTCTACAACTTGTTAGATTGTACAAAGGAGGAAAGTTAGAACTTGCTGTGATCTACACTTTTCGTATAAAAGCAACTGATTCCTAGAGCTTACCTAGCTTATTTCACACAATAGTGTTTGGCAATGAAGATGTTCCTTTTCTTACAAAAAGACATTAGAAATGAAGTTAGTAAATTGTAAAACTTCTTAGATTTTACAAAGGAGGAAAGTTAGAACTTGCTGTGATCTACACTCTTCGTAGAAAAGCAACTCATTCCAAGAGCCAAACCAGCTTATTACACACAGTACAGTGTTTGGAAATGAAGATGTTTCTTTTCTTACCAAACTAGATTAAAAAGGACATGAAGCTAGAAAATTGTACAACGTGTTAGATTTTACAAATGAGAAAAGTTTGAACTTACCGTGACCTATACTCTTTGTAGGAAAGCAACTCATTCCTACAGCCAAACAAGCTTATTTCGCACACTACAGTGCTCGGTAATGAAGATGTTTAATTTCTTGACAAACTACATTATAAATGAAATGAGGCTAATAAATTGTACAAATTGTTAGAATGTACAAAGGAGGAAAGATAGAACTTGCTGTGACCTATACTCTTCGTAAAAAAGCAACTCTTCCCTAGAGATGAACAAGCTTATTTTGCACAGTACAGTGTTCTGTAATGAAGATGTTCCTTTTCTTACAGAACTAGACTAGAAAGGACACAAAGCTAGTAAATTGTACAACTTGTTAGATTTTACAATTGAGAAAAATTTGAACTTGCTAGCAAATTGTACTACTTTTAATTTGTATAAAAGAGGAAAGTTTGAACTTCCTGTTATGTACACTCTTCGTAGAAAAGCCAATCATTCCTAGAGATTAGCAAGCTTATCTCGCACAGTACAGTATTCAGCAATGAAGACGTTTCTTTTCTTACCAATCTACATTAGAAATGAAATGAAGCTAGCAAATTGTACAACTTGTTAAATTGAACAACCGAGGAAAGTCTGAACTTGCTGTGTTCTACATTCTTTTTAGAAAAGCAATTCATTACAAGAGCTGAACAAGCTTATTTCGAACAGTACCACATTTGGCAATGAAGATGTTTCTTTTCTTACCAAACTACATTTGAAATGACACAAACCAAGTAAATTGTTCATCTTGTTAGATTTTACAAACGAGGAAAATTTGACGTTGCTGTGATCTATAGTCTTCAGAGAAAAGCCACTTATTCCTAGAGCTGAACAAGCTTTTCTCGCACATTACAGTGTTTGGCAATGAAGATTTTTCTTATCGTACCAAACTACTTTAGAAATGAAACGAAGCTAGGAAATTGAACAACTTGTTAGATTTACAAACGAGGAAAGTTTGAACTTGCTGTCATCTACACTCTTCGTAGAAAAGCAACTCATTCCTAGAGCCGAACAACCTTATTTCGCACAGCACAGTGTTCGCTAATGAAGATGTTTATTTTCTTACAGAAAGACATTAGAAACAAAAAGAAAGTAGCAAATTTTACAACTTGTTACATTGTACAAAGGAGTACAGTTAGAACTTGATCTGAAATACACTCTTCGTAGAAAAGCAACTCGTTCCTAGAGCTGAACAGCTTATTTCACATGGTACAGTGTTTGACTATGAAGATGTTTCTTTTCTTACCAAACTACGTTAGAAATGAAATGACGTTAGGAAATTGTACAACTTGTTAGATTGTACAAAGGAGGAAATTTAGAACTTGCTGTGATGTACACTCTTTGGAGAAAAGCAACTCATTCCTAGAGCCAAACAACCTTATTTTGCACAGTACAGTGTTCGGTAATGAAGATGTTTCTTTTCTTACAGATCTAGATTAGAAAGGACACGAAGCTAGGAAATTGTACAACTTGTTAGATTGTACAAACAAGGAAAGTTTGAACTTGCTGTGATCTACACTCTTCGTAGAAAAGCAACACATTCCTAGAGCTGAACAAGCTTATTTCACATAGTACAGTGTTCGTTAATGAAGATGTTTATTTTCTTACCGAACTACATTAGAAATGAAATGAAGCTAGTAAATTGTACAACTTATTAGATTGCACAACGGAGGAAAGTTAGAACTTGCTGTGATCTACACTCTTTGTAGAAGAGCAACTCATTCCTAGACCTGAACAAGCTTATTTCACACAGTACAGTGTTCAGCAATGAAGATGTTTCTTTTCTTACCGAACAACATTAGAAATGAAACCAGGCTAGTAAAGTGTAAAACTTGTAAGATTGTACAAACGAGAAAAGTTTGAGCATGCTGTGATCTACACTCTTTGTAGAAAAGCAACTAATTGCTAGAGACAATCAACCTTATTTCACACACTACAGTGTTCAGTAATGAAGATGTTTCCTTTCTTACCGAACTAGATTAGAAAGGACACGAAGCTAGTAATTTGTAAAACTTGTTAGATTTTACAAACAAGGAAAGTTTGAAGTTGCTGTGATCTACACTCCTCGTAGAAGAGCAACTCATTCCTAGAGCAGAACAAGCTTATTTCACACAGTACAGTGTTCTGAAATGAAGATATTTCTTTTCTTACCGAACTAGATTAGAAAGGACACGAAGGTAGTAAATTGTACAACTTGTTAGATTGCACAAAGGAGGAAAGTTAGGACTTCCTGTGATCTACACTCTTCGTAGAAAAGCAACTCATTCCTTGACCTAAGAAGCTTATTTCACACAGTACAGTGTTCGGCAATGAAGATGTTTCTTTTCTCACAGAACAACATTAGAAATGAAACCAAGCTAATAAAGTGTACAACTTGTAAGATTGTTCATATGAGAAAAGTTTGAACTTGCTGTGATCTACACTCATCGTACAAAAGCAACTCATTCCTAGAGCCGATGAAGCTTATTTCACACAGCACAGATTTCGGAAATGAAGATGTTTATTTTCTTACAGAACAAGATTAGAAAGGACACGAAGCTAGTAAATTGTACAACTTGTTAGATTGTACAGATGAGGATACTTTGAACTTGCTGTGCTCTACACTCTTCTTAAAAAAGCAACTCATTCCTAAAGCCAAACAAGCTTAGTTTGCATAGTATGGTGTTCAGTAATGAAGATGTTTATTTTCTTACCAAACAACATTAGAAAAGAAATGAAGTGAGTAAAGTGTACAACTTGTTAGATTGTACAAAAAGAGAAAGTTTGAACTTGCTGTGATCTACACTCTTCGTAGAAAAGCAACTCATTCCTAGAGCTGAACAAGTTTATTTCACACAGTACAGTGTTCAGCAATGAACATGTTTCTTTTCGTACTGAACTACGTTACAAATGAAACGAAGCTAGTAAATTGTAAAACTTGTTAGATTTTACAAACGAGGAAAGTTTGAACTTGCTGTAATCTACAGTTTTCGTAGAAAAGAAACTCATTTTAGAGCTGACCAAGCTTATTTCACACAGTACAGTGTTTGGCAATGAAGATGTTCCTTTTCTTACCGAAAGACATTAGAAATGAAAAGAAGGTAGTAAATTATAAAACTTGTTAGATTGTACAAAGGAAGAACGTTTGAAATTGCTGTGATCTACACTCTTCGTAGAAAAGCAACTCATTCCTAGAGCCAAACAAGCTGATTTCACACAGTAGAGTGTTCGGTAAGGAAGACGTTTATTTTCTTACTGAACTACATTAGAAATGAAATGAAGCTAGTAAATTGTACAACTAATAAGATTTTACAAAGGAGGAAAGTTAGAACTTGCTGTGATCTACACTCTTCCTAGAAAAGCATCTCATTCCTAGAGCTGAATCAGCTTATTTCGCCCAGTACAGTGTTCAGAAATGAAGATGTTTCTTTTCTTACCGAACTAGATTAGAAAGAACACGAAGCTAATAAATTGTACAACTTGTTAGATTGTAAAAATGATGAATGTTTGAACTTGCTGTGATCTACACTCTTCGTAGAAAAGCAACTCATTCCTAGAGCCGAACAAGCTTATTTCGCATAGTACAGTGTTCTGTAATGAAGATGTTTATTTTCTTACCAAACTACATTACAAATGAAATGAAGCTAGTAAAGTGTACAACTTTTTAGATTGTACAAACGATGAAAGATTGAATGTGTGGTGATCTACACTCTGCGTATAAAAGCAACTCATTCCTAGAGCCAAACAAGCTTATTTCGCACAGTACAGTGTTCGGTAATGGAGATATTTCTTTTCTTACAAAACTAGATTAGAAAGGATGCGAAGCTAGGAAATTGTACAACTTCTTAGATTGTACAAATGATGAAAGTTAGAACTTGCTGTGATCTACACTTTTCGTAGAAAAGCAACTCATTTCAAGAACCGAACAAGCTTATTTCACACAGTACAGTGTTTGGCAATGAAGATGTTCCTTTTCTTATGGAACTACATTACAAATGAAAAGAAGTGAATAAATTGTACAACTTGTTAGATTGTACAAATGAGGAAATTTTGAACTTGCTGTAATCTACACTCTTCTTAGAAAAGCAACTCGTTCCTGGAGCCGAAGAAGCTTATTTCACACAGTACAGTGTTCTGTAATGAACATGATTCTTTTCTCATGGAACAAGATTAGAAAGGACACGAAGCTACTAAATTGTACAACTTGTTAGATTGTACAAAAGAGAAAAGTTTGAACTTTCTGTGATCTACACTCTTTATATAAAAGCAACTCATTCCTAGAGTTGAACAAGCTTATTTCACACTGTTAAGTGTTTGGTAGTGTAGATGGTACTTTTCTTACAGAACTAGATAACAAAGGACATGAAGCTAGGAAATTGTACAACTTGTTGGATTGTACAAAGGAGGAAAGTTTGAATTGCTGTGATCTACACTCTTCATAGAAAAGCAACTCATTCCTAGAGTGGACCTAGCTTATTTCGCACAGTACACTGTTTGGTAGTGAAGATGTTACTTTTCTTACCGAACTAGATAAGAAATGAAACAAAGCTAATATATTGTACAAGTTTTTAGATTGTATAAAGGAGGAAAGTTTGAACTTGCTGTGATCTACATTCTTCATAGAAAAGCAACTCATTCCTAGAGCTGAACAAGCTTATTTCACACAGTACAGGTTTCAGCAAGGAAGATGTTTCTATTCTTACCGAACTACGTTAGAAAGACATAAGAAATGAAAAGAAGGTAGGCAATTATAAAACTTGTTAGATTGTACAAACGAGGAAAGTTTGAACTAGCTGTGATCTACACTCTTCATAGAAAAGCAAATCATTCTTAGAGCCGAATAAGCTTATTTTGCACAGCAGAGTGTTTGTTAATGAATATGTTTATTTTCTTATGGAACTACATTAGAAATGAAATGAAGCTAGTAAATTGTACAACTTGCTAGATTGTACAAAGGAGGAAAGTTTGAACTTGCTGTGATCTACACTCTTCGTAGAAAAGCAACTCATTCCTAAAGCTGAACAAGCTTATTTCACCCAGTACAGTTTTCAGCAATGAAGATGTTTCTTTTCTTACCGAAGTATGTTAGAAATGAAATGAAGCTAGGAAATTGTACACTTGCTAGATTGTACAAAGGAGGAAAGTTTGAACTTGCTGTGATCTACACTCTTCGTAGAAAAGCAACTCATTCCTAAAGCTGAACAAGCTTATTTCACCCAGTACAGTTTTCGGCAATGAAGATGTTTCTTTTCTTACCGAAGTATGTTAGAAATGAAATGAAGCTAGGAAATTGTACAACTTGATAGATTGTACAAATGAGGAAATTTGGAACTTGCTGTGATCTACACTGTTCGTAGAAAAGCAACTCATTCCTAGAACCGAAAAAGCTTATTTCGCACAGTACAGTGTTCGGTAATGAAGATGTTTATTTTGTTACCGAAATAGATTAGAAAGGACACAAAGCTGGTAAATTGTACAACTTCTTAGATTGTACAAACGAGAAAAGTTTGAACTTACTGTGATCTACACTCCTCGTAAAAAAGCAACTCATTCCTAGAGATGAACAAGCTTATTTCGCATAGTACACTGTTCGGTAATGAAGATGTTTAATTTCTTACCGAACTACATTAGAAATGAAATGAAGCTGCTAAATTGTACAGCTTGTTAGATTTAACAAAGGAGGAAAGTTAGAACTTGCTGTGATCTACACTGTTCGTAAAAAAGCAACTCATTCCTAGAGCTGAACAAGCTTATTTCGCACAGTGCAGTGGTGGGCAATGAAGATGTTTCTTTTCTTACTGAACTATGTTAGAAATGAAACAAAGCTAGTAAATTGTACAACTTGTTAGATTGTACAGATGAGGAAAGTTTGAACTTGCTGTGATCTACACTCTTCGTAGAAAAGCAACTCATTCCTAGAGTCAAACAAGCTTATTTCACACAGCAAAGTGTTCGCAAATGAAGATGTTTATTTTCTTACGGAAGTACATTAGAAAGGACACGAAGCTAGTAAATTGTACAACTTGTTAGATTGTACAAAGGAGGAAAGTTAGAACTTGCTGTGATCTACACTCTTGGTAGAAAAGCAACTCATTTCAAGAACCGAAGAAGCTTTTTTAACACATTACAGTGTTCTGTAATGAAGATGTTTCTTTTCTTACCGAACTCTATTATAGAGGACATGAAGCTAGTCAATAGTACAACTTGTTAGATGGTACAAACGAGGAAAATTTGAACTTGCTGTGATCTACACTTTTCGTAGAAAAGCAACTCATTTCAAGTGCCTTACAAGCTTATTTGGAACAGTCCAGTGTTCGGTAATGAAGATGTTTCTTTTCTAACCGAACTAGATTACAAAGGACACGAAGCTAGTATTGTACAACTGTGAGATTGTACAAATGAAGAAAGATAGAACTTGCTGTGATCTACACTCTTCATATAAAAGTAACACATTTCTACAGGACATGAAGCTAGTAAACTGTACAACTTGTTACATTGTACCAGTGAGAAAAGTTTGATCTGCTGTGATCTACAATCTTCATATAAAAGCAACTCATCCCTAGAGCCGAACAAGCTTATTTCACACAGCACAGTGTTCAGAAATGAAGAAGTTTATTTTCTTACAAAACTACATTAGAAAGGACACGAACCTAGTAAATTGTACAACTTGTGAGATTGCACAAAGGAGGAAAGTTAGAACTTACTGTGATCTACATTCTTTGTAGAAAAGCAACTCATTCCTAGAGCCGACCAAGCTTATTTCACACAGTGTAGTGTTCGGTAATGAAGAAGTTTCTTTTCTTACAGAACTAGATCAGAAAGGACACGAAGCTAGTAAATTGTACAACTTGTTAGATTGTACAGATGAGGAAAGTTTGGACTTGCTGTGATCTACACTCTTTGTAGAAAAGCAACTCATTCCTAGAGCTGAACAAGCTGATTTTACACAGTACTGTGTGCGGCAGTGAAGATGTTTCTTTTCTTACCAAAATATGTTAGAAATGAAACGAAGCTAGTAAATTGTACAACTTGTTAGATTATACAAAAGACAAAAGTTTGAACTTGCTGTGATCTACACTTTTCGTAGAAAATAAACTCATTCCTAGAGCTAACCTAGCTCATTTCACACAGTATAGTGTTTGGCAATGATGATGTTTCTCTTCTTAGCAAAAGACATTAGAAATGAAAAGAAGAGAGTAAATTGTACAACTTGTTAGACTATACAAACGAGGAAAGTTTGAACTTGCTGTGATCTACACTCTTCGTAGAAAACCAACTCATTCCTAGAGCTGAACAAGCTTATTTCCCACAGCACAGTGTTTGGTAATGAAGATGTTTATTTTCTTACCAAACTAGATTAGAAAGGAGACGAAGCTACTAAATTGTACAACTTGTGAAATTGTACAAAGGAGGAAAGTTAGAACTTGCTGTGATCTACACTCTTCATAGAAAAGCAACTCATTCCTAGAGCTAAACAAGTTTATTTCACACAGTCCAGTATCCGGCCATGAAGATTTTTCTCTTCTTACTGAACAGCGTTAGAAATGAAACGAAGCTAGTAAATTGTACAAATGGTCACATTGTCAAACGAGGAAAGTTAGAACTTGCTGTGATCTACACTCTTCGGAGAAAAGCAACTCATTCCTAGAGCTGAACAAGCTTATTTCACACACTTCAGTGTTCGGTAGTGTAGATGTTACTTTTCTTACCAAAATAGATTAGAAAGGACACGAAGCCTGTAATTGTACATCTTTTTGGATTGTACAAATAAGGAAAGTTTGAACTTGCTGTGATCTACATTCTTCGTATAAAAGCCACACATTCCTAGAGGACATGAAGCTAGTAAATTGTACAACTTGATAGATTGTACAAACGAGGCGTTTGATCTGCTGTGATCTACACTCTTCATATAAAAGCAACTCATCCCTAGAGGCAAACAAGCTTATTTCGCACAGCACAGTTTTCAGTAATGAAGATGTTTATTTTCTTACCGAACTACGTTAGAAAGGACACGAAGCTAGTAAATTGTACAACTTGTCAGATTGTACAAAGGAGGAAAGTTAGAACTTGCTGTGATCTACATTCTTCATAAATAAGCAACTCATTCCTAGAGACGACCAAGCTTATTTCGCACAGTATATTGTTCCGCAATGAATAAGTTTCTTTTCTTACAGAACTAGATTAGAAAGGACAGGAAGCTAGTAAATTGTACAACTTGTTAGATTGTACACATGAGGAAAGTTTGAACTGCCTGTGATCTACACTCTTCGTAGAAAAAGCAATTCATTCCTAGAGCTCAACAAGCTTATTTCACACATTACAGTGTGCGGCAATGAAGATATTTCTTTTCTTACCGAACTGTGTTAGAAATGAAATGAAGCTAGAAAATTGTACAACTTGTTAGTTTGTACAAAAGACAAAAGTTTGAACTTGCTGTGATCTACGCTTTTCGTAGAAAATCAACTCATTCCTAGAGGTGACCTAGCTCATTTCACACTGTATAGCGTTTGGCAATGAAGATGTTTCTTTTCTTAGCAAAAGACATTAGAAATGAAAAGAAGAGAGTAAATTGTACAACTTGTTAGATTGTACAAATGAGGAAAGTTTGAACTTGCTGTGATCTACACTCTTCGTAGAAAACCAACTCATTCCTACAGCCGAACAAGCTTATCTCCCACAGCACAGTGTTCGGTAATTAAGATGTTTATTTTCTTACCAAACTAGATTAGAAAGGAGACGAAACTACTAAATTGTAAAACGTGTTAGATTTTACAAAGGAGGAAACTTAGAATTTGTTGTGATTTACACTGTTCGTAGAAAAGCAACACATTCCTTGAGGTTAACAAGTTTATTTCACACAGTCCAATATTCGGCCATGAAGATTTTTCTCTTCTTACCGAACTACAATAGAAATGAAACGAAGCTAGTAAATTGTACAAATTGTTAGATTGTTCAAAAGAGGAAAGGTTGAACTTGCTGTGATCTACACTCTTCGGAGAAAAGCAACTCATTCCTAGAGCTGAACAAGCTTATTTCACACACTTCAGTGTTGGGTAGTGTAGATGTTACTTTTCTGACCAAAATAGATTAGAAAGGACATGAAGCCTGTAAATTGTACAACTTTTAGGATTGTACAAATAAGGAAAGTTTGAACTTGCTGTAATCTACACTGTTCGTAGAAAAGCAACTCATTCCTACAGTGGACCTAGCTTATTTTGCACAACACAGTGTTCGGTAGTGAAGATGTTGCCTTTCTAACCAAACTAGATTAGAAATGAAATGAAGCTAATATATTGTACAAGTTGTTAGATTGTTTGGCAATGAAGATGTTTCTTTTCATACTGAACTACATTAGAAATGAAATGAAGCTAAAAAATTGTACAACTTGTTACATTGTACAAATGATTAAATTTTGAACTTGCTTGGATCTACACTTTTCGTAGAAAAGTAACTCATTCCTAGAGCTGACTTAGCTTATTTCACACAGTACAGTGTTTGGCAATGAAGATGTGCCTTTTGTTACCAAAAGACATTAGAAATGAAAAGAAAGTAGTAAATTGTACAACTGGTTAGAATGTACAAACGGGGAAAGTTTGAACTTGCTGTGATCTACACTTTTCATAGAAAAGCAAATCAATCCTGAAGCTTATATAGCTCATTTCCCACAGTATAGTGTTTGGCAATGAAGATGTTCCTTTTCTTACCAAAGGACATTAGAAATGAAATGAAGACAGTAAATTGTATAACTTGTTAGATTGTACAAAGGAGGAAAGTTAGAATCTGCTGTAATCTACACTCCTCATAGAAAAGCAACTCATTCCTAGAGCCGAACGAGCTTATTTCACACATTATAGTGTTCAGTAATGTAGATGTTACTTTTCATACCAAACTAGATTACAAAGGACACGAAGCTAGTAAATTGTACAACTTGTTAGATTGTACAAAGGCTGAAATTTAGAACTTGCTGTGATCTACACTCTTCGTAGAAAAGCAACTCATTTCAAGAACCGAACAAGCTTATTTCACACAGTACAGTGTTCGGTAATGAAGATGTTTCTTTTCTAACCAAACTCTATTATATAGGACATGAAGCTAGTAAAGTGTACAACTTCTTAGATGGTACAAGCGAGGAAAATTTGAACTTGCTGTGATCTACACTCTTCGTAGAAAAGCAACTCATTCCAAGTGCCAAACAAGCTTATTTAGAACAGTACAGTTTTCGGTAATGAAGATGTTTCTTTTCTTACCAACTAGATTATAAAGGACACGAAGCTAGTAAATTGTACAATTGTGAGATTGTACAAATGAAGAAAGTTAGAACTTGCTATGATCTACATTCTTCGTATAAAAGCAACACATTCCTAGAGGACATGAAGCTAGTAAACTGTACAACTTGTTACATTGTACAAACGAGGAAAGTTTGATCTGCTGTGATCTACACTCTTCATATAAAAGCAACTCAGCCCTAGAGCCGAACAGACTTATTTTGCACAGCACAGTGTTCGGAAATGAAGATGTTTATTTTCTCACCGAACTACGTAAGAAAGGACACGAAGCTAGTAAATTGTACAACTTGTTAGATTGTACAAAGGAGGAAAGTTAGAGCTTGCTGTGATCTACATTCTTCGTAGAAAAGCAACTCATTCCTAGAGCCGACCAAGCTTATTTCGCACATTATATTGTTCAGTAATGAAGAAGTTTGTTTTCTTACATAACTAGATCAGAAAGGACATGAAGCTAGTAAATTGTACAACTTGTTAGATTGTACAGATGAGGAAAGTTTGAACTTGCTGTCGTCTACACTCTTCGTAGAAAAGCAACTCATTCCTAGAGCTGAACAAGCTTATCTCGCACAGTACAGTGTTTGGAAATGAAGATGTTTCTTTCATTACCAAACTACATTTGAAATGCAACAAAGCTATTAAATTGTATAACTTGTTAGATTGTACAAAGAAGGAAAGTTTCAACATGCTGTGATCTACACTTTTCATAGAAAAGCAAATCATTCCTAGAGCTGAACAAGCTTGTCTCTCACAGTACAGTGTTCGGCAATGATGATGTATCTTTTCTAACGAAACTACATTAGGAATGACACGAAGCTACTTAATTGTACAACTTGTTAGATTGTACAAACGAGGAATGTATGAACTTGATGTGATCTACACTTTTTGTAGAAAAGCAACTCCTTCCTAGAGCTGAACAAACTTGTCTCTCACAGTACAGTGTTCGGGAATGAAGATGTTTCTTTTCTAGTCAAACTACATTTGGAATGACATGAACCTACATAATTGTATAACTTCTTAGATTGTACAAACGAGGAAAGTTTCAACTTGCTGTCATGTACACTCTTCGTAGGAAAGCCACTCATTCCTAGAGCTGAACAAGCATATCTCGCACAGTATAGTGTTCGGCAATGAAGATGTTTCTTTTCCTATCAAAGAACATTTGACATGAAAGGAACCTACTAAATTGTATAACTTGTTAGATTGTACAAAGAAGATGTTTCTTTTCTAACCAAACTACATTTGGAATGAAACGAAGCTACTTAATTGTATAACTTGTTAGATGTACAAACAATGAAAGTTTGAACTTGCTGTAATCTGCATTTTTTGTAGAAAAGCAACTCATTCTTAGAGCTGAACAAGCTTGTCTCTCACAGTATAGTGTTCGGCAATGAAGATGTTTCTTTACTAACCAAACTACTTTGGGAATGACACGAAGCTACTTGATTGTATAACTTGTTAGATTGTAGAAACGAGGAAAGTTTGAACTTGCTGTGATCTACACTCTTCGTAGAAAACCAACTCATTCCTAGAGCTTAACAAGCTTATCTCACACAGTACAGTGTTCGGCGATGAAGATGTTTCTTTTCTTACCAAACTACATTTGGAATTACACGAAGCTACTTGACTGTATAAATTGTTAGATTTTACAAACGAGGAAAGTTTGAACTGGCTGTGATCTACACTCTTCGTAGAAAAGCCCCTCCTTCCTAGAGCTGAACAAGCATATCTCACACAGTACAGTGTTCGGCAATGAAGATATTTCTTTTATTCAAAACTACATTTGAAAAGAAAGGAAGCTACTAAATTGTATAACTTGCTATATTGTACAAACGAGGAATGTTTGAACTTGGTGTGATCTACACTTTTTGTCGAAAAGCCACTCATTCTTAGAGCTGAAGAAGCTTATCTCGCACAGTACACTGTTCGCAATGAAGATGTTTCTTTTCTAAACAAACTTCTTTTGGAATGACAGGAAGCTACTTAATTGTATAACTTGTTACATTGTAGAAACGAGGAAAGTTTGAAGTTGCTGTGATCTACACTCTTCGTAGAAAAGCCCCTCATTCCTAGAGCTGAATAAGCTTTTCTCACACAGTACCGTGTTCACAATGAAGATGTTTCTTTTCTAACCAAACTACCTTTGGAATGACACGAATCTACTTAATTGTATAACTTGTTAGGTTGTACAAAGGAGGAAAGTTTGTACATGCTGTGATCTACACTCTTTGTAGAAAAGCCAGTCATTCCTAGAGATTACCAAGCTTATCTGCAGAGTACAGTGTTCGGGAATGAAGATGTTTCTTTTCTTACAAAACTACATTTGAAATGAAACGAAGCTACTAAATTGTAAAACTAGTTAGAGTGTACAAATGAAGAATGTTTGAACTTGCTGTGATCTACACTCTTCATAGAAAAGCAATTCATTCCAAGAGCCAAACAAGATTATTTTGCACAGTACCATTTTCGGCAATAAAGATATCTCTTTTCTAACCAAACTATATTTGGAATGACACGAAGCTACTTAATTGTATAACTTGTTAGATTGTACAAACGAGGAAAGTTTGAACTTGCTGTCATATACACTCTTCGTAGAAAAGCCACTCCTTCCTGGAGCTGAACAAGCTTATCTTGCACAGTACAGTGTTCGGCAATGAAGATATTTCTTTTCTTACCAAACTACATTTGAAATGCAACGAAGCTACTAAATTGTATAATTTGTTAGATTGTACAAAGAATGAAAGTTTGAACTTGCTGTGATAATACACTTTTCGTGGAAAAGCAACTGATTCCTAGAGCTGAAAAAGCTTCTCTCTCACAGTACAGTGTTCGGAAATGAAGATGTTTCTTTTGTAGCCAAACTACTTTTGGAAAGACACGAAGCTACTTAATTGTATAACTTGTTAGATTGTACAAACAAGGACAGTTTAAACTTGCTGTAATCTACACTCTTCGCAGAAAAGCCACTCATTCCCAGAGCTGAACAAGCCTATCTCGCACAGTACAGTGTTCAGTAATGAAGATGTTTCTTTTCTAACAAAACTACTTTTCGAATGAAAGAAGCTACTTAATTGTGTAACTTGTTAGATTGTAAAAACGGGGAAAGTTTGAACATGCTGTGATCTACACTCTTCGTAGAAAAGCCACACATTCCTAGAGATTAGCAAGCTTATCTAGCACAGTACAGTGTTCAGGAATGAAGATGTTTCTTTTCTTACCAAACTACATTTGAAATGAAACGAAGCTACTAAATTGTATAACTAGTTAGCGTGTACGAATGAAGAAAGTTTGAACTTGCTGTGATCTACACTCTTCGTAGAAAAGCCACTCATTCCTAGAACTGAAGAAGCTTATCTCGCACAGTATACTGTGCCCAATGAAGATGTTTCTTTTCTTACCAAACTTCTTTTGGAATGACATGAAGCTAAGTAATTGTATAACTTGTTACATTGTAAAAACGAGGAAAATTTGAAGTTGCTGTGATCTACACTCTTCGTAGAAAAGCCCCTCATTCCTAGAGCTGAATAAGCTTATCTCGCACAGTACACTGTTCACAATGAAGATATTTCTTTTCTAACCAAACTACTTTTGGAATGACACGAAGGTACTTACTTGTATGACTTCTTAGATTGTACCAACAAGGAAAGTTTGAACATGCTGTGATCTACACTCTTTGTACAAAAGCCAATCATTGCAAGAGACTAGCAAGCTTATCTCGCACAATACAGTGTTTGGGAATGAAGATGTTTCTTTTCTTACTAAACTACATTTGAAATGAAAACAACTACTAAATTGTATAACTTGTTAGATTGTACAAATGATGAAAGTTTTAACTTGCTGTGCTCTACACTCTTCGTAGAAAAGCAATCCATTCCAAGAGCCGAACAGGATTATTTCGCACAGTACCTTGTTTGGCAATGAAGATGTATCTTTTCTAACCAAACTACATTTGGAATGACACGAAGCTACTTAATTGTATAACTTGTTAGATTGTACAAATGAGGAAAGTTTGAACTTACTGTGATCTACGCTTTTCGTAGAAAAGCAACTTGTTCCTAGAGCTGAACAAGCTTATTTCTCACAGTACAGTGTTTGGCAATGAAGATGTTTCTTTTCTAACCAAACTACATTTGGAAAGACAAGAAGCTATTTAATTGTATAACTTGTTAGATTGTACAAAAGAGGAAACTTTGAATTTGCTGTGCTCTACATTCTTCGTAGAAAAGCCACTCATTCCTAAAGCTGAACAAGCTTATCTCGCACAGTACAGTGTTCGGCAATGAAGACGTTTCTTTTCTTATCAAAGTAACATTTGAAATGAAAGGAAGCTACTAAATTGTATAACTTGTTAGATTGAACAAGAATGAAAGTTTAAACTTGCTGTGATCTACACTTTTCGTAGAAAAGCACCTCATTCCTCGAGCTGAACAAGCTTGTCACTCACAGTACAATGTTCGGCAATGAAGATGTTTCTTTTCTTACCAAACTGCATTTGGAGTGACACGAAACTACTTAATTGTATGACTTGTTAGATTGTACAAATGAGGAAAGTTTGAACATGCTGTGATCTACGCTCTTCGTAGAAAAGCCACTCATTCCTGGAGCTGAACAAGCTTATCTCACACAGTACGGTGTTCGCAATGAAGATGTTTCTTTTCTAACCAAACTACATTTGGAATGACACGAAGCTACTTAATTGTATAACTTGTTAGATTGTACAAACGAGGAAAGTTTGGACTTGCTGTCATCTACACTCTTCGTAGAAAAGCCACTCATTCCTAGAGCTGAACAAGCTTATCTCGCACAGTTCAGTGTTCAGAAATGAAGATGTTTCTTTTCTTTCCGAACAACGTTATAAATGAAATGAAGCTAGTAAATTGTACAACTTGTTAGATCTTACAAAGGAGAAAAGATAGAACTTGCTGTGATCTACACTCTTCATAGAAAAGCAACTCATTCCTAGAGCTGAACAAGCTTATTTCACACTGTACAGTGTTCAGCAATGAAGATGTTTATTTTCTTACCAAACTACATTAGAAAGGACATGAAGCTAGTAAATTGTACAACTTGTTAGATTTTACAAAGGAGGAAAGTTTGAACTTGCTGTATTCTACACTCTTCGTAGAAAAGCAACTCATTCCTAGAGCTGAACAAGCTTATTTCACAGAGTTCAGTGTTCGGAAATGAAGATGTTTCTTTTCTTACTGAACTACGTTAGAAATGAAACGAAGCTAGTAAATTGTAAAACTTGTTAGATTGTACGAAGGAGGAAAGTTAGAACTTGCTGTGATCTATACTCTTTGTAGAAAAGCAACTCATTCCTAGAGCCAAACAAGCTTATTTCGCCCAGTACACGGTTGGAAATGAAGATCTTTCTCTTCTTACCAAACTAGTTTAGAAAGGACACGAAGCTAGTAACTTGTACAACTTGTTAGATTGTACAAATGAGGAAAGTTTGAACTTGCTGTGATCTACAGTCTTCGTAGAAAAGCAACTCATTCCTAGAGCCGAAAAAGCTTATTTCGCACAGCGCAATGTTCGCAAATGAAGATGTTTATTTTTGAACCAAACTACATCAGAAAGGACACTAAGCTAGTAAATTGTAAAACTTTTTGGATTTTACAAACCAGAAATGTTAGAACTTGCTGTGATCTACACTTTTCGTAGAAAAGCAACTCATTCCTAGAGCTGAACAAGCTTATTTCACACAGTAAAGTGTTCTGCAATGAATATGTTCCTTTTCTTACCAAACGACATTAGAAATTAAATAAAGCTAGTAAAGTGTACAACTTGTTAGATTATACAAACGAGGAAAGTTTGAACTTGCTGTGATCTACACTGTTTGTAGAAAAGCAACTCATTCCTACAGCCAAACAAGCTTATTTCGCACAGTACAGTGTTCGGTAATGAAGATGTTTATTTTCTTACCGAACTTGATTAGAAAGGAGGCGAAGCTAGTAAATTGTAAAACTTGTTAGATTGAACAAAGGAGGAAAGTTAGAACTTGCTGTGATCCACACTCTTTGTAGAAAAGCAACTCATTCCTAGAGCTGAACAAGTTTATTTCACACAGTCCAGTATTCGGAAATGAAGATTTTTCTTTTCTTACCGAAATACGTTAGAAATGTTAGGAAGCTTGTAAATTGTACAACTTGTTAGATTGTACAAATAGGAAAATTCGGACTTGCTGTGATCTACACTTTTTGTAGTCAAGCAAGTCATTCCTAGAGCTGAAAAAGCTTATTTCACACAGTTCAGTGTTCAGTAGTGTACATGTTACTTTTCTTACCGAACTAGATTAGAAAGGACACAAAGCTAGTAAATTGTACAACTTGCTCGACTGTACAAACAAGGAAATTTTGAACTTGCTGATAACTACACTCTTCGTAGAAAAGCAACTCATTCCTAGAGCGGACCTAGCTTATTTTGCACAGTACAGTGTTTGGTAGTGAAGATGTTACCTTTGTAACTGAACTAGATTAGAAATGAAAAGAAGCTAATATATTTTGCCAGTTGTTAGATTGTACAAAGGAAGAAAGTTTGAACTTGCTGTGATCTACGCTCTTCGTAGAAAAGCAACTCATTCCTCGACCTGAACAAGCTGATGACACACAGTACAGTTTTCAGCAATGAAGATTTTTCTTTTCTTTCAGAACTAGCTTAGAAAGGACACTAAGCTACTCAATTGTACAACTTCTTAGATTTTACAAATGAGGAATGTTCAAACTTGCTGGGATCTACACACTTAATAGAAAACCACTCATTCCTAGAGCCGAAAAAGCTTATTTCAGACAGTAGTGTTTGCAAATAAAGATGATTCTTTTCTTACAAAACTAGATTAGAAAGGACACAAGGTTAGTAAATTGTAAGACTTGTTAGATTGTACAAACGAGGAAAGTTTGAACTTGCTGTGATCTACACTGTTCGTAGAAAAGCCACTCATTCCTAGAGCTGAACAAGATTATCTCGCACATTACGGTGTTTGGCAATGAAGATGTTTCTTTTCTTACCTAACTACATTAGAAATGAAATGAATCTATGAAATTGTATGACTTGTTAGATTGTACAAACGAGGAAAGTTTGAACTTGCTGTGATCTACACTCTTCGTAGAAAAGCCCCTCATTTCTAGAGCTTAACAAGCTTGTCTCGCACAGTACGGTGTTCGGAAATGAAAATGTTTCTTTTCTTACCTAACTACATTAGAAAAGAAAGGAAGCTACTAAACTGTATAACTTGTTAGCTTTTACAAACAAGGAAATTTTGAACTTGCTGTGATCTACACTCTTCGGAGAAAGCCACTCATTCCTAGAGGTTAGCAAACATATCTCACACATTACAGTGTTAGGAAATGAAGATGTTTCTTATCTTACCAAACAACATTTGAAATGAAACGAAGCTGGGAAATTGTACAACTTGTGAGATTGTATAAATGAGGAAAGTTCGAACTTGCTGTGATCTACACTCTTCGTAGAAAACCCACTCATTCGTAGAGCTGGACAAGCTTATCTCGCACATTACAGTGTTTGGCAATGAAGATGTTTCTTTTCTTACCTAAGTACATTAGAAATGAAATGAAGCTACTAAATTGTATAAGTTGTTAGCTTTTACAAACGAGGAAAGTTTGAACTTGCTGTGATCTACACTCTAGGAGAAAAGCTTCTCATTCCTAGAGCTTAACAAGCTTATCTCGCACAGTACAGAGTTTAGAATGAAGATTTTTCTTTTCTTACCAAACTGCATTACAAATGAAACGAAGATAGCAAATTGTACAACTTGTTAGATTGTACAACTGAGGAAAGTTTGAACTTGCTGTGATGTACACTCTTCGTAGAAAAGCCACTCATTCCTAGAGCTTAACAAGCTTATCTCGAACAGTACAGTGTTCGGCAATGACGATGTTTCTTTTCTTACCAAACTACATTAGAACTGAAATGAAGCTAGCACATTGCACAACTTGTTAAATTGAACAAACGAGGAAAGTTTGAACTTGCTGTTATCTACACTCTTCGGAGGAAGCCACTCATTCCTCGAGCTGAAAAAGCTTATCTTGCACATTACAGTGTTAGGCAATGAAGCTGTTTCTTATCTTACCAAACTACATCAGAAATGAAACGAAGCAAGGAAATTGCACAACTTGTTGGATTGTATAAACGAGGAAAGTTTGAACTTGCTGTGATCTACACTCTTCGTAGAAAAGCCACTCATTCCTAGAGCTAAACAAGCTTATCTCGCACAGTACAGTGTTCAGGAATGAAGATGTTTCTTCTCTTACCAAACTACATCTGAAATGAAATAAAGCTACTAAATTGTAAAACTTCTTAGATTTTATAAACGAGGAAAATTTGAACTAGCTGTGATCTACACTCTTCGTAGAAAAGCAATTCATTCCAAGAGCCTAACAAGCTTAATTCGAACAGTACCGTGTTCAGAAATGAAGATGTTTCTTTTATAACCAAACTACATTTGAAATGACACGAAGTTAGTTAATTGTATAACTTTTTAGATTGTACAAACGAGGAAAGTTTGAACTTGCTGTGATCTACCCTTTTTGTAGAAAAGCAATTCGTTCCAAGAGCCGAACAAACTTATTTCGCACATTGCTGTTTTCGGAAATGAAGATGTTTCTTTTCTAACCAAACTACATTTGCAATGAAACGAAGCTACTAAATTGTATAATTTCTTAGATTGTACAAACGAGGAAAGTTTGAACTTGCTGTGATCCACACTCTTCGTAGAACAGCCACTCATTCCTAGAGCTGAAGAAGCTTTTCTCGCACAGTACCTTGTTTGGGAATGAAGATGTTTCTTTTCTTAGCATTCTACATTAGAAATGAAATGGAGCTAGCAAATTGTACAACTTGTTAAATTGAACAAACCAGGAAAGGTTGAAGTTACTGTGATCTACACTCTTCTTACAAAAGCAATTCATTCCAAGAGCTGAAGAAGTGTATTTCGCACAGTACTGCATTTGGAAATGAAGATGTTTCTTTTCTTACCAAACTACATTTAAAATGACATGAAGATAGCAAATTGTTCAACTTGTTAGATTGTACAAACAAGGAAAGTTTGAACTTGCTGTGATCTACACTCTTCGTAGAAAAGCAATTCATTACAAGAGCTGAACAAGCTTTTCTCACACAGTACCATGTTTGGGAATGAAGATGTTTCTTTTCTTACCAAACTACACTTGAAACTGAATCGAAGCTTCTAAATAGTATAACTTGTTAGGTTGTACCAACGAGGAAAATTTGAACTTGCTGTGCTCTATACTCTTCGTAGAAAAGCAATTCATTCCAAGAGCTGAACAAGCTTATTTCGTACAGTACCATGTTTGGCAATGAAGATGTTTCTTTTCTAACCAAACTACATTTGGAATTACATGAAGCTACTTAACTGTATGACTTGTTAGATTGTACAAATGAGGAAAGTTTGAACTTGTACTGATCTACACTTTGCGGCAAAAAGTCACTCTTTCCTAGAGCTGAACAAGCTTATCTCGCACATTACAGTGTTCGGCAATGAAGATATTTCTTATCTTAACAAACTACATTAGCAATGAAATAAAGCTAGGAAATTGTACAACTTGTTAGATTGTACAAATGAGGAAAGTTTGAACTTGCTGTGATCTACACACTTCGTAGAAAACCCACTCATTCCTAGAGCTGAACAAGCTTATCTTGCACATTACAGTGTTTGGCAATGAAGGTGTTTCTTTTCTTACCTAACTACATTAGAAATGAATGTAACCTAGAAAATTGTACAACTTGTTCGATTGTACATACGAGGAAAGTTTGAACTTGCTGTCATCTACACTCTTTGTAAAAAAGCCACTTATTCCTAAAGCTTAACAAGCTAATCTCGCACAGTAGAGTGTTCAGCAATGAACATGTTTCTTATCTTACCAAACTACCTTAGCAATGAAACGAAGCTAGGAAATTGTACAACTTTTTAGATTGTACAAACGAGGAAAGTTTGAACTTGCTATGATCTACACTCTTTGTACAAAACCCACTCATTCCTAGAGCTTAAAAAGCTTATCTTGCACAGTACACTGTTCGCCAACGAAGATGTTTCTTTTCTTACCAAACTATATTTGAAATGAAACGAAGCTACTAAATTGTATAACCTGTTAGATTGTACAAAAGAGGTAAGTTTGAACTTTCTGGGATCTACAGTCTTCTTAGAAAAGCCATTCATTACAAGAACTGAACAAGCTTATTTCGCACAGTACCACATTTGGCAATGAAGATGTTTCTTTTCTTACCAAACTACATTTGAAATGAAACAAACCTAATAAATTGTTCAACTTGTTAGATTTTACAAATGAGGAAAGTTTGACGTTGCTGTGATCTATACTCTTTGGAGAAAAGCCACTTATTCCTAGAGCTGAACAAGCTTATCTCACATATTACAGTGTACGG
Organism: Orientallactaga sibirica; assembly: GCA_036365145.1. Classification (NCBI taxonomy): domain Eukaryota; kingdom Metazoa; phylum Chordata; class Mammalia; order Rodentia; family Dipodidae; genus Orientallactaga; species Orientallactaga sibirica. Next base: position 136,423 of record JAEOAD010000466.1, read on the forward strand.
CAATGAAGATTTCTCTTATTGTACCAAACTACATTAGAAATCAAACGAAGCTAGGAAATTGAACAACTTGTTACATTTTACAAATGAGGAAAGTTTGAACTTGCTGTTATCTACACTCTTCGTGGAAAAGCAACTCATTCCTAGAGCCGAACAACTTTATTTCTCACAGCACAGTGTTCGCTAATGAAGATGTTTATTTTCTTACCGAAAGACATTAGAAATGAAAATAAAGTAGTAAATTTTACAACCTGTTACATTGTCCAAAGGAGGAAAGTTAGAACTTGATCTGAATTACACTCTTCGTAGAAAATCAACTCATTCCTAGAGATGAACAAGCTTATTTCACATGGCACAATGTTTGGCAATGAAGATGTTTCTTTTCTTACCAAACTAGGTTAGAAGTGAAATGACGCTAGGAAATTGTACAACTTGTTAGATTGTACAAAGGAGGAAAGTTAGAACTGGCTGTGATGTACACTCTGGAGAAAAGCAACTCATTCCTAGAGCCAAACAACCTTATTTCGCACCGTGCAGTGTTTGGTAATGAAGATGTTTCTTTTCTTACAGATCTAGATTAGAAAGGACACGAAGGTACGACATTGTACAACTTGTTAGATTGTACAAACGAGAAAAGTTTGAACTTGCTGTGATCTACACTCTTTGTAGAAGAGCAACTCATTCCTAGACCTGAACCAGCTTATTTCACACAGTACAGTGTTCGGCAATGAAGATGTTTCTTTCCTTACTGAAATACGTTAGAAATGAAATGAAGCTAGTAAATTGTACAACTTGTTAGATTGTACAACGGAGGAAAGTTAGAACTTGCTGTGATCTACACTCTTCATAGAAAACCAACTCATTCCTAGAGCCGAACAAGCTTATTTCGCACAGTAGAGTGTTTGGTAATGAAGATGTTTATTAACTTACAAAACTGCATTAGAAATGAATCAAAGCTAGCAAATCGTACAACTTGTTAGATTGTACAAACGAGGAAAGTTTGAACTTGCTGTGATGTACACTCTTCGTCGAAAAGCCACTCATTCCTAGAGCTTAACAAGCTTATCTCGAACAGTACAGTGTTCGGCAGTGAAGATGTTTCTTTTCTTACCACACTACATTAGAAATGAAACGAAGCTAGAAAATTGTATAACATGTTTAATTGAACAAACGAGGAATGTTTGAACTTGCTGTGATCTACACTCTTCGTCGAAAAGCCACTCATTCCTTGAGCTGAACAAACTTATCTCGCACATTACTGTGTTAGGAAATGAAGATGATTCTTATCTTACCAAACAACATTAGAAATGAAACGAAGCTGGAAATTGTACAACTTGTGAGATTGTACAAACGAGGAAAGTTCGAACTTGCTGTGATCTACGCTCTTCATACAAAACCCACTCATTCCTAGAGCTGAACAAGCTTATCTCGCACATTACAGTGTTTGGCAAAGAACATGTTTCTTTTCTTACCTAAGTACATTAGAAATGAAATGAAGCTACTAAATTGTATAACTTGTTAGATTGTACAAACCTGGAAAGTTTGAACTTGCTGTGATATTCACGCTTTGTAGAAATGAAGCTACTAAATTGTATAAGTTGTTAGCTTTCACAGATGAGGAAAGTTTGAACTTGCTATGATCTACACTCTAGTAGAAAAGCTTCCCATTCCTAGAGCTTAACAAGCTTATCTCGCACAGTACAGTGTTCGGAATGAAGATTTTTCTTTTCTTACCAAACTGCATTACAAATGAAACGAAGATAGCAAATTGTTCAACTTGTTAGATTGTACAAACGAGGAAAGTTTGAACTTGCTGTGATGTACACTCTTCATAGAAAAGCCACTCATTCCTAGCGCTTAACAAGCTTATCTCGAACAGTACAGTGTTCAGGAATGAAGATGATTTTTGTCTTACCAAAGTACATTAAAAATGAAATGATGATAGTAAATTGTACAACATTTTAAATTGAACAAACGAGGAAAGTTTGAACTTGCTATGATCTACACTCTAGTAGAAAAGCTTCTCATTCCTAGAGCTTAACAAGCTTATCTCGCACAGTACAGTGTTCGGAATGAAGATTTTTCTTTTCTTACCAAACTGCATTACAAATGAAATGAAGATAGCAAAGTGTACAACTTGTTGGATTGTACAAACGAGGAAAGTTTGAACTTGCTGTGATGTACACTCTTCGTAGAAAAGCCACTCATTCCTAGTGCTTAACAAGCTTATCTCGAACAGTACAGTGTTCAGGAATGAAGATGATTCTTGTCTTACCAAACTACATTAGAAATGAAATGATGATAGTAAATTGTACAACATGTTAAATTGAACAAACGAGGAAAGTTTGAACTTGCTGTGATCTACACTCTTCGTAAAAGAGCAACTCATTCCTAGACCTGAACAAGCTTATTTCACACAGTACAGTGTTCAGCAATGAAGATGTTTCTTTTCTTATAGAACAACATTCGAAATGAAACGAAGCTAGTAAAGTGTACAACTTGTAAGATTGTACGAACAAGAAAAGTTTGAGCTTGCTGTGATCTACACTCTTCGTAGAAAAGCAACTCTTTGCTAGAGCCGAACAACCTTATTTCGCACACTACAGTGTCCGGCAATGAAGATGTTTCCTTTCTTACTGAATTAGATTAGAAAGGACACGAAGCTAGTAAGTTGTACAACTTGTTAGATTGTACAAACGAGGAAAGTTTGAACTTGCTTTGATATACACTCTTCATAGAAAAGCAACTCATTCTTAGAGCTGAACAAGCTTATTTCACACAGTACAGTGTTCTGTACTGAAGATGTTTCTTTTCTTACCGAACTAGATTAGAAAGGACATGAAGCTAGTAAATTGTACAACTTGTTTGATTGTGCAAAGGATCTACACTCTTCATAGAAAAGCAATTCATTCCTTGACCTGAACAAGCTTATTTCACACAGTACAGTGTTCGGCAATGAAGATGTTTCTTTTCTTATAGAACAACATTAGAAATGAAACGAAGCTAGTAAAGTGTACAACTTGTAAGATTGTACATACAAGAAAAGTTTGAGCTTGCTGTGATCTACACTCTTTTCTTTGCTAGAGCCGAACAACCTTAACAGTAATGAAGATGTTTCCTTTCTTACTGAATTAGATTAGAAATGAAACAAAGCTAGTAAGTTGTACAACTTGTTAGATTGTACAAACGAGGAAAGTTTGAACTTGCTTTGACTTCATAGAAAAGCAACTCATTCTTAGAGCTGAACAAGCTTATTTCACACAGTACAGTGTTCTGTACTGAAGAAGAACTAGATTAGAAAGGACATGAAGCTAGTAAATTGTACAACTTGTTTGATTGTGCAAAGGATCTACACTCTTCATAGAAAAGCAATTCATTCCTTGACCTGAACAAGCTTATTTCACACAGTACAGTGTTGGAAAAAGAGATGTTTTTTTCTTATAGAACAACATTAGAAATGAAACGAAGCTAGTAAAGTGTACAACTTGTAAGATTGTACATATGAGAAAAATTTGATCCTGCTGTGATCTACACTCATCGTAGAAAAGCAACTCATTCCTAGAGCTGAACAAGCTTATTTCACACAGGACAGTGTTTGGAAATGAAGATGTTTATTTTCTTACAGAACAACATTAGAAAAGAAACGAAGCTAGTAAAGTGTACAACTTGTGAGATTTTACAAAAGAGGAAAGTTCGAACTTGCTGTGATCTACACTCTTCATAGAAAAGCAACTCATTCCTAGAGCTGAACAAGCTTATTTCACACAGTACATTGTTTGGCAATGAAGAGGTTTCTTTTCTTATTGAACTATGTTACAAATGAAATGAAGGTAGTAAATTGTACAACTTCTTAGATTGTACAAATGAGGAAAATTTGAACTAGCTGTGATCTAAAGTTTTCGTAGAAAAACAACTCATTTTAGAGCTGACCAAGCTTATTTCACACATTACAGTGTTTGGCAATGAAGGTGTTCCTTTTCTTACTGAAAGACATTAGAAATGAAAAGAAGGTAGTAAGCTGTACAACTTGTTAGATTGTACAAATGAAGAAAGTTTGAACTTGCTGTGATCTACACTCTTCATAGAAAAGCAACTCATTCCTAGAGCCAAACAAGCTTATTTCGCACAGTAGAGTCTTCAGTAATGAAGATGTTTATTTTCTTACCAAACTACATTAGAAATGAAATGAAGCTTGTAAATTGTAAAACTGAACCAAACAAGCTTATTTCACACAGTAGAGTGTTTGGTAATTAAGATGTTTCTTTTCTTACCCAAGTGTATTAGAAATGAAACAAAGCTTGTAAATTGTACAACTTGTTACATTGTACAAAAGAGTTAAGTTTGAACTTGCTGTGATCTACACTCTTTGTAGAAAAGCAAGTCATTCCTAGAGGTGAAGAAGCTTATTTCGCACAGTACAGTGTGCTGCAATGAAGATGTTTATTTTTTTAGTTAACTACATTAGAAATGAAATGAAGCTAGTAAAGTGGAAAATTTGTTAGATTGTACAAAAGAGGAAACTTAGAACTTGCTGTGATCTACAATCTTCATAGAAAAGCAACTGATTCCTAGAGCTGAACATGCTTATTTCACACTGTACAGTGTTCTGCAATGAAGATGTTTCTTTTCTTACCTAACTACGTTAGAAATGAAATGTAGCTAGTAAATTGTACGACTTGTTAGATTGTACAAATGATGAAAGGTTGAAATTGCAGTGATCTACACTTTTCTTATAAAAGTAACTCATTCCTAGCTGACCTAGCTGATTTCACACAGTACAGTGTTTGGCAATGAAGATGTTCCTTTTCTTACCAAACGACATTAGAAATGAAATGAAGCTAGTAAATTGTATAACTTGTTAGATTGTACAAAGGAGGAAAGTTAGAACTTGCTGTGATCTACACTCTTTATAGCAAAGCAACTCACTCCAAGAGCCGTACAAGTTTATTTCGTACAGTACAGTGTTCGGAAATGAAGATGTTTATTTTCTTACTGAACTAGATTAGAAAGGACACAAAGCTATTAAATTGTATTACTTGTTAGACAGTACAAACGAGGAAAGTTTCAACTTGCTGTGATCTACACTCTTTGTAGAAAAGCAATTCATTCCTAGAGCCAAACAAGCTTATTTCGCACAGTACAGTGTTTTGTAATATAAGAGGTTTATTTTCTTACCGAACTACATTAGAAATGAAATGAAGGTAGTAAATTGTACAAGTTGTTAGATTGTACAAACGTGGAAATTTACACCTTGCTGTGATGTACACTCCTTGTAGAAAAGCAACTCATTCAAAGAACCGAACAAGCTTATTTCACAAAGTACAGTGTTCAGTAATGAAGATGTTTCTTTTCTTACCGAACTAGATTAGAAAGGACATGAAGCTAGTAAATTGTACAACTTGTTAGATTGTACAAACGAGGAAAGTTTGAACTTGCTGTGATCTACACTCTTTGTAGATATGCAACTCATTTCTAGAGCCGAACAAGCTTATTTCGCACAGAACAGTGTTCACTAATAAAGATGTTTATTTTCTTATTGAATGACATTAGAAAGGACATGAAGTTAGCAAATTGTACAACTTGTTAGATTGTACAAAGGAGGAAAGATAGAACTTGCCGTGATCTACCCTCTTGGTAGAAAAGCAACTAATTCTTTGAGCTGAACAAGCTTATTTCGCACAGTACAGTGTTTGGTAATCAAGATGTTTCTTTTCCTACAGATATAGATTAGAAAAAGCTGGAAATTGTACAACTTGTTAGATTGTACAAACGAGGATAGTTTGAACTTGCTGTGATCTACACTCTTCGTAGAAAAGCTTCTCATTCCTAGAGCTTAACAAGCTTATCTCCCACAGTACAGTGTTCAGAATGAAGATATTTCTTTTCTTACCAAACTGCATCAAAAATGAAATGTTCTAGAGCTGATCAAGCTTATCTTGCACAGTGCAGTGTTTGGCAATGAAGATCTTTCCTTTCTTACGAAACTACGTTTGAAATGAAATGAAGCTACTATATTGTATAACTTGTTAGATTGTACAAATGAGGAAAGGTTGAACTTGCTGTGATCGACACTCTTTGTAGAAAAGCAAAGAATTACAAGAACTGTACAAGCTTTTCTCGCACAGTACTCTGTTTGGGAATGAAGATGTTTCTTTTCTTACCAAACTACATTAGAAATGGAACAATGCTAGCAAATTGTACAACTTGTTAAATTGAACAAACCAGGAAAGTTTGAAGTTACTGTGATCTACACTCTTCATACAAAAGCAATTCATTCCAAGAGCTGAAAAAGCTTATTTTGCACAGTACCGCATTTGGCAATAAAGATGTTTCTTTTTTTACCAAAATACATTTGAAATGACACGAAGCTAGTAAATTGTTCAACTTGTTAGATTTTACAAATAAGGAAAGTTTGTAGTTGCTGTGATCTGCACTCTTTGGAGAAAAGCCACTCATTCCTAGAGCTGAACAAGCTTATCTCACACATTACAGTGTTCGGCAATGAAGATGTTTCCTTTCTTACCGAATTAGATTAGAAATGAAATGAAGCAAGGAAATTGTACAACTTGTTCAATTGTACAAACGAGGAAATATTGAACTTGCTGTTATCTACACTCTTCGTAGAAAACCCACTCATTCCTAGAGCTTAAAAAGCTTACCTCACACAGTACAGTATTTTGAAATGAAGATATTTCTATTCTTACCAAACTACACTTGAAATGAAACGAATCTACCAAATTGTATAAATTGTTAGTTTGTACAAACGAGGAACGTTTGAACTTGCTGTGATCTACACTGTTCCTAGAAAAGCAATTCATTCCAAGAACTGAACAAGCTTATCTCTCACATTACAGTGTTTGCAAATGAAGATGTTTCTTATCTTACCAGTACGTTGGAAATGAAACGAAGCTAGTTAATTGAACAACTTGCTAGACTGTACACACGAGGAAAGTTTGAACTTGGTGGGATCTACACTCTTCGTAGAAAAGCCACACATTTCTAGAGCTGAACAAGCTTATCTCGGACGTTACAGTGTTTCGCAATGAAGATGTTTCTTTTCTTACCAAACTACATTAGAAATGAAACGAAGCTAGGAAATTGTACAACTTGTTAGATTGTACAAATGATGAAAGTTTGAATTGCTGTGATCTACACTCTTCCTAGAAAACCCACTCATTCCTAAGCTTAAAAAGCTTATCTTGCACAGCACAGTGTTTGGCAATGAAGATGTTTCTTTTCTTACCAAACTACATTTGAAATGAAATGAAGCTACTAAATTGTATAAATTGATAGATTGTATAAATAATGAAAGTTTAAACTTGCTGTGATCTAACCTCTTTGTACAAAAGCCACTCATTCCTAGAGCTGAACAAGCTTATCTTGCACATGACAGTGTTTGGAAATGAAGATGTTTCTTTTCTTACCTAACTACATTAGAAATGAAATGAAGCTACTAAATTGTATAACTTGTTAGATTGTACAAACCTGGAAAGTTTGAACTTGCTGTGATATACACGCTTTGTAGAAAAACTACTCATTCCTAGAGTTTAACAAGCTCATCTCGCACAGTACAGTGTTCGGAATGCAGATGTTTCTTTTCTTACCAAACTACATTACAAAAGAAATGAATCTAGCAAATTGTACACCTTGTTAGATTGTACAAAGGAGGAAAGTTTGAACTTGCTGTGATCTACCCTCTTCGTAGAAAAGCCACTTATTCCTACAGCTGAACAAGCTTATTTTACACATTACAGTGTTCAGTAATGAAGATGTTTCTTTTCTTATGGAACTAGAATAGAAAGGACACGAAGCTAGTAAATTGTAGAACTTGTTAGATTGTACAAAGGAGGAAAGTTAGAACTTGCTGTGATCTACATTCTTCGTAGAAAAGCAACTCATTCCTTGACCTGAACAAGCTTATTTCACACAGTACTGTGTTCGGTAATGAAGATGTTTCTTTTCTTACAGAACAACATTAGAAATGAAACGAAGCTAGTAAAGTGTACAACTTGTAAGATTTTACAAATGAGGAAAGTTTGAACTTGCTGTGATCTACACTCTTCCTAGAAAAGCAAGTCATTCCTAGAGCCAAACAAGCTGATTTTGCACAGTACAATGTTTGGCAATTAAGATGTTCCTTTTCTTACCAAAAGACATTAGAAGTGAAAAGAAGTGAGTAAATTGTACAACTTCTTAGATTGGACAAACGAGGACAGTTTGAACTTCCTCTGATCTACACTGTTTGTAGAAAAGCAACTCATTCCTACAGCCGAACAATCTTATTTCCCACAGCACAGTGTTCGGTATTGAAGATGTTTATTTTCTTACCGAAGTAGATTAGAAAGGACATGAAGCTAGTAAATTGTACAACTTGCTGGATTGTACAATGAAGGAAAGTTAGAACTTGCTGTGATCTACACTCTTCATAGAAAAGCAACTCATTTCTAGAGCCGAACAAATTTATTTCACACAGTCCAGTATTCAGCAATAAAGATGTTTCTTTTCTTACCGAGATAGGTTAGAAATGAAATGAAGATAGTAAATTGTACAAGTTCTTAGATTTACAAAGAAGGAAAGTTTGAACTTGCTGTAATCTACACTTTTTGTAGAAAAGCAACTCATTCCTAGAGCTGACCTAGCTTATTTCACACGTACAGTGTTTGGTAATGAAGAGGTTCCTTTTCTTACTGAAAGACATTAGAAAGGAAAAGAAGGTAGTAAATTGTACAACTTCTTAAATTGTACAAACAAAGAAAGTTTGAACTTGCTGGGATCTACATTTTTCGTAGAAAAGCAATTCATTCCTAGAACTTACCTACCTTATTTCACACAGTACAGTGTTTGGCAATGAAGATGTTCCTTTTCTTACCAAACGACATTAAAAATGAAATGAAGCTAGTAAATTGTATAACTTGTTAGATTGTACAAAGGAGGAAAGTGAGAACGTGCTGTGATCTACACTTTTCCTAGAAAAGATACTCATTCCAACAGCCGAACCAGCTTATTTCACACAGTACAGTATTTGGAAATGAAGTTGTTTCTCTTCTTACCGAACTAGATTAGAAAGGACATGAAGCTAGCAAATTATACAACGTGTCATATTGTACAAACGAGGAAAGTTTGAACTTGCTGTGATCTACACTCTTCGTAGAAAAGCAACTCATTCCTAGAGCCTAACAAGCTCATTTCACACAGCACATTGTTCGGTAATGAAGATGTTTATTTTCTTACAGAACTACATTACAAATGAAAAGAAGTGAGTAAATTGTACAACTTGTTTGATTGTACAAACGAGGGAAGTTTGGACTTCTGAGATCTACACTCTTCGTAGAAAAGCAACAACTTCTTACAGCCGAACAAGCTTATTTCGCACAGCACAGTGTTCAGTAATGAAGATGTTTATTTTCTTACCAAACTACGTTATAAATGAAATGAAGCTAGTAAATTGTACAAATTGGTAGATTTTACAAAGGAGGAAAGTGAGAACTTGCTGTGACCTACAGTCTTCGTAGAAAAGCAACTCATTCCTAGAGACAAACAAGCTTATTTTTTACAGTACAATGTTCGGTAATGAAGATGTTTCTTTTCTTACAGAACTAGACTAGAAAGGACACAAAGCTAGTAAATTGTAAAACTTGTTTGATTGTACAAACGAGAAAAATTTGAACTTGCTCTGATCTACACTCTTCGTAAAAAAAGCAACTCATTCGTAGAGACGAACAAGCTTTTTTTCGCATAGTACAGTGTTCAGTAATGAAGATGTTTCTTTTCTAACCAAACTACATTAGAAATGAAACGAAGCTAGTAAAGTGTAAAACTTGTAAGATTGTACACACGAGAAAAGTTTGAACTTGCTGTGATCTACACTCTTCGTAGAAAAGCAACTCATTCCTCGAGCCGAACAAGCTTATTGCGCACAGTACAGTGTTCTGTAATGAAGATGTTTCTTTTCTAACAGAACCAGATTAGAAAGGACATGAAGCTCGTAAATTGTACAACTTGTTAGATTGTACAAACGCTGAAAGTTGGAACTTGCTGTGATCACTCTTCGTAAAAAAGCAACTTATTCCTAGAGATGAACAAGCTTATTTCACACTGTACAGTGTTCAGCAATGAAGATGTTTATTTTCTTACCGAACCACATTAGAAAGGACACAAAGGTAGTGAATTGTAAAACTTGGTAGATTATGCAAAGGAGGAAAGTTAGAACTTGCTGTGATCTACACTCTTCATAGAAAAGCAACTCATTCCTAGTCCTGAACAAGCTTATTTCACACAGTACAGTGTTCGGTAATGAAGATGTTTCTTTTCTTACCGAACTACATTAAGAATTGAAATAAAGCTACTAAATTGTACAACCTGCTAGATTGTACAAACCAGCAATGTTTGAGCTTGCTGTGATCTACACTCTTCGTAGAAAAACAACTCATTCCTAGAGGTGAATAAGCAAAATTAACACCGTACAGTATTAGGCAGTAAAGATGTTTCTTTTCTTACCAAACTACATTTGAAATGCAACGAAGCTACAAGATTGTATAACTTGTTATATTGTACAAAGGAGGAAAGTTTGAACTTGCTATGATCTACACTCTTCCTAGAAAAGCAACTCATTCCTAGACCTGAACAAGCTTATATCACACAGTACAGTGTTTGGCAATGAAGATGTTTCTTTTCTTACCAAACTAGATTAGAATTGAAAGAAAGCTTGTAAATTGTACAACTTGTTAAAATGTAAAAACGAGTTAAGTTGGAACTTGCTGTGACCTACACTCTTCGTTCCTCCCTTTCTATTAGTTTTAGAAGGTGTTTTTGTGGTGGGCAATTTTTGTAAACTTTATTAGGACTCCCAGGGTTCTGTGATGTCACGGTGGGCCTGTAACCAACTGGGGGAGCATTGACCTGACTCCTCCCATGGGATTCTGATCCCACCTCTTTTGGCTCTTGGTACCTTTTGGGGAGGGGAGGCAGAGCCAACACAGAAAATACGGTACCAACCTCCATGCAAGTCAGGTTTGACTCTCAGGGAATTCAGAAGCGGTCAAAAGGGACCTTCCCTTGCAGTATTTTCTACACCCACGTTGGTGCCCATATTGTACTCACACATTTATGAGTCAATATGCATAGGTCTGACTCCTATGCGGTTCCTGTCGGAGGGGAGTCGCTCAGATTATTTTAAGTTTAGACAAGTGCCAATAAGGGAGGAGATATGGGGTACACCTGCAAACTAGGGCAAAGGTTCGGCACCTAGGCCAGGGGGCAGTCGAAGTGGGTGGTCATAAGGCAGGTCTTGGTCTTCAAGGGCCAGGCGATGGTAGTGCACTTGAATTGGTCGTGCTGTGGCTGAATCAATCTGTTCCTTAATAAAGGATGTTAGCTTTTTAAACAACCATGGACCAAAACTTAGTAAGAGGAGTAGGCCAACCAAAGGACCTAGGATAGAGGGGAGGAATGAGGACAGCCACGGATGAGAAAAGAACCAACCAGATGTTTCTGTCATGCCTCTATTATTTTTTCTTTTTTCCAAGGATTCTCTGACCTTAGCCATACTATCCCTTGTGACACCTGTATGGTCAGTGTAAAAACAGCATTCTTCCCGTAAGGCAGCACATAGTCCCCCCTCCTTCAAAAGAAGGAGGTCGAGGCCCTGGCGATTTTGAAGTACTGCCTCAGATAAAGAGACTAAGGACTTTTCTAAAGCAGTAATTCCCTTTTCTAGGTTTTGAATGTCCTTATCCAGTTGGGAACGCAGGATTTCATATTGGGTGTTTCCCTGTACAAGAGCAGCAATACCCATGCCGGCGCCTGCAGCGCCAACACCCAGAAGCAAGGCAAGCGAAATAGCAGTGCCAGTAATGGGTTCACGTTTGGTCCTATGTGGATAGGGGAGAGATGAAGCAAGGGAAGTGTCAAAGTTTGGAGCAGGACGATAGGAAATGCGAGGGAAGAGTTGGACAGGGACACAGAACTGAGGGGAAGAGAGCAGGTGATCCACGGAAGCACAAGCTGTTAGGCTGTCGTGGCAGGCCCACCAATAGCCCTGGGGGAGGAGATAATAGGAACCAGTAAGAGAGGGATTGACAGAGACAGAGTTTTCACAAAGGGTAGGAGGCATGGAAGAATTGGAGAGGTTTGGGGTATGAAGACAGGTTCCAGAGCCAAGGACATAGGGGATGGGGAGGGAAATGTTAGGACGTTGAGACCAGGGGCAGTGAGTATAATCAGTAGTTGTATTGAAAGGAAGTGGGAGGGATTGAGCCACGCCATCATAGAGAGGGAGTGAGGTATGGACACAAAGCCAGCAAGACTAAGATTGGGAGAAGAAGAATTGAGTGCATTAAAAGTGCCCTTGACTAGGTTAAAGACCAGGTCAGTAGTTGTCAGGGGTGGAGAAGGAGGAGGTGGGAGTGTAACCAGAGCTGGTACAGGGGAGGAGAAGGATATGACAGATGGAGGGACGGGGGTAATGGGGATGGCACACGAGGAGTGGAGAGCGGTAACAGGGAGGGTCTCATCCGGAGGCAGGTCCTCAGTCGCGATTCCTCGGCTTGTCAGCTCCAGTCTGTGATCAGCAATCTGTTGAGCTGCTGGAACACTTGAGCTCTGGAAGCCATTACATTTAGCCTCTGTAACATTGTTTGCTCGCCTGACTCAGGCACAGCCACCTCTGTAAGTTGAAACAAGTTGCAATTGCATTGCTGAAATAAGCCTCCTGGAAATTTTTGAGTTTAGTAGTTCCCTTAATTACTGTTGTAAACCAAGTTAAAGTTTTTTTTTTTTTTTACTTAGAAGACATCATTTAATAGCCAGATGACAGTACTGTCATTATAGAATCAGACAGTCATTAAGCCCAGGCCTGACTCAGATAAGGAACTAGCTGAGGAATGTGTTGACCTCCAACTCTGTAATCTATGTTTGTTTGTTTGCCCAGCAGTAAATTCCCCCTGCTTAAGCCAAATGAGAATCTGAGAAAGTGCTTAGGAGATACTTAAGGCATCAAAAAAAAAAATCCTTTTGCAGCCTTAGCAGGATCACCAAAAGACAAATGACTATATGAAATAACAGATATTTTCTTTTGTAAACCTTGTAAATCTATGTTAAGATTATTATGATTTTAAATACCCCAAATATGATTTTTAACCTTTTACCATACAGTAGCAGTCCCATTGTAGGATAAAGGAGTAATACTTATGAATTGATAATTTACATGACAGAACAATTGCTTTTGAACCACCAGATTGACAACCTGCCTTTTTAAATACATAACAGCATTTTCTAGAGCATCTAACCTGACTGACAGCTTTTTTAAATTAATATCTATCTGTGATGAAAAAGTTTGAGAAAATTTTAATCAGTCCAATAACATAGCTTTTGGGGGGTTTTCACACCTGTAGGACCTTCTAGAGATACTCAGCCATGGGAGCCTCTGGTCCTTGTAACAGACAAATTTTGTAAACCATTTATTGACCTGAGATGTAACTCCCAGTCCCCACTCCCTCCCCCACACAAGAATTGGGACCGAGGCTTCAGCAGTGGGCTTGATGTCTCTTTTGTCTGTGGCTGCCAGCACCTGTGAAGAAAGGAGTGAAAAAAAAGCGGGGGGAAGGGGCTTATCTAATAGTGAGACTGAAGGATGTCATTAATCAGGTTTCAATAGGAGAAGGCAATAAAATTTTTTAAAGAATCACCATGCAACCCCATCATTCCTCATCAATAGTGTCTTTTTGGGGGAACCATGGACAAACATTTTTCTAAGAGAACAAAAATTTAACTTGGGCCCCCCGCATCTTGAGAGATTCCTTAAGCCCTTGAATAAACAATTCCTGTTTGTTTAACGTTTGCTGAAAAGAGAAGCCTGTAGGAGTTTGAGCCCTGCCCCCAGCTGTGAGTGGGAGGAAAGACAAGGGGGAAAGGCTTTTCTCCTTAGGTGCAGCTTTTGTCTTTGCTGCTATCTGTGTTTTTTTTTTTTTTTTTTTGCAGTTCTGCCTGTCAGCTTGTTACAGCTTTGGGGCACGGGCCAAGGGCCACAACGCCTTGAGACCTGGAGGACTTTCTTTTAGGATAAATTGGTCTCTTTTTGAGAGAGAGATTTGTCTTTCTCTGATGGAGAAAGGGAAAGTTTGCTTTTTCTTTACATTATATCTCACCTAATCCGTCAGTGGGGAGTCTAGTTCCTCACTGGAGAGACGGCCACTGTGGGCCTGTTCATTTGCCTTTCTCTTAACCCTAGTTCCTCGTACCTTGAGAGCTTGTTTTAGCCCAGTCACAAAAGAGTCTTTTGTAAATGCTTGTCCCATGGTAAAAAAATCTTACCTCACTGTCCATTTGTTCACACGGATCTGTCTCACGGGCGGGCAACTCCATGGCGATCACCAGCGGGCCAGTGTCTAACCCCCTCTTCGGGTCGCGGTGGCCTCGGTGCAGGATCCCCAATGGGTAGGTGGCAGATGGTGTTTCAGGTGATCCTGGGTTCGAGCCCCACGTTGGGCACCAGTTGCCTCGGCCAGTGGGGCATCAATGGGAGCAAGGACCCTAGAGAACCTGAAATGAAAGGGACAAGAGACACAAGGAACCGACAGCAAGACAAGGATCTGATCAAGCTGTTTTTTTAAATTTTTCTCAGGGTGCTTTTTATAGAGCAGAACAGAGGAGTTTGTCAGCAGTCTAGGTATTGCTACAATTCTGTTTCAACAGGACAAGGGAACAGCCCCAAGGCCACAAGACATTCCACAGAACAAGGTCCCTGCCACAAGATAACGACTTCTTCATTCTCTGTGGGTTACATTGTTCTTTCTCTGTGCATGGGTTAACAAATAACTGCAGACCTTGTGACTTCCCAGAACAGACAACTTATCACAAAATGGAGTCACTACTCAAGATGGAGGCACTTTTGGTTACCTAGTGCCCAATGGTTCCCCACTCTTCGTAGAAAAGCAACTCATTCCTAGAGCTGACCTAGCTTATTTCACACAGTACAGTGTTTGGCAATGAAGATGTTCCTTTTCATAACGAACTACATAAGAAATGATACGAAGTTAGTAAATTGTACATCTTGCTAGATTGTACAAACGAGGAAAGTTTGAACTTGCTGTGATCTACACTTTTCATAGAAAAGTAATTCATTCCTAGAGCTGACCTAGCTTATTTCACACAGTAGAGAGTTTGGCAATGAAGATGTTCATTCTCTGACCAAACGACATTAGAAATGAAATGAAGCTAGTAAATTGTATACCTTGTTAGATTGTACAAAGGAGGAAAGTTAGAACTTGCTGTGATCTACACTCTTTATAGAAAAGCAACTCATTCCAAGAGCTGTACAAGCTTATTTCGTACAGTACAGTGGTTGGCAATGAAGATGTTTCTTTTCATACCAAACTAGGAAGGGCACAAAGCTAGTAAATTGTACAACGTGTTAGACTTTATAAATGAGGAAAGTTTGAACTTACTGTGATCTACACTCTTCGTAGAAAAGCAACTCATTACTAGAGCCGAACAAGCTTATTCCACACAGTAGAGTGTTTGGCAATGAAGATGTTTCTTTACTTACTGAACCATGTTAGAAATGAAACGAAGCTAGCAAGTTCTAAAACTTATTAGATTTTACAAACACCGAAAGTTTGAACTTGCTGGGACCTACACTTTTTGTAGAATAGCAACTCATTCCTACAGCTGACCTAGCTTATTTCACACAGTATTTGGCAATGAAGATGTTCCTTTTCTTACTGAAAGACATTAGAAATGAAAAGAAGGTAGTAAATTGTATAAGTTGTTAGATTGTAGAAAAGAGGAAAGTTTGAACGTGCTGTGATATACACTCTTCGTAGAAAAGCAACTCATTCCTACAGCCGAACAAGCTTATTTCGCATGGTACAGTGTTCGGTAATGAAGATGTTTCTTTTCTTACCAAACTAGATTAGAATGGACACGAAGCTAGTAAATTGTACAAGTTGTTAGATTGTACAAAGGAGTAAAGTTAGAACTTGCTGTGATCTACACTCTTCGTAGAAAAGGAACTCATTCCTAGAATTGAACAAGCTTATTTCACACAGTTCTTTGTTCGGTAGTGTAGATATTAATTTTCTTACTGAACTACGTTAGAAGGACACAAAGCTAGTAAATTGTACAACTTGTTAGATTGTACAAAGGAGGAAAATTATAACTTGCTGTGATTTACATTCTTCATAGAAAAGATACTCATTCCTAGATAAGAACAAGTTTATTTCACACAGTACAGTGTTCGGCAATGAAGATGTTTCTTTTCTTAGCGAACTACGGTAGAAATGAAACAAAGCTAGGAAAGTGTACATCTTGTTAGATTGTACAAATGAGGAAAGTTTGAACTTGCTGTGATCTACACTCTTTGTAGAAAAGCAACACATTCCTACAGCCGAACAAGCTTATTT
Organism: Orientallactaga sibirica; assembly: GCA_036365145.1. NCBI lineage: Eukaryota > Metazoa > Chordata > Mammalia > Rodentia > Dipodidae > Orientallactaga > Orientallactaga sibirica. Next base: position 152,820 of record JAEOAD010000466.1, read on the forward strand.
CACACAGCACAGTGTTTGCTAATGAAGATGTTTATTTTCATACGGAACTACATTAGAAAGGACATGAAGCTAGTACATTGTACATCTTGTTAGATTGTACAAACGCAGACAGTTAGAACTTGCTGTGATCTACACTCTTCGTACAAAAGCAACTCATTCCTAGAGTTGAAAAAGCTTATTTCACACAGTTCAGTGTTCGGTAGTGTAGATGTTACTTTTCTTACCAAACTAGATTAGAAAGGACATGAAGCTAGTAATTGTAAAAATTGTTGGATTGTCCAAACGATGAAAGTTTGAACTTGCTGTGATCTACACTCTTCGTAGAAAAGCAACTCATTCCTAGAGCAGACCTAGCTTAATTCACACAGTACACTGTTTGGTAGTGAAGATGTTACTTTTTTTACCGAACTAGATTAGAAATGAACCGAAGCTAATATATTGTACAAGTTGTTAGACTGTATAAATGAGGAAAGTTTGAACTTATTGTGATCTACGCTCTTCCTAGAAAAGTAACTCAATCCTAGAACTGAACAAGCTGATTTCACACAGTACAGTGTTCGGCAATGAAGATGTTTCTTTTCTTACCCAACTATATCAGAAATGAAACAAAGCTTGTAAATTGTACAACTTGGGAAATTGTACAAACGAGTTAACTTTGAACTTGCTGTAATCTACACTCTTTGTAGAAAAGCAACTTATTTCTAGAGCTCAACATGCTTATTTCACACAGTACAATGTTTCACAATGAAGATTTTTCTTTTCTTACCAAACTACATTAAAAAGAAACGAAGCTAGTAAATTGTACAACTTGTTACATTGTACAAACGAGGAAAGTTTCAACTTGCTGTGATCTACACTCTTTGTAGAAAAGCAACTCATTCCTAGAGCTGAACAAGCTTATTTCACACAGTTCAGTGTTCGGTACCGTAGATTTTACTTTTCTTACTGAACTAGATTAGAAAGGACACGAAGCTAGTAAATTGTAAAACTTGTTGGATTGTCCAAACGAGGAAAGTTTGAACTTGCTGTGATCTACACTCTTCGTAGAAAAGCAACTCATTCCTAGAGCAGAGCTAACTTAATACACACAGTACAGTGTTTGATAGTGAAGATGTTAGTTTTTTTACCAAACTAGATTAGAAATGAACCAAAGCTAATATATTGTACAAGTTATTAGATTGTATAAATAAGGAAACTGTGAACTTGCTGTGATCTACGCTCTTCCTAGAAAAGTAACTCATTCTTCGACCTGAACAAGCTGATTTCACACAGCACAGTGTTCAGCAATGAAGATGTTTCTTTTCTTACCCAACTATACTAGAAATGAAACAAAGCTTGTAAATTGTACAACTTGTTAAATTGTACAAATGAGTTAACTTTGAACTTGCTGCAATCTACACTCTTTGTAGAAAAGCAACTCATTCCTAGAGCTCAACATGCTTATTTCGCACAGTACAATGTTTGACAATGAAGATGTTTCTTTTCTTACCGAACTACATTAAAAAGAAATGAAGCTAGTAAATTGTACAACTTGTTACATTGTACAAACAAGGAAAGTTTCAACTTGCTGTGATCTACACTATTTCTCGAAAAGCAACTCATTCCTAGAGCTCAAAATGCTTATTTTGCACAGTACAGTGTTTGGCAATGAAGATGTTTCTTTTGTTACTGAACTACATTAAAAAGAAACGAAGCTAGTAAATTGTACAACTTGTTACATTGTATGAATGAGGAAAGGTTGAGCTTGCTGAGGTCTACACTTTTCGTAGAAAAGCAACTCATTCCTAGAGCTTACCTACTTTATTTCACACAGTACAGTGTTTGGCAATGAAGATGTTCCTTTTCTTACCAAGCAACAGTAGAAATGAAATGAAGCTAGTAAATTGTATAACTTTTTAGATTGTACAAAGGAGGAAATTTAGAACTTGCTGTGATCTACACTCTTCATAGAAAAACAACTCATTCCAAGAGCCGAACCAGCTTATTTCACACAGTACAGTGTTCGGAAATGAAGACGTTTCTTTTCTTACCGAACTAGATTGGAAAGGACATGAAGCTAATAAATTGTAAAACTTGTTAGATTGTACAAAAGAGGAAACTTTCACCTTGCTGTGATCTACACTATTCGTAGAAAAAAAAACTCATTCCTTGAGCTCAACATGCTTATTTCGCACAGTACAGTGTTCGGAAATGAAGATGTTTCTCTTCTTACGGAACTACGTTAGAAATGAAACAAAGGTTGTAAATTGTAAAACTTGTTTGATTTTTAAAACGAGGAAAGTTTGAACTTGCTGTGATCTACACTCTTTATAGAAAAGCCACTCATTCCTAGAGGTTAGCAAGCTTATCTCGCACAGTACAGTGTTTGGCAATGAAGATGTTTCTTTTCTTACCAAACTACATTTGAAAAGAAAAGAAGCTACTAAATTGTATAACTTGTTAGATTGTACAAACGTGGAAAGTTTGAACTTGCTGTAATCTACACATTTCGTAGAAAAGCCACTCATTCCTAGAGCTTAACAAGCTTATCTCGCACAGTATAGTGTTCGGAATGAAGATGTTTCTTTAATTACCAAATTACATTACAAATGAAACGAAGCTAGCACATTGTACAACTTGTTAGATTGTACAAACGAGGAAAGTTTGAACTTGCTGTGATCTACACTCTTCGTAGAAAATCAAGTCATTCCGAGAGCTGAACAAGCTTATTTCACACAGTACAGTGTTCGGCAATGAAGATCTTTCCTTTCTTACCAAACTAAGTTTGAAATGAAACGAAGCTACTAAATTGTAAAACTTGTTAGATTGTACAAACAAGGAAAGTTTTAACTTCCTGTCATCTACAGTCTTCGTAGAAAAGCCCCTCATTCCTAGAGCTGAACAAGCTTATCTCGCATATTACAGGGTTTGCCAATGAAGATGTTTCTTTTCTTACCTAACTACATTAGAAATGAAATTAAGCTACTAAGTTGTATAACTTGTTAGGTTGTACAAACGAGGAAAGTTTGAACTTGCTGTGATCTACATTCTTCATAGAAAAGCAATTCATTACAACAGCTGAACAAGCTTTTCTCGCACAGTACTGTGTTTGGGAATGAAGATGTTTCTTTTCTTACCAAACTACATTAGAAATCGAACAATGCTAGAAAATGGTACAACTTGTTAAATTGAACAAATGAGGAAAGGTTGAAGTTACGGTGATCTACACTCTTCTTACAAAAGCAATTCATTACAAGAGCAGAACAACCTTATTTTGCACAGTACCACATTTGGCAATGAAGATGTTTCTTTTCTTGCCAAACTACATTTGAAATGACACGAAGCTAGTAAATTGTTGAACTTGTTAGATTTTACAAACAAGGAAAGTTTGTAGTTGCTGTGATCTACACTCTTCGGAGAAAAGCCACTCATTCCTAGAGCTGAACAAGCTTATCTTGCACATTACAGTGTTCGGCAATGAAGATGTTTCTTATCTTCCCAAACGACATTAGAAATGAAATGAAGCTATGAAACTGTACAACTTGTCAGATTGTACAAAGGAGGAAAGATTGAACTTGCTGTTATCTACACTCTTCGTAGAAAATCCACTCATTCCTAGAGCTTAAAAAGCTTACCTCGCACAGCACAATCTTCGGAAATGAAGACGTTTCTATTCTTACCAAACTACACTTTAAATGAAACGAAGCTAGTAAATTGTACAACGTGTTAGATTGTACGAACGAGGAAAGTTTGAACTTGCTGGGATCTACACACTTCATAGAAAAGCTACGCATTCCTAGAGCTGAACAAGCTTATCTCGCATGTTACAGTGTTTGGCAATGAAGATATTTCTTTTCTTACCAAACTACATTAGAAATGAAATGAAGCTAGCAAATTGTACAACTTGTTAAATTGAACAAACGAGGAAAGGTTGAACTTGCTGTGATCTACACTCTTCTTAGAAAAGCAATTCATTCCAAGAGCTGAACAAGCTTATTTTGCACAGTACCACATTTGGCAATGAAGATGTTTCTTTTCTTACCAAAATACATTGGCAAGAACACAAACCTAGTAAATTGTTCAAATTGTTAGATTTTACAAGCAAGGAAAGTATGATTTGCTGTGATCTACACTCTTCGTAGAAAACCCACTCATTCCTAGGGCTTACAAAGCTTATCTCGCAGAGCACAGTGTTTGGCAATGAAGATGTTCCTTTGTTACCAAACTACATTTGAAATGAATCGAAGCTACTAAATTGTGTAACTTGTTAGATTGTACAAACGAGGAAAGTTTGAACTTGCTGTGATCTACACTCTTCGTAGAAAAGCCACTCATTCCTAGAGCTGAACAAGCTTTTCTCGCACATTACAGTGTTTGGCAATGAAGATGCTTCTTTCCTTACCTAACTACATTACAAATGAAATAAAGCTAGCAAATTTTACAACTTCTTAGATTGTACAAACGAGGAAAGTTTGAACTTGCTGTGATCTACACTCTGCGTAGAAAAGCGACTCATTCCTACAGCTGAACAAGCTTATTTTACACAGTACAGTGTTCGGTAATGAAGATGTTTCTTTTCTTACTGAACTAGATTAGAAAGGACACGAAGCTAGTAAATTGTAGAACTTGTTGGATTGTACAAAGGAGGAAAGTTAGAACTTGCTGTGATCTACACTCTTCATAGGAAAACAACTCATTCCTTGACCTGAAGTAGCTTATTTCACACAGTACAGTGTTCTGTAATGAAGGTGTTTCTTTTCTTACCAAACTAGATTAGAAAGGACACGAAGCTAGTAAACTGTAGAACTTGTTAGATTGTACAAAGGGGAAAAGTTAGAACTTGCTGTGGTCTACACTCTTCGTAGAAAAGCAACTCATTCCTTGACCTGAACAACCTTATTTCACACAGTACAGTGTTCAGTAATGACGATGTTTCTTTTCTTACAGAACAACATTAGAAATGAAACGATGCTTTTAAAGTGTACTACTTGTGAGATTGTACATATGGAAAAAGTTTGAACTTGCTGTGATCTAACCTCTTCGTAGAAAAGCAACTCATTCCTAGAAGCAAACAAGCTTATTTCACACAGTACGGTGTTCGGTAATGAAGATGTTTATTTTCTTACCGAACTAGATTAGAAATGAAATGGAGCTAGTAAAGTGTAAAACTTGCTAGGTTGTACAAAAGAGGAAACTTAGAACTTGCTGTGATCTACACTCTTCGTAGAAAAACAACTGATTCCTAGAGCTTACCAAGCTAATTTCACACTGTACAGTGTTCGGCAATGAAGATGTTCCTTTTCTTACCAAACTACATTAGAAATGAAACGTAGCTAGTAAATTGTACAAGTTGTTAGGTTGTACAAACGACAAAAGGTTGAACTTGCAATGATCTACACTTTTCGAAGAAAAGTAACTCATTCCTTGAGCTGATGTAGCTTATTTCACACATTATAGTGTTTGGCAATGAAGATGTTCCTTTTTTGACCGAAAGACATTAGAAATTGAAAGAAGTGAGTAAATTGTGCAACTTGTTAGATTGTACAAACGAGGACAGTTTGAACTTCCTGAAATCTACACTCTTCATAGAAAAGCAACTCATCACTAGAGCCGAACAAGCTTATTTCGCACAGTACGGTGTTCGGTAATGAAGATGTTTCTTTTCTTAGAGAACTAGATTAGAAAAGACATGAAACTAGTAAAAATTGTACAACTTGTTAGATTGTACAAAGGAGGAAAATTAGAACTTACTGTGATCTACACTCTTTGGTAGAAAAGCAACTCATTCCTAGAGCTGAACAAGTTTATTTCACACAGTACAGTGTTTGGCAATGAAGATGTTCCTTTTCTTACCGAAACTACATTAGAAATGAAATGAAGTTAGTAAATTATACAAAAAGATTGTACAAAAGAGAAAGTTTGAACTTGCTGTGATCTACACTCTTATAAAAGCAACTCATTCCTAGAGCCAAATAAGCTTATTTTGCACAGTACAGTGTTGTTAATGAAGATGTTTCTTTTCTGACAGAACTAGATTAGAAAGGACATGAAGCTAGTAAATTGTAAACTTGTTAGATTTACAAATGAGAAAAGTTTGAACTTGCTCTGATCTACAATCTTCTTAAAAGCAACTCATTCTTTTGAGCAACAAGCTTATTTTCACAGTACAGTGTTTGGCAATGAAGATGTTTCTTTTTACAGTGTTTGGAAATTGAAACTAATTAAATTGTAGTAAATGTACAATTTGATTGTACAAACGAGGAAAGTTTGAACTTGCTGTGATCTACACTCTTAGAAAAGCAACTCATTCCTGAGGTTGAACAAGCTTATTTTGCACAGTACAGTGTGGAATGAAGATGTTTCTTTTTCTTATTGAACTACATTAGAAATGAAATGAAGCTAGTAAATTGTACAACTTGTTAGATATTGTAGAAAAGCAACTCATTCCTAGAGCTGAACAAGCTTTTCACACAGTACAGTGTTTGGAATGAAGATGTTTCTTTTCTTACAGAACATACATTAGAAATGAAAAGAAGCTAGTAAATTGTACAACTTGTTAGATTGTACAAATGAAGAAAGTTTGAACTTGCTGTGATCTACACTCTTAGTAGAAAAGCAACTCATTCCTAGAGTTGAACAAGCTTATTTTTCACAGTACAGTACATTTGTTTGGCAATGAAGATGTTTCCTTTTCTTACCAAACTACATTAGAAATGAAATGAAGCTACTAAATTGTATAACTTGTTAGATTGTACAAAGGAGGAAAGTTAGAACTTGCTGTGATCTACACTCTTCGTAGAAAAGCAACTCATTCCTAGAGTTGAACAAGCTTATTTGCACAGTACAGTGTTCAGAAAATGAAGATCTTCTTTTCTTACAGAACTACATTAGAAAGGAAATGAAGCTAGTAAATTGTACAACTTGTTAGATGTTACAAAGGAGAAAAGTTTGAACTTGCTGTGATCTATTTAGAAAAGCAATTCATTCCTAGAGTTGAACAAGCTTATTTCACACAGTACAGTGTTTGGTAATGAAGATGTTTATTTTCTTATTGAAAGACATTAGAAATGAAAATAAGGTAGTAAATTATAAAACTTGTTAGATTGTACAAATGAGGTAAGTTTGAACTTGCTTTGATCTAAACTCTTAGTAGAAACGCCACTCATTCCTAGAGCCTAACAATCTTATTTTGCACAGTACAGTGTTCGATAATGAAGATGTTTCTTTTATTACAGAACTAGATTAGAAAAGACATGAAACTACGAAATTGTACAACTTGTTAGATTGTACAAAGGAGGAAAGTTAGAACTTACTGTGATCTATGCTTTTGGTAGAAAAGCAACTCATTCCTAGAGCTGAACAAGTTTATTTCACACAATACAGTGTTTGGCAATGAAGATGTTCCTTTTCTTACCGAAATACATTAGAAATGAAAAGAAGGTACTAAATTATAAAACTTGTTAGAGTGTACAAAGGAAGAACGTTTGAAATTGCTGTGATCTACACTCTTCGTAGAAAAGCAACTCATTCCTAGAGCTTACCTAGCTTATTTCACACAGTAGTATTTGTCAATGAAGATGTTCCTTTTCTTACCAAGCGACATTAGAAATGAAATGAAGCTAGGAAATTGTATAACTTGTTATATTGTACAAAGGAGGAAAGTTAGAACTTGCTGTGATCTACACTTTTCCTAGAAATGATACTCATTCAAAGAGCCGAATCAGCTTATTTCACGCAGTACAGTGTTCAGAAATGAAGTTGTTTCTTTTCTTACCAAACTAGATTAGAAAGGACAAGAAGCTAGAAAATTGTACAACTTGTTAGATTTTACTAACGAGAAATGTTTGAACTTGCTGTGACCTATACTCTTTGTACAAAAGCAACTCATTCCTACAGCCAAACAAGCTTATTTCGCACAGTATAGTTTTCGGTAATGAACATGTTTATTTTCTTACCAAACTACGTTATAAATGAAATGAAGCTACTAAATTGTACAAATTGTTAGAATGTACGAAGGAGGAAAGATAGAACTTGCTGTGACCTACAATCTTCATAGAAAAGCAACTTGTTCCTAGAGACGAACAAGCTTATTTTGCACAGTACAGTGTTCGGTAATGAAGGTGTTTCTTTTCTTACAGAACTAGACTAGAAAGGACATGAAGCTAGTAAATTGTACAACTTGTTAGATTGTACAAACAAGAAAAATTTGAACTTGCTCTGATCTACACTCTTCGTAAAAAAGCAACTCATTCCTAGAGCCGAACAAGCTTTTTCGCATAGTACAGTGTTTGGCAATGAAGATGTTTATTTTCTTACTGAACTACATTAGAAATGAAATGAAGCTAGTAAATTGTACAACTTGTTAGATTGTACAAACGAGGAAAGTTTGAACTTGCTGTGATCTACACTCTTCGTAGAAAGCAACTCATTCCTAGATCTGAACAAGCTTATTTCACACAGTACAGTGTTTGGTAATGAAGATGTTTCTTTTCTTACTGAACTAGATTAGAAATGAAACGAAGCTAGTAAATTGTAAAACTTGTTGGATTGTACAAAGGAGGAAAGTTTTAGAATCTTGCTGTGATCTACACTCTTCATAGGAAAACAACTCCTTCCTTGACCTGAAGCGAACAAGCTTATTTCACACAGTACAGTGTTCTGAAATGAAGATGTTTCTTTTCTTACCAAACTAGATTAGAAAGGACATGAAGCTAGTAAATTGTAGAACTTGTTAGATTGTACAAACGGTGAAAGTTAGAACTTGCTGTGATCTACACTCTTCGTAGTAAAAAGCAACTCATTCCTAGTGACAAACAACCTTATTTCACACTGTACAGTGTTCAGTAATGAAGATGTTCTTTTCTTACAGAACAACATTAGAAATGAAACGATGCTTTTAAATTGTAAAACTTGTTAGATTGTACATATGAGAAAAGTTTGAACTTGCTGTGATCTACACTCTTCATAGAAAAGCAACTCATTCCTAAGAAGCAAACAAGCTTATTGAACACAGTACAGTGTTTGGTAATGAAGATGTTTATTTTCTTACCGAACTCCATTAGAAATGAAATGGAGCTAGTAAAGTGTAAAACTTGCTAGGTTGTACAAAAGAGGAAACTTAGAACTTGCTGTGATCTACACTCTTCGCAGAAAAACAACTGATTCCTAGAGCTTAACAAGCTAATTTCACACTGTACAGTGTTTGGCAATGAAGATGTTCCTTTTCTTACCGAACTACATTAGAAATGAAACGTAGCTAGTAAATTGTACAAGTTGTTAGGTTGTACAAACTACAAAAGGTTGAACTTGCAATGATCTACACTTTTCGAAGAAAAGTAACTCATTCCTTGAGCTGACGTAGCTTATTTCACACAGTATAGTGTTTGGCAATGAAGATGTTCCTTTTTTTACCGAAAGACATTAGAAATTGAAAGAAGTGAGTAAATTGTGCAACTTGTTAGATTGTACAAACGAGGACAGTTTGAACTTCCTGAAATCTACACTCTTCATAGAAAAGCAACTCATTTCAAGAGTAGAACAAGCTTATTTCACACAGTTCAGTGTTGGTAATGAAGATGTTTCTTTTCTTAGAGAACTAGATTAGAAAAGACATGAAACTAGTAAAAATTGTACAACTTGTTAGATTGTACAAAGGAGGAAAGTTAGAACTTACTGTGATCTACGCTTTTGGTAGAAAAGCAACTCATTCCTAGAGCTGAACAAGTTTATTTCACACAATACAGTGTTTGGCAATGAAGATGTTCCTTTTCTTACCGAAAAGACATTAGAAATGAAACAAAGCTAATAAATTATAAAACTTGTTAGAGTGTACAAAGGAAGAACGTTTGAAATTGCTGTGATCTACACTCTTCTTAGAAAAGCAACTCATTCCTAGAGCTTACCTAGCTTATTTCACACAGTAGTATTTGTCAATGAAGATGTTCCTTTTCTTACCAAACGACATTAGAAATGAAATGAAGCTAGGAAATTGTATAACTTGTTATATTGTACAAAGGAGGAAAGTTAGAACTTGCTGTGATCTACATTCTTCGTAGAAAAGCAACTCATTCCTAGAGCCGAACAACCTTATTTTGCACAGTACAGTGTTTGGAAATGAAGATGTTTCTTTTCTTACAGACCTAGATTAGAAAGGACACGAAGGTAGGTAATAGTACAACGTGTTAGATGTTACAAAGGAGAAAAGTTTGAACTTGCTGTGATCTATACTCTTCATAGAAAAGCAATTCATTCCTAGAGCCGAACAAGCTTATTTCACACAGTACAGTGTTTGGTAATGAAGATGTTTATTTTCTTATTGAAAGACATTAGAAATGAAAATAAGGTAGTAAATTATAAAACTTGTTAGATTGTACAAATGAGGTAAGTTTGAACTTGCTTTGATCTAAACTCTTAGTAGAAACGCCACTCATTCCTAGAGCCTAACAATCTTATTTTGCACAGTACAGTGTTCGATAATGAAGATGTTTCTTTTATTACAGAACTAGATTAGAAAGACACAAAGCTAGTAAATTGTACAACTTGTTAGATTGTACAGAGGAGGAAAGTTAGAACTTGCTGTGATCTATGCTTTTGGTAGAAAAGCAACTCATTCCTAGAGCTGAACAAGTTTATTTCACACAGTACAGTGTTTGGCAATGAAGATGTTCCTTTTCTTACCGAAATACATTAGAAATGAAAAGAAGGTACTAAATTATAAAACTTGTTAGAGTGTACAAAGGAAGAAAGTTTGAACTTGCTGTGATCTACACTCTTTGTAGAAAAGCAACTCATTCCTAGAGCTGAATAAGCTTATTTCACACAGTACAGTGTTTGTCAATGAAGATGTTTCCTTTTCTTACTGAAAGACATTAGAAATGAAATGAAGCTAGGAAATTGTATAACTTGTTAGATTGTACAAAGGAGGAAAGTTAGAACTTGCTGTGATCTACACTTTTCCTAGAAAACCAACTCATTCCTAGAGCCGAATCAGCTTATTTCACACAGTACAGTGTTCAGAAATGAAGATGTTTCTTTTCTTACCAAACTAGATTAGAAAGGAAAGAAGCTAGTAAATTGTACAACTTGTTAGATTGTACAAAGGAGAAATGTTTGAACTTGCTGTGACCTACACTCTTTAGAACAAAAGCAACTCATTCCTAGAGCCAAACAAGCTTATTTCACACAGTATAGTTTTTGGTAATGAAGATGTTTATTTTCTTACCAAACTACATTATAAATGAAATGAAGCTAGTAAATTGTACAACTTGTTAGAGAATACACGAAGGAGGAAAGATAGAACTTGCTGTGACCTACAATCTTCATAGAAAAGCAACTCGTTCCTAGAGACGAACAAGCTTATTTTGCACAGTACAGTGTTCGGTAATGAAGATGTTTCTTTTCTTACAGAACTAGACTAGAAAGGACATGAAGCTAGTAAATTGTACAACTTGTTAGATTGTACAAACAAGAAAAATTTGAACTTGCTCTGATCTACACTCTTCGTAAAAAAGCAACTCATTCCTAGAGCCGAACAAGCTTTTTTCGCATAGTACAGTGTTCGGAAATGAAGATGTTTATTTTCTTACTGAACTACACTAGAAATGAAATGAAGCTAGTAAATTGTACAACTTGCACAAACGAGGAAAGTTTGAACTTCCTGTAATCTACACTCTTCGTAGAAAAGCAACTCATTCCTAGATCTGAACAAGCTTATTTCACACAGCACAGCGTTCGGGAATGAAGATGTTTCTTTTCTTACAGAACAACCTTAGAAATGAAACGAAGCTAGTGAAGTGTAAAACTTGTAAGATTGTACACACGAGAAAATTTTGATCTTGCTGTGATCGACACTCTTCGTAGAAAAGCAACTCCTTCCTCGAGCCGAACAAGCTTATTTCGCACAGTACAGTGTTCAGAAATGAAGATGTTTCTTTTCTAACAGAACTAGATTAGAAAGGACATGAAGCTAGTAAAATTTGTTAGATTGTACAAACGGTGAAAGTTGGAACTTGCTGTGATCACTCGGTAAAAAAAGCAACTCATTTCTAGTGACAAACATGCTTATTTCACACTGTACAGTGTTCGGTAATGAAGATGTTTATTTTCTTACCGAACCACATTAGAAAGGACACGAAGCTATTGAATTGTAAAACTTGGTAGATTGTGCAAAGGAGGAAAGTTAGAACTTCCTGTGATCTACACTCTTCATAGAAAAGCTACTCATTCCTAAACCTGAACAAGCTTATTGAAGACAGTACAGTGTTTGGCAATGAAGATGTTTCTTTTCCTACCGAACTACATTAAGAATTGAAATGAAGCTACTAAATTGTTCAACCTGCTAGATTGTACAAACCAGCAATGTTTGAGCTTGCTGTGATCTACACTCTTTGTAGAAAAACAATTCATTCCTAGAGGTGAATAAACAAAATTAACACTGTACAGTGTTTGGCAGTGAAGATGTTTCTTTTCTTACCAAACTACGATAGAAATGAAACGAAGCTAGGAAATTGTACAACATGTTACATTGTAGAAACGAGGTAAGTTTGAACTTGCTGTGATCTACACTCTTCCTAGCAAAGCAACTCATTCCTAGACCTGAACAAGCTTATATCACACAGTACAGTGTTTGGCAATGAAGATGTTTCTTTTCTTACCAAACTAGATTAGCATTGAAACAAAGCTTGTAAATTGTACAACTTGTAAAAATGTAAAAACGAGTTAAGTTTGAACTTGCTGTGACCTACACTCTTCGTAGAAAAGCAACTCATTTCAAGAGTAGAACAAGCTTATTTCACACAGTTCAGTGTTCGGTAGTGTAGATGTTACTTTTCTTACCGAACTAGATTAGAAAGGACACAAAGCTAGTAAATTGTAAAACTTGTTGGATTATCCAAATGAGGAAAGTTTGAACTTGTTGTGATCTATACTCTTCATAGAAAAGCAACTCATTCCTAGAGCAGAGCTAGCTTAATTTGCACAGTACACTGTTTGGTAGTGAAGATGTTACTTTTTTTACCGAACTAGATTATAAATGAACCAAAGCTAATATATTGAACAATTTATTAGATTGTATAAATGAGGAAAGTGTGAACTTGCTGTGATCTACGCTCTTCCTAGAAAAGTAACTCATTCTTCGACCTGAACAAGCTGATTTCACACTGTACAGCGTTTGGCAATGAAGATGTTTCTTTTCTCTACCAACAATGTTAGAAATGAAACAAAGCTTGTAAATTGTACAACCTGTTAAATTGTACAAAAGAGTTAACTTTGAACTTGCTGCGATCTACACTGTTCGTAGAAAAGCAACTCTTTCCTAGAGCTCAACATGCTTATTTCACACAGTACAATGTTTGGCAATGAAGATGTTTCTTTTCTTACTGAACTAGATTAGAAATGAAATGAAGCTACGAAATTGTACAACTTGTTACATTGTACAAACGAGGAAACTTTCAACTTGCTGTGATCTACACTACTTGTAGAAAAGCAACTCATTCCTAGAGCTCAACATGCTTATTTCGCACAGTACAGTGTTTGGAAATGAAGATGATTCTTTTCTTCCCAAAGTACATTAGAAATGAAACGAAGCTAGTAAATTGTACAACTTGTTAGATTGTACAAACGAGGAAAGTTTGAGCTTGCTGTGATCTCCATTCTTTGTAGAAAACCAACTCATTCCTAGAGCCAAACAAGCTTATTTCACACAGTACAGTGTTTGGTAATGAAGATGTTTCTTTTCTTACCTAATTAGATTAGAAACACACAAAGCTAGTAAATTGTGCAAGTTTTTAGATTTGACAGATGAGGAAATTTTGAACTTGCTGTGATCTACGCTCTTCGTAGAAGGGCAACTCATCCCTAGAGTTGAACAAGTTTATTTCACACAGTACTGTGTTCGGAAATGAAGATGTTTATTTTCTTATCGAACTACATTAGAAATGACACGAAGCTAGAAAATTGTACAACTTGTTAGATTGTACAAAGGAGGAAAGTTAGAACTTGCTCTGATCTACACTCTTTGTAGAAAAGCAACTCATTACTTGACCTGAATAAACTTATTTCACACAGTACAGTGTTTGCCAATGAAGATGTTTCTTTTCTTACAGAACAACATTAAAAATGAAATGAAGCTAGTAAAGGGTACAACTTGTAAGATTTTACATATGAGAAAAGTTTCAACTTGCTGTGATCTACACTCTTTGTAGAAAACCAACTCATTCCTAGAGCCCAACAAGCTTATTTTGCACAGCACAGTGTTCCGTAATGAAGATGTTTATTTTCATACTGAACTACGTTAGAAAGGACTCGAACCTAGTAAATTGTACAACATTTTAGATTGTACAAAGGAGTAAAGTTAGAACTTGCTGTGATATACATTCTTCATAGAACAGCAACTCATTCCTAGAGCTGAACAAGTATTTCACACAGTACAGTATTTGTCAATGAAATGTTTATTTTCTTACCAAACTATGGTAGCAATGAAACGAAGTTAGTAAATTGTACAACTTGTTAGATTTTACCAACCAGCAATGTTTGTACTTGCTGTGATCTACGCTTTTCATAGAAAAGCAATTCATTCCTAGAGCTGACCTAGCTTATTTCACGCAGTACAGTGTTTGGCAATGCATGTGTTCCTTTTCTTACTGAAAGACATTAGAAATGAAAAGAAGCTAGTAAATTGTACAACTTGTTTGATTGTACAAACGAGGTAAGTTTGAACTTACTGTGATCTACTCTCTTGGTAAAAAAGCAACTCATTCGTAAAGCCGAACAAGCTTATTTGGCACAGCACAGTGTTCGGTAATGAAGATGTTTATTTTCTTACCGAACTACATTAGAAATGAAATGAAGCTAGTAAATTGTACAACTTGTGAGATTGTAAAGTTGAGGATACTTTGAACTTGTTGTGATCAACACTCTTCTTAAAAAGGTAATGCATTCCTAAAGCCGAACAAGCTTATTTCACATAGTACTGTGTTCGGTAATGAAGATGTTTATTTTCTTACTGAACTACATTAGAAAAGAAACGAAGCTAGTAAAGTGTACAACTTGTTAAATTGTACAAATGAGGAAAGTTTGAACTTGCTGTGACCTACACTCTTCATAAAAAAGCAAACTCATTCCTAGAACTGAACAAGCTTATTTCACACAGTAAAGTGTTCGGCAATGAAGATGCTTCTTTTCTTACTGAACTACGTTATAAATGAAACGAAGGTAGTAAATTGTCCAACTTGTTAGATGGTACAAACGAGGAATATTTGAACTTGCTGTGATGTACACTCTTTGTAGAATAGAAACTCATTCCTAGAGCCGAAAACCTTATTTCGCACAGCAGTGTTCGCTACTGAAGATGTTTATTTTCTTACTGAAAGACATTAGAAATGAAAAGAAAGTACTAAATTGTACAACTTGTTAGATTGTACAAAGGAGGAAAGTTAGACCTTGCTCTGATCTACACTCTTCATAGAAAAGCAACTTACTCCTAGATTTGAACAAGCTTATTTAACATGGTACAGTGTTCGGCAATGAAGATGTTCATTTTCTTACCGAACTACGTTATAAATGAAATGACGCTAGTAAATTGTATTACTTGTTAGATTTTACAAAGGGGGAAAGTTAGAACTTGCTGTGATCTGCACTCTTTGGAAAAAAGCAACTCATTCCTAGAGCCAAACAAGCTTATTTCGCAAATTACAGTGTTCGGTAATGAAGATATTTCTTTTCTTACAGATCTATATTAGAAAGGACACGAAGCAAGTAAATTGTACAACTTATTACTTGTACAAACGAGAAAAGTTTCAATGTGCTGTGATCTACAGTCTTCGTAAAAAAGCAACTCATTCCTAGAGTCGAACAAGCTTATTTCGCATAGTACAGTATTCGGCAATAATGATGTTTCTTTTCTTACGGAACTAGATTAGAAAGGACACGATGCTAGTAAATTGTACAACTTGTTAGAATGTACAAAAGAGGAAAGTTTGAACTTGCTGTGATCTACACTCTTTGTAGAAAAGCCACTCATTCCTAGAGCTGAACAAGGTTATTTCACACAGTACAGAATTCGGTAATGAAGATGTTTCTTTTCTTACTGAACTAGATTAGAAAAGAAATGAAGCTAGGAAATTGTACAACTTGTTAGGTTCTACAAAGGAGGAAAGTTTGAACTTGATGTGATCTACACCCTTCGTAGAAGGGCAACTCATCCCAAGAGTTGAACAAGCTTATTTGGCACTGTACGTTGTTTGGCAATGAAGATGGTTCTTTTCTTACCGAACTAAATTAGAAAGGATGCAAAGCTCGTAAATTGTCCAACTTTTTAGACTGTACAAACGAGGAAAGTTAGACCTTGCTGTTATCTACACTCTTCACAGAAAAGCAACTCATTCCAAGAACTGGACAAGCTTATATTGGACAGTACTGTGTTCAGAAATGAAGATGTTTATTTTCTTACCGAACTACATTAGAAAAGAAAAGAAGCTAGAAAATTGTACAACTTGTTAGATTGTACAAAGGAGAAAAGACAGAACTTGCTGTGAACTACACTCTTCGTAGAAAAGCAACTCATTCCAAGAGCCAAACAAGCTTATTTTGCACAGTACAGTGTTCGGTAATGAAGATGTTTCTTTTCTTACAGAACTAGATTAGAAAGGACATGTGTTTGGCACAATACAGGCCTGGTCCTAGTCAGACCGCATGGCAGAAGACAACAGGAATGGTATGACTTCTTACAATGCAAACCCCTAGTCAGAAATTGGCCCCAATGTCCATGACCCCGTGGTGCCAAGCAATACCTTCACAAGACCCTCAAAATAGAAGAAAAAGATAATGACATCAAATTAAAAGAAAGACTAATGGAGAGAGGGAGGGAATATGATGGAGATTGGTGTTCTAAAGTGGAATGGGGAGAGAAGAGGGAAACATGATATATTTTTGTATGTTTGTATAGAAGGTGTCAATAAAAAAATTAATAATTAAAAAAAGAAAGTGAATACAAGGTGGTACATCTGGTTGACAGGAAAGAAAACTAAACCGTGTGAGGAGATAATGGGGATTTAATATTAAATATATTAAATTTGATGCACTTGTGAAAAAAGGAAGAAAAATAAAAGACATGTAAATATAAAGAATTAGAAGACTTGAACACAATTTACTCGATGTATGAAAAAGGTCCATTTACTGTTCATATCACATCAATGAGAGAAGTTGAGGTATAAAAACAAAAATAACTTGCTGAGTCAGGTGTGGTGGCACACACCTTTAATCTCTACACTTGGGAGGCAGAAGTAGGAGGATTGCCATGAGATCAAAGCCACCCTGACACTACATAATGAATTCCAGGTCACCCTGGACTAGAGCAAGACCCTACTTCGAAAAATGAAAAAAATAACTTTCTGGAGATCACACAGCTCTATCAAAGCAGATTCTCAAGCGTGGGTAGTGCCATCCCAAAGACTATCATTTATCATTTGACTATAGCACTTCTTTGGGACCCCAGAGAGGCTTAGGTAGTGTGATAGTTTGTTAAGTTATAAGGGTCATGCTGCTGTCTGAATGCCTCAAATGTTGGGGCTGTACTGGAGGGCTGTGGACAAGAGGTCAGTCATTAGAGGACAGGCTTGAGGTCTTACAGCTTAGCTTCAATTCCTGTCCCCTATCAGCTTGCTGACGGGATGTGATGTGATGTGACCAGGTGCTTCACAATTCTGCCAATGTGTTTCTGCACTATGCCAGACTACCCTCTTGGAACTATATACCAGAATTAACCCATCTTCCCAGACCACAGAATGGAGAAAATCTTTCCAAGTGATACATCTGACAGATTATTAATGTCTAGGATATGTAATGATCTCCAAAAACTACACATCAAAAAAGACAAATTACCCAATTAAAAATGGGCTATGAAAAGAAATAAAAGGGACTAATATTTTAAAACATATTGGCTGCTGGGGAAATGGGGAGACATTTATTCAATGGTGCAGACAGTGGAAGGTTGCATGAATTCTATAAAATAAACGCCACCATGCTTGTGTAAGCAACCCTCATTAAACTGTGTAACTCAAACATTCACACACACAGCAAAGACATCCATGTAGAAGAGAGACTGCTAGGTGGGAAGGAGGAAGAGTTCAGCGGGACAAAGAAAAGAAGGTAATAGGAGATGATTATGGTCAAAATACATTATACACATGTATAAAAGTTGCCAATAAATAAAATTAAACTAAAAAATTATCACACAAAGTGTCTAGGATATTCATAATTTTTAAGGTGGCTAATGTTACCTACACAAGGCTGTCATGGTAGGAGGGAAAAACATGAAGACATCAACATTGAAGAGAAACTAGTTAGAAAGAAGAGATTCAATGGAGGATTGTGGTGGGGGAAGGGAGGGTGGTGGGAGAGGGTTATGATCATGGTATATTGTCTTCATTTATGGAAACTGTCAACAAAGGTACTTAAAATTTTTATGCAGTTATTTAAGAGAAAGAGGGAGAGAGAGAGAGAAGGAATGGGCACGCCAGGGCCTCAGCCACTACAAACTCCAGACACATGCACCACCTTGTGTATTTGGCTTACGTGGGTCATGGAGAATCAAACATGGGTCCTTAGGCTTCACAGGCAAGCATCTTAATTGCTAAGCCATTGATACAACCTCAATGAAAAGTTTTTAAAAGGGCTGGAGATTTCTCAGTGGTCAAAGATGCTTGCTTGTAAAGCCTGATGACCTCGAGGTTCAGGCTTGCTCTGTTCATTCATTCATTATCTGTCTCCATCCCCCCAAATAAATACATGAATTATTTTTCAAGTTTAGAACAAAAAATAGTAAATATCCTTCCTATATACCAATATCCAATATGGGCTGTGGAGGTGGCTCAGAGGTGAAATGTGTTTGCTTGCAAACCCTGCTGGCCCTAGTTTGATTCCCCAGTACCCATGTAAAGACAATAGCAAACATACTGAGGATGAAACCAGGGAAACAATCCCATTCAGAATTGCCACAAATAGATAGACGAGGTAGACAGAGAGATGAATGGATGGACACACACACACACACACACACACACACACACAAAAGAAAAAAAAAACCTTGAGAATGACCCTAACCACGGTTCCCGGTGTGTGGAGCATGCCTTTAATCCCAGCACTTGGGAGGCAGAGGTAAGAGGATCACTGTTAAATTTGAGGCCACCCTGGGACTACAGAGCAAATTCCAGGTCAGCCTGACCAAGAATGTGACCCTGCCTTGAAAACAACAACAACAAAACCCCTAAAGATGGATGTGAAAATTTTAAAACACTTGAGAAAGAAACTGAAGAAGACATTAGAATATATAAGGATCAGAAGCAGGAAGGCAGGCAGGCATAGTGAGTAGTTCAGTCACCTTGTGCATTGCTTGGCCTGAACTGCAAGCACACCCTTCTCTTGTACAATGCACCTAGCAACCTCGAACCCCACCTGCTCTGAGCTACAGCTACATGTACGCCTGGGACAACATAACAGAACCATTTTCTCCTCCCCTTGGAGCCATAGTTTCCGACAAGCACCTATTCAAATACATTCTAAGATAGTTTAGGAATCAGAACAGTAGGGGCCACCCAGCCTGAAGGGCTTTAGGTACATGCATATTGTTGAGTCCATTTGTGAACTTTCAGGAAGAAAGCCCTATGTATTATTGTATGCCTGTGTATGAATAGGTATGAATATGATAAAAAATAAACGCATCATGTGAAGTCCCATGTACTGTAGAGAAAAGGAAAGCTGTCTGTAAGTGAAACCAGAGCACCAAACTATTTCCCTAGCAAATGACCCATCCTCACCTAAGACTCCTGCAGAGCAATGGCCCTGACCATGTCCCTGACCATGTCCCTGGGCCTTTGAGCACTCTCCACTCCTGTCAGTGCCTGTTGCCCCTTGGGCAGTGTGCTAACCCTTCACCATCACTTTGCTCCTCAGAAGTTTCTTGCTGCTAAACTACCTGTGTGCACCTTTCTTCAGTTCTTGGAGTAAGAGGCCAAGAACCTAGAAAGTTCCAGCGAACACCAGTAACAGACCTCCCCTCCCATGCCCAGGGATTGGAAGCATCAATGTTTTGAAACCGGCTCTGACCAAAAGCAATCTACAAACTGGGTGTGATAGTGCACACCTTTAATCCCAGCACTCAGGAGGCAGAGGCAGGAGGATAGGTGTGAGTTTGAGGCCACCCAGAGACTACAAAGTGAATTCCAGGTCAGCCTGAGCTGGAGTGAGACACTATTTAAAAAAAAAAAAAAGCAATCTACAGGGTCAATGCAATCCCCACCAAGACCCGACCACCATTTGTCGTACAAATAGAAAAAAAAAAATCTTAAAATTAATTTGGAAGCACAAACGACCTCAGATACGTCAAGCCATCTTAGAGAAAAAATAAAGGATATAAAATAACCACTAAAAACGTGATGATAGGGCTGAAGAGATGGCTTAGCAGTTAAGGGACTTGCCTGCAAAGCCTAAGGACCCACGTTTGATGCCCTAGGACCTACATAAGCCAGATTCACAAGATGGTGCATTTGCCTGAAATTCCTTTACAGTGGCTGAAGGCCCTGGTGTGCCTGTTCTGTCTATCTGCCTCTTCCTCTCTCTCTCCCTATCAAACCAGTGAATAAAATATTTTGTAATGGGATGATGTTGCAGTCAGGTTCGCACTTCTGGTAGAAATCATCCGACCAAGAGCATCTTGTGGGGAAAAAAAGAGGTTTACTTTGGCTAACAGGCTCGAGGGGAAAGCCCCATGATGGTAGGGAAATGATGGCATGAACAGAGGTTGGACATCACTCCCGGGCAACACACAGTGGACCATAGCAACAGAAGGGTGTGTCAAACATGGCAAGGGGAAGCTAGCTCTAATACCCATAAGCCCACCCCCAACAATACTGTACCATCAGGAGGATTTAATTTTCAATTGCCATCAGCTGGGAAGACTAGCATTCAGAACACTTACATTTATGGGGGACACCTGCATCAAACCACCACATTCTGCTCATAGCCCCCATAAACTGATAACCATACATGATGTACAATGCAATGCTTCATGCAACTTTCAAAGTCCCCATAGTTTTTATCAGTCCTAATGATGTTCATACATCCCCATAATCCAAGGTCTTTTAACTGAGCCATAATTCCAAAAAAAAAAAAAAATCCTCCCCCAAACCCATAATGACACAGAATAAACATTCATACTGCAAAGGATGGCATTGGGCAAAGCAAAGAAATTTTCAACCAATACAAGATTTAAAACAACCAGGGCAAACATCAAACTCTGTATCTCCAAGTCCAACAACTCTATCCAATGACAAATCTCCAAGAGCGATAATTCTAACCAGCAACAAGTCTCTGGAGTTCCAATACCGCCCCTCCAGCTAGGCTACTCACCGTCCTGGAAAACTTCATTGGGTGCCGGCAGCCCTCCTTGGCAGCCATCTCCTGGTCCCGACATCACCACTGGGTCTCCTCCACAACCCAAGGTCCATCCTCATGGCCCATGGGATCTCCATGCAGGCATCCAGCAAACCTGCTTCACACTGCCCATGGCCATTTCAAATTATAAGATCACATTGCAAACTCAATGACCCTCTCTTTCCTACATTTCTTATACACCATAATACCAGGTAGAATGACAATTTGTTAATCCAGGGGGAAATAAAGCAGACTTTGAAAAACTGGACACTCCTTCAGCATTCAGGCCCCTTCAAAAGAGTACATTCTTCCTATTGCTCCTGTGCAGGTCAGCTGGCTCAATCTCAAAAGTTATAATCTCTCAAAAAAAAAAATGCAGGTGAATGGGCAGCAGTTTAGGTCCAAAGATTTCATTTTTCTGTCATATCCCTCTGCTCACCGCAGTTCATTTCTATGCAGAGCAACCCTGCACAACTTCCCAGACACGGGCATAACAGCAAGCTTCTCATACCAACTGCTTGTCAAGATCAAATAAAGCTCCTTCTCTCCCTCATAAGCCAAACCTCATAGTCCATAGTTCTTACTGCATTCAGGCCTTTCAACTCTGAGCAGAATAGTCCATCAAGGTGTATGTACAGCACTTCAAGGTGTCTCTTAGGATAAGGCTTCATATCATCTTGAAAATCAACTCCAAAAGGTCAAAACCACACAGTCAGGTGTCTAGCTGCAATTCCACTCCTTAGTAGCATTTTACTGTTGCAGTCAGGTTTGGACTGCTGGTAAAAATCACCCAACCAAGAGCAGATTGTGGGGGAAAAAAGAGGTTTACTTTGGCTTATAGGCTCGAGGAGAAAGTTCCATTATGGCAGGGAAAATGATGGCATGAGCAGAGGGTGGATATCATCCCCTGGCCAACATAACATGGACCATAGCAACAGGAGAGTGTGCCAAACACTGGCAAGGGGAAGCTGGCTATAATACCCATAAGCCCACGCCCAACAATACTCTACCTCTGGGAGGCTTTAATTTCCAATTGCCATCAGCTGGGGAGACTAGCATTCAAAACACTTCAGTTTATGGGGGATACATGAATCACACCAGCACAGTTGATATATTCATATATATATATATATATATATATATATATATATATATATATATATATATATATATTTCAAAGGACAATGAAATAATATTTTTCTGAAATTGACAAAAATTGGAAAGATTGAAAACAGTGCTGGGGTTTCTGAGTCGCAGCACATTCGTTGACTTTCGGAGTACAAGTCACACTAGAAGAGAGAGTAGATGAACTTGGATACAGAAGAAGGTCCAAGGCATCTTCATTGTCCAGCAATGAATTCATGACAGACAGGACAAGCAGCCCTTACCTGGATGACAGGCAACTCCCCTGGAGCAGCCAGTCTGGGTGTTCTTCCAGAGACACAGGACAAGGACATTTGGTGGAGCAACCCTGGCTGAGTCCCACTCCCCCCAGCCAATGGCTGATGATGGCTGCATGTCCAGTGGCATTTGACCAGGAGGAAACACCTGACCATGCCATAGCAACTCCCAGCCATGCAGGGTAGCAAGAAGAGTGCAGGACAAAACAAAACAGAACAGAACAAACAAAGTGCACAACAGGGCCTGAAGATCAACCAGAGGCTTCTATGAGGAACTGTAACGGGGTGCTAGGGGTGCAGGAAAGTCCTTGAACCCAAAACCCCACATTTGTTCCTAATTTTATTCAAAGACTTAAAAAAGACAGAGAAGGATAATGATTAAATTATTACATTTGCTGGAGGAAGTACGGAGCCAATGAAAAGCACTTACATGGCTAGAGACCCTATGTGGAGTGCCTGGAAAAACCGTGGAAAGAAAGTTCAGGAAGCCCTTCCATGTGGGGAGCTGGAGGGGATAAAGAACCTATGTGGAGAGTAAGGGCTAGGGGGCCAAACCAAGGGAAAAACACACCCAGAGCTACAAGTTCCAAGTGGTCAGAGAGCCTGTCCTCCCCTTGTAAAGGTATTTATAACCTTAGGGTGGTGGGCTGTCTTCTGGCTCAGGTTAACCAGGGACACAGCTGGTTGGTTAGGGCTAGGGGCTGTCTCAGGAAGAGGCTAGCCCTGGCACCAAGTTACAGGAGATGAACTTGACCAATCACAATGCTTAAATCTTATGAAGACCTCCCTCCCAGGAGGGGTCCTGGTTGCTTGTGGAGAAACAGGTCTAGGGAACTAGGCAAGAGATAAGAAGTCAGATCATCCTGTATTTCTGGCAAGCACAGACTTTCTTGTGCTTTTTTTAAACCTTCAGGGGTCCAGTCACCCTAACTGTATCCCCCTCTCAGAATGACAGGGAACTTGGAATGAGAGCCTTGGCTGTCTCCTGATGCCCCACTTCAGACACCCCACCACATAAAGCTCAGCAGAGGCTGCCATGGATCAACATCCAGAGAAGAGGACCCCATCCAGTGGAAACTGGGGCGGGGTAAGCTCAAGGGGCCTGAAAGGACCTGGGCATGGGAAGCCTGAGCTAGTCTGTCCCAGCCAGAAAAGTCAGGCACCCTCCCCCAGCACTGCAGGGGAGTGAGTACAGTGCCAGCAGCAGCACACTAAAACAGGTGCTCAGGTGGATAAGGCTTCTGCGTCCTCATCCAAGACTTCACATCACAGAATGCCACAGCTGCACACTCTCCTTGACTTGCAGGTCTGAGCTTCAAATTTCTAGATGAGCAGCTGAAAGTCAGAGTGCCGATAGAGAACAAGATGCTAGAACGAGGCAGTGGCAGCTACTGTGAGAGAACACTGGAATACATGGGACCTGAATGTAGTAGAGGAATCACAGGAGGGCAGGGTTTAAGCAGGGATGGGGGATGAGAGAAAGATGGAATGGTGGGAGATATATCAAAACCAGTGATATGGGCTGGGAGATGGCTTAGCACTTAAGCCGCCTGCCTCCTAAGCCTAAGAACGCTGGTTCCAATCTCCAGTGATTCCAATCTCCAGGTCCCACGTTTGGCTAGATGCAAAGTGATGCAAGGGCACAATGCCGCACTTGACCTCAAGGCGGCACAGGCATCTGGATTTGCTTCACCGCAGCTGAGAGGATGCAGTCGTGCCCAAATCTATCTGTCTTCCTCTCCCTCTCTGTCTCTGTCTCTCTCAAAAAAAAAAAAAAAAAAAAAAAAAAAAAAAAGCTAAGGATATGTGAATAAGCCACATGGAAATCTACTATTGGTAAACCAATTAATATATCCTTGTTTGAAGAAGTTTTTCAGGGGACTGGACAGATGGCTCAGCTCTTAATACACTTGCCTTCTAAGACACTAAAGACCTGAGTTTGATTCCCTAGAATCCACATAAAACCAGATAAACAAAGTGGCATATGCATCTGGAGTCCATTTGTAGCAGCTACACGTCCTGGTATACCATTCTTGCTATGTCTCTTTTCTCCCACTGCTTGCAAAAAAATAAATTTTTAAAAAATTAATTTTAAGCTAGGCGTGGTGGTGCACGCCTTTAATCCCAACACTCGGGAGGCAAAGGTAAGAGGATCGTTATGAGTTCAAGGCCACCGTTAGGCTACATAGTGAATTCCAGGTCAGCCTGGGCTAGAGTGAGACCCTATCATGAAAAAAAAAAAAAAAAAAAAAAAAAAAAAAAAAAAAGAAAGAAAGAAAAAATTAATTTAAGGCTAGAG
Source organism: Orientallactaga sibirica (assembly GCA_036365145.1). NCBI lineage: Eukaryota > Metazoa > Chordata > Mammalia > Rodentia > Dipodidae > Orientallactaga > Orientallactaga sibirica. The sequence goes on from JAEOAD010000466.1 coordinate 177,924, forward strand.
AGGACATAGCAGTTAAAAGCGCTTGCCTGCAAAGCCACAGGACCCAGGTTAGACTCCCCAGTACCCACGTAAGCCAGATGCACAAGGGGGTGCACACATCTGGAGTTTGCCTGCAGGACCTGGAGGTCATGGTGCACCCATATTTTCTCTCTCTCCCTCTCTCTCCCTACCTCTTTCTATATCTTTCTATATCTCTCTCAAATAAATAAAAATATTTTTAATAACTTATTTTTTATTTACAAGCAGAGAGAGAGAGAGATAGCAGTGAGGCAGACAGAGAGAGAATGGGCACACCAGGGCCTCTAGCTATTGCAAAAGAAGTCCAGATGCATGTGCCCCTTGTGCAGCTGGTTTACATGCATCCTGGAGAATCAAACCGGGATCCCTTGGCTTCACAGGCAAAATTCCTTATACCATCTCCCCAGCGCCCAAATAAATGAAAATATAATATTTCTTAAATTTTAATTTTTAAGCCAGGTGTGGTGGCACACACCTTTAATCTCAGCCCTCGGGAGACAGAGGTAGGAGGATCGTTGTGAGTTCAAGGCCACCCTGAGACTACATAGTTAATTCCAAGTCAGCCTGGGCAGGAGTAAGACTCTACTTTGAAAAACAAAACAAAAAATATAAATGTGTCTCAGCAAGATGTAGAGATGGCTCAGTGGTTAAAAGTGTCTCCCAGCAAATCCTTGTAGTCCAGGTTCCATTCCCCAGCACCCACGTAAAGCTAGATGCACAAAGTGGACATGTTTGTAGTGACAGGAGGTGCTGCTGTGCATGGTCTCCATCCCCTTTTCTTAATGTGCTTGCAAATAAATAACATTTTATTAATAAAGTGGACAATGATACAATGAGACACCCACCATCAACTCTGGCCTACACACACACGTGCAATCCACACACTTGTGCCAACATAAACAACATGCATACACACATGAAAGTATATGACATTTACACACACAAAAAAAGCTTCCTACATCAACAAGGTGAAAGAGAGGAGTGAAACAAAAGCACTCCTTTCCAGAAGCACATTTAAAATGGGGCTGAGGTTTGACAGACCCATACGGTGAAAAATTTCAATGTACAAACTTCATGTCCCTAACCTAAATACTTATATATGCAAAAAACACTTTTTTAAAAGACTATGGTTGTTTAAAAGGTACCCTATACACTATAATTACAACACTATAATCGTACACGTTGTCAAAGGCAGGACACATCCTCATATGGAGAAGAGAGTCATGACTGACAATCTCGGCTGTCAAATGCACAGGAATTAGAATGACCACAGAAAGCACTCGCTGCATGAGTGGGTGAGGAATTTGCTAAAGAAAGTGAAAAGAGATGGGAGGACCCAGCCTACCTATGGGTGGTGCATTGCATGGGGGGGAGTCCTCATGCTGTATAACATAGAAATTGGGTGAGATGAGCTCTAGCATGCATCCCTGATTCCTGACTACAGATGCAACATAACCACCTCAAGATCATGCCACCAAGCCTTCCTGGCCATCATCGATGACACCCTCAAACTGTTAGTCAAAATGAGCCCTTCCTCCTTCCCTCCCTCCCTTCCTAGTTGCTTTCATCACATATTCTATCAAAACAACAAAAGAAATAATGGATCATCAAATTTTGTGGGTCACTGAAAATTGCATCAAGAGTACTATGGTTTTGATGAGGTCTGTGTAGTCCCTAAGAATCCATTGTGACTAAAGCATTTGCCTCAAGGTGGGAAGTGGCAGACCCTGAAGATGGGGCCTAATAATAGATTCTTGGGCCCTTTCAAGACACTGTGAGAGCCTTCCTGTCTTCTCTTTCTTTCTGTTTTGGGTCTGGATATTATTGATCTACTTCTATACATGATCCTGTGGCACCATTTTCTACCCAAACCCACACTGAGTCCATGCAGGCAACATGCCTTTAAATCTCTAAAACTAGTAGCTGCTTCTAATTCTAAGTGAGCATTTTGTAAAGGAAAGTGAAGCTGACTGGGTTAACACAGGGGACCTGTCCCTCATTCCCCATTCCAAACCTGAAGGCCGTACACATTTGTCTTCTTCTAGATGAGGGACAGTGTATTGTCAACTACAAATCACATTACCTTTGTGGCAAGCTTTGGTCCAACTTTGTCAGCCTCAGCCTCCAGTGTTCTACTGTATGCTCTGTCAAACATGCATACTAAGAAGGAAAGGATAAGGTGGTTTCGTTCATGGCAAAAAGAATAACAAAATATGTTTTAAAATAATTGCATGGAGAATGTAGGATAAAATTTCTATCTTTTTGTTGTTTGGTTTTTGATGTAAGTTCTTTTTCTAGGCCATGCTGATGTGGAATTCACTATGTAGTCCCACGCTGGCCTTGAACTCATGGCGATCCTCCTACCTCTGCCTTCTGACTGCTGGAATTAAAGGTGTAAGCCATGACACCCAGCTAAAATTTCCAATTTTAAAATTTTAAAATATTTTTATTTATTTATTGAAGAGCATGAAGGGGAGAGGAGAAGAAAAGAGAGGAGAGGTGCACCAGGACATCTTACCATTGCAAACAAACTCCAAACACATGTGCCACTGTGTGCATCTGGCTTTACAAGGGTGCTGGGGAATCACACCCAGGCATGCAGGCTTTGCAAACAAATGCCTTAAACTGCCAAGCCAACTCCCAGGCTCCAGAATACAATTTCTACACTAGATAACTCATATTTACAGAACATCATGTTATAAAATATAAAAACTAAGGGGATGGAGACAATGCTTTGTAGTTGAGGTGCATGCCTATGAAGCCTAAGGACCCTGGTTCAATTCCCTAGATCCCATGTAAGCCAGATGCACAAGGTAGTGCATGTATTTGTATTTGTTTGCAGTGGCTAGAAGCCCTGATGTGCCCATTCTCGGTCTTACTCTATCTGTGTGTGTGTGTGTGTGTGTGTGTGTGTGTGTGTGTGTGTCTGTCTGTCTGTCTCTCTGTCTAGTAACTATTTTCTAACATAGGCTCTATCTTTTCATTATAGTTTAATACTTTGGAAAACTGAAAAAAATAGAAAAAGTCCTCCAAACAAATTCTGGAAAGTCTGTAGTATTGTTAGCTTACTTCTTTCTTCCCAATTACAATCTCGAGTACTGAACAGAGTATTTCCTAAGACAGCTCACTAGTTCAGCTGCTTACAAGGCCAAGAAACATGGAGATCCTGCAGTTTTAACTGAAAATTGAAAACAATACAGGTAAACTATAGTCAATGACAGGACTAGACAATGTATTTAAGTAAGAAAATTAACCACCAAGCAGAACATTCATTCTTTGATAAATTTTCTAAATTTCCTTTGCCTTTCCTAAGCATTGATTAGTTGGAAAACTAAATTTTCCTTCTGACTTCAAAATTTAAAAAAACAAGAAATATCATACCTTTAACATTCCTAATTGCTTGTATTTATAAGAATGCTCCCAAGTTAAATTATAATTTTCAATAAATACTAAATGAATAGGCAAGACTTTTGAGTGAAGCAAAATTAATCAACCAAGCCATTTTTCAAACATGTTTGTGATGGCTAGAAGTAATGAAATTAATCAAACTTCCAACATGAGAGGGTAATATAGGACTTCCTTTCTTCTCAGTTACATGTTTTACAGTGATGAGCTACATCACATAGTGCCTTCGCCTTCACTCTCATTAGGAACTCTACATGTGCCCTGTGGAGGGTACTAGTACTCTGCTGAAACACTGGCTTAGAAAGAAGATGACAGAGAACCCATGCAAAATGAAGCTGGGAACAGAACAAACCCCTAGATCTGCAACAAGACAAAATGAACCAGTACTAAAATCAGTAGCTCAGACTAATTTCAGAGGCAGTACTGTGCCACATGCCTTAACTCAAGTTTCTCAACCCTGTCTGATTTTTGTTCCTTGGGGATATTCGTAAATGTCTATCTTTTTATTTTTATTTTTGAGACAGAATCACAGCATTTCCCCAGTGGTCTCACACTCATGGGCTTCGGCGCTCCCCCTGCCTTAGACTCTCAAGGACCCGAGAACACTGCAGTATGCATTCCACTGCCTCTGGGAGGCAGTTTTGAATGTCATTGCCTTGGGGACACAGAGCCACTGGAATCTACTGGGCAGTGACCTGACATTCCACAAAACATCAGCAATACACAGAACAATTCCACACTGCTAGCTATAATGCACACCAAATATCAATAGCTCCGAGTCAATCATCTCTTCCTGTGACATTCAACAGTCCCAGCAAATGAATGACTGATAGAAGAATGTAAGGAATCCCACTACATGATGACTTTAATACCAACCTTCCCTTCTGGTCTCCAAACACAATGAGGGGGGCTCTGCAGAGGGAAAGTCACCGTGCCAACAAAATCACTGCAGGACCTCAGCTCAGGGAAAGGGATTCACTGAAGACAATCTATTTCATTTGCAAGTTAATTATTAAACTGAAGAATTACAGGGACAAGGCAAGATTCACCAAATATTTTAAGAATACTACAACTACAAGTTCCTGTGTTATAGCCAAGCCTTTGGATCCCATTGCAACCAAAAGCATCTATGTATTAATGGGAAACTACAGAAATTCCTTTGACAGCCAAGCAAGTTAGTGATATTTCCAATACATACATGGTTCTATGACCTGAGCACTATCTTTCCTTCTTAGATTTGAGAACCTTTGTTTCACAATAAATGAAGCCATTTAAATACCAACACTGTAAATGAACCCCTCAATATCCACAACAATTTTTCTCATAGAATTTGCATGACAGACTTGAACAGAACCCAGATGGTACCTAGATGAGTGCTCTAACACATAGTTAAACAAGTATCAGGCTGCTCCTAAAAAACCAAACCTTCCAGGCCAGAAGGAAATATGTGATCAATGATATAAAATAAAATAATCACAGTTAGACGGGCGTGGTGGCACACGCCTTTAATCCCAGTACTCTGGAGACAGAATTAGCAGGATCACAGTGAGTTCGAGGCCACCATGAGACTACATAGTGAATTCCAGGTCATGCTGGGCTAGAGTGAGAACCTACCTTGAAAAACCAAAACAAAAGGGGAAAATGAACTAAAATAATACACCCATGTTTCATGACAAAATGTGTACGCATTCCTAATACATGTCGGTTTTTAAAGATGACATACTATCTTCACCACAGACCATTATAAACACAAATTATTTTACACATATCTCCTGTAACTTGGACTGTATCCAGTGGCCCACAACTGCCAAAATATCTCATGGACAAATGGCCCAAATCATTGTGAGAAAAATCATATCAAGGAAACCCAGCAAATGAGCCAAGCTGGTCTTTTCTGCCTGACAATAATAAAGATAGTGAAAATTATATTTAACAAACTAAGACACTGAAAATGTATATTTTCTAGTTATTGTGCAAATCACAGTAAATAATTACATGTGTTCAACTGGTCTTCACCAACCAAGATTCAAAGTGCTGTCTTTAGAGGACTTGTCTTACACAGGCTCTTGTCCTTCTCTTTGCTTGCATACCTACTAGTCTTGTGTGCCTTTAACTCACATATTCTGAGTGACTATCAATCAAAGGAGAATGACGGGTCCCTTAACCTACAGTTTCATTTATCTGCTAAGCACAAAAACTACAAAATGGCTGCAACTATCCCCATTGATAGATAATGAATCTGAAATGAAGATTTTAAAAACTTCCCAGGCCAGGTGTGGTGGTACACACATTTAATCCCAGTACTTGGGAGGCTGAGATAGGATGATCACTGTGAGTTAAGGCTAGCCTGAGACTGATTCCAGGTCAGTCTGGAATAGAGCAAAACACTACCTTGAAAAAACAAACAACAACAACAAAAAATACCTTTGGAAATTCACATAGCTATTAGTACACAAACAAAACTCAAGCCCAGGCTACTTCAGTTGCTAATGCAGACACTCTGTCTTTTTAAACAAGTAATGTGTTTATCATCAGACCATCTTTCCAGAGAAAGATCAAGCATGTTATAACAATCAAACCCATTCAAACAAGAACAATTCAAAAAACGATTAAAAGTTTATTTTAAATGAATTTTTAAGGTGCCTCATTAGTGCAGCAGGCAGCACATCAGACACAGAAATAATTCTCCGACATGAAAGCATAACTCAGTTATGAAAGTTTATTCCTATATATGTTTTGTATTTCTCACTGAAGAACTGGACCCCATGAATTTTCAAATTTAATTAAAGGAGTAAACAAAACAAGGATTTATATAAAATATTTGTTTCACATAGTAATGTTAATGTAAGTTCAATGCTCTGAAGGTTCACTATTTGCTATTAAAGCTCACTGGGGAAGGTCAGTGTAAGGCTGACAATAACCATATGCCAGTCATTACCAGGGATGGAAAATGGCTGAGGACTGGGCTGGAGAGATGGTTTAGCAGTTAAGGCGCCTGCTCGCTAAGCCTAAGAAAATCAGTTCCAATCTCCAGGTCCCACGTTTAACCAGATGCAAAGTGATGCAAGGGTGCAATGCACATTTGCCCACAAGGGGGATCACACATCTAGTGTTCCTTCCCACGACTGAGAGGCTGCTGTTGCTCCCATTCTCTGTCTTCCTCTCACTCTCTTTCTTTCTCTGTGTCTCTCCAAAAAAAAAAAAAAAAAGACTGAAGATTAAAAGCACAGGTTGCCCTTTAACATTATAATCTGTTCACACAAAGCGAGCTTAATTTCAATATAAGTTGCCTGTGAAGCCAAAGGACCCCTGTTCAATTCCCCAGGATCTGCATAAGCCAGATGCACAAAGGGGCGCATGCATCTGGAGTTTGTTTGCAGTGGCTAGAGGACCTGGAATGGGCATTATCTCTTTCTCTCTATCTGCCTCTCTTACTCTCCTTTTCTCTATCTCTCTCTCTATCTCTCTCTCTGTCTGTCTCTCAAATAAAAAAATAATAATAAAAAGAAAATTTTGAAAAAAGAAGTATCAATGGTTAAAAAAATGAAATTATTTTTAACATGAATGACATTACATCGTTACAGAAGAGAATGACCTTGCTATTAGTTGTTAAATATGACTGCTATTATTTTAGAGAACTAGAAAGTTTTAAAAATTGTGTATCTGTACAGCAAAGGAAACAACATGAAAGACTAAACTTAGCTGGGTGTGGTGGCATACACCTTTAATCCCAGCACTTGGGAGGCAGAGGTAGGAGGATAACTGTGAGTTCGAGTGCACCCTGAGATACACAGTGAATTCTAGGTGAGCCTGGGCTTGAATGAGACCCTAACTTGAAAAAAAAAAAAAAAAGACTATACTAGACTCCATCAAAACCAAGACTTCCAAGGGAGAAAATACTGTTGCTATTAACCTGTCAAAGAAGTATTTGTAACTGCCATCTACCAGGCTACTACTTGCACTTTGTCCTCATCTCCTTGCTGTTGTGACTGTAGAGGATGCATAATGTGACTCTGAGGACTGAGCTGGGCTCCTATGTGCCCACCTGCCTGCCTGCCCAAGACCTTTCTGATACAGTTAGAACACCATTGCTCCACAGAGCAGATTGCATACAATGACATGTTCCCATTGCTTAGATTTGTTCTTGCATGCATTTGAAAATACTTTTGTAACTTCTTCTTGTGAAAATTACTTTTTCTAATCTGCCTGTGACTGAGAAGAAATCAGAGGTACAATATTTGTGCTTGAGAATGACACCTCTCTGACCAGCTCAGTTCATCATTCATCTAGGCAGAGAGAGAAGCCAGATGACCTGTAGAGGGGTTGGAAACATAATTTCCATTTGAAGTCATTATTATTTGCATTTCTGACTTAGCATTTTGCAATTTACCTTCTTGTTTTCAGTGAAATAAAACCTACTTCTGACTAATTATGTGGAAAAAAAGGTACTTATGGGCTGGAGAGATGGCTTAGCGGCTAAGGCGCCTGCCTGCTAAGCCTAAGAATGCTGGTTCCAATGTCCAGTGGTTCCAATCTCCAGGTCCCACGTTTAGCCAAATGCAAAGTGACGCAAGGGTGCAAGGCCGCACTCGCCGACAAGAGGGTGCACACATCTGGATTTCGTTCACAGAACCCGAGAGACTGCTGGCGCTCCCATTTCTGTCTCCCTTCCCCTCTCTGTCTCTCTCTCCAAAAATAAATAAAAAAAATAATATTTTTTTTAAAAAAATGTACTTATATGTTTCACAAACAGCTTAATTAAAACAGCTGTGGAGAAGGCTCAGCAGTTAAGGTGCTCACCTGCCAAGCCTAATGACCCAAACTCAATTCCCCAGTAGCCACATAAAGCCAGATGCACAAGGTGGCACGTGCATATGGAGTTTATTTGCAGAGGACCATTCTCTCTCTCTCCCTCTCTCCCCCCGTCTCTTAAATAAGTAAAATATTTTTGACTGAGTACTACAAATACATGCTTTATGCTACTAAAGAGCCACATGGACTCTTTGCCATATTAGTGGTGTTATTTAGAACCTTCAGAACCATGAGCTTCCTCCCATAGGAAATGGAACAAACACACACTTTATGAGTTATGACTTAAGAACGAGAAGGTGGAAACCCAGGTGAAGCACCATAGCCTGGGGCACAGCAAGGTGTCACTACTGCTCTGCATCAGTTATCTATGACACAGCAACCTGGATAATTCCTGAGAAGTTCCAAGCTCTCCTCTGAGGGTGAATAAGAATGGTTGAAAACTGGCTTACCCACTTAAATAGCAGTGTCACCTGCCAAGATGCATTTTCTAACCTGCGTAAATACTAGTGTCACTTCCCAAGATGAATTTTCTGACTACAATGAAAATATGTTAATAATTACAAGAAGGCTAATTCTGAAATAATTAGAGTGTGGGAATAATTGCTTTTCAGCAAAAGAAGCAGGTGATACAAACAGTATTTATGAGAAAAACTAATTACTGAGTATCATATAGTAAAAACCCTAGTCTCAGAATGAGCTAAGGCTTCTGGTCCAGATGGTGTCTGTGTAAGCATGCCTCACATGGTGCGGAAGCAGAGGCAAATCCTTTAGGGACCTTTAGTAGGCTTTGGGGCACACAGGGATCTGGGAGGGCACTGAGAAAGGAAAACTCCAATTCCCGTGCACCAGGGGGACCTCCAGCCCTCAAAAAAATCAACTACACCAGAAGCACTCGACACTGCAGCCCCACCCCTACCCTGAACCCCAGCAGGTGGCCCCGCCCTCAGGGTGCCCACCTGGCCCGTTCCTCACCATCCACCTGATTGGGAACCTTGCACCTGGTCCCCTGGGTGGCAACCCTGGGTTGGGTAACCACTGCACCCCGCTCCCCTGCCCACCACCTCAGAGGAAAGCCCTGCCCAGCATCATTCACACAAAAATTAAGTTGAAAATTTTTTAATCACATGTACTGAATAGAGTACTTCATTGATAATATCTCATAAAGACGTGTTTAATTCTCATGTCAAGCAGGAATTTGAATGTGTACATTAAAAACATCTATGTCTACATGTGTACATGCATGTATACAGATATACATGTACATATAATTTGTTAACACTTCCAGGTTTTGTTTCTTAATTTTTTAACACTTTCTTAGTGATAGAAATGGTAGAAGATACATTTGTTTCATTTGAGGTCCTGTCTTCCTCTTCCAAAATATTTTCTCAACTTGCCTCTTACTAGGCTAAATCCTATGAAACAATTCAAATCTTTATAGGTGCAGTGCTGAAAGACTGGTCTTAACTAAGAAAAATTTTTACATTAAGAACTTATTGTTAGCCGGGCATGGTGGCACATGCCTTTAATCCCAGCACTCTGGAGGCAGAGGTAGGAGGATCACCATGAGTTGCAGGCCACCCTGAGACTATATAGTGAATTCCAGGTCAGTCTGAGCCAGAGTGAGACCTTACCTCCAAAAACAAACACCAAAACAAAACAAAAAAAACCTTCATTGTTGCTTCTGTTTTTAATCCCCTCCCATGGATAAGGTCAGACGTTCATTTGTATTAAAAAGATATCAAACAAACACCAGCGTGGTGGCATATGCCTTTAATCCCAGCATTTAGAGGGCAGAGGTAGGAGGATCACCATGAGTTTGACGCCACCCTGAGGCTTCATAGTGAATTCCAGGTCAGCCTGGACTAGAGCAAGACCTTATCTTGAAAATCCAAAAGTAAATTAATAAAATAAAATAAAAACCAAGAAACAAGTGTGACAGCTCATGTCTTAAACCTGAGCACTCAAGGCAGTGGTAGGAGATCACCTTACATTCAAGGCCAGCCTGGACTACATAATCAGTTCCAGGCCAGCCTGGGCTACAGTGATGCACTGCCTTAAACAGAATGATATAAAGACCTAGGCTGAATCTCCATCAATCAGCACTGGAGACCTGGGAAAGAGAGCTCACCTACCCAGCATGTGGCATGGTGAAAGCAGTGACCCACAGATGCAGCCGGCCTTCCTGTGTCCATGACACAGCAAAAGGACCCATGCAGCCGTACAGCATAGCAGTGATCAAACCAGTTCCAAAAGGTAATTTGGTTTACACCAGGTTAGTACCCACCAAATAAACCCAGTACATAGGCTTTGCATTGGAAGGGCGAATTGCACCTTCCATATCAGTGTACATTCTATGTTAAACCTGATGGATGGTCAGATCTGACAATCCTAAGTAAGCTATATTTTGGGCTGCTCATTTGTTGCTTCCTGAGTTGTTTCCTCCTCTGTCATTCATTGGGGAAGGGTCTCACTTGATCACAAGCTGACCTTGGAATGTTCTACAGAACAGAAATCTTAGCCTCCCAGTTGACAGGATTAAGGGTGTGGGGTAATACTCATCCTTAGGGACTGTGACTTTGTTAGAGGATCTGTTTGTCATAATACCTGCTTTTGCACAAATACTCTGTGCTGTATCTCATTGAAGGGGTACATTGTTGAGTTAAATTTTTAGAATTTGACTGTATTCTGTTCCATTCACCCCATTTGATATTCTCATAGCAGGCAAACCCAACACCTAGGGTCACTTCTGTGATTACTCTGAGAGCCTTAAGAGCAACATTTAACACCTTAAACTCCTACCCTGAAGATATATAATATCAGATTCATTGATACATCTTATATTACTGCAGATATTTAGAAAACTCAAGCATTAAATTAATCCAAGATGCAAAGATCAATACATTACAATACAAGAAACACAAAAAAATGAAGACAATATAAATCCACCAAAAAGTATTAATATCTCAGAAATGACCTTCAGTGAGGCTGACTTAGAGGAAATCCCCGAGAAAGATTTCAAAAAAATGATTATAATTATGTTCAAAGAACTCAAAGAGGAAAGGAAAGGGTTCAAAGACCTCAAAGAAGAAATCAAAGGATTGAAAGAACACACAGAAAACCAATTTAATGAAATAAGTAGGTCAATACTAGACATAAATACAGAAATAGAAATAATAAAGAAAACCCAGTCAGAAATGCTGGCAATAAAGAAAACAGTCAGTGAAATAAAAAACTCTGTAGAAAATCTCTCTAGTAGAATGGATGAAGGAGAGAACAGAATATCTAAACTAGAAGACCAAGTGGCAGATCTAATACAGTCTGACAGCGAAAGCAAAATAATACGAAGGTATGAATTGGAATTTCAAGATATTCGGGACACTATGAAAAGATCAAACATAACAATTCAAGGGATACTAGAAGGAGAAGAATTTCACTCCAAAAGCATAGTAGGTGTTTTCAACAAAATCACTCATTCCTGGAGCTTGACAAGCTTATCTCGCACAGTATAGTATTCGGCAATGAAGATGTTTCTTTTCTTACCAAACTACATGTGAAATGAAACTCATTCCTAGAACCGAACTAGCTTATTTCGCACAGCACAGTATTCAGTAATAAAGATGTTTATTTTCTTACCTAACTAGATTATAAAGGACACGAAGCTAGTAAATTGTACAACTTGTTAGACTGCAAAAAGGAGGAAAGTTGGATCTTGCTGTGATCTACACACTTCATAGAAAAGCAACTCATTCCTAGACCTGAACAAGCTTATTTCGCACAGTACAGTGTTCGGCAATAAAGATATTTCTTTTCTTACCAAACTAGATTAGAAAGGACACGAGGCTAGTAAATTGTAAAACTTGTAAGATTGCACCAACGAGGAAAGTTTGAACTTGTTGTGATCTACACTCTTTGTAGAAAAGCAATTCATTCCTAGAGCTGACCTAGCTTATTTCGAACAGTACAGTGTTCGGTAGTGAAGATGTTCTTTTCTTACCGAACTAGATTAGAATTGAAACGAAGCTAATATATTGTACAAGTTGTTAGATAGTACAAAGAAGGAAAGTTTGAACTTGCTGTGATCTATGCTCTTTGTAGAAAAGCAACTCATTCCTAGACCTGAACAAGCTTATTTCACACAATCCAGTGTTTGGCAGTGAAGATGTTACTTTTCCTACTGAAACACATAAGAAATGAAAAGAAGGTAGTAAATTGTACAACTTGTTAGATTTTACAAACGAGTAAAGTTTGAACTTCCTGTGATCTACACTCCTTGTAGAAAACAAACTCATTTCTAGAGCCGAACAAGCTTATTTCACACAGCACATTGTTCAGTAATGAAGATGTTTCTTTTCTTACAGTACTACATTAGAAAGGACACGAAGCTAGTAAATTGAACAACTTGTTAGATTGTACAAAGGAGGAAATTTAGAACTTGTTGTGATCTACACTTTTCGTAGAAAAGCAACTCATTCCTAGAGCTGAACTAGCTTATTTCACACACTACAGTGTTCGTTAATGAAGATGTTCTTTTTCTTACATAAACTACATTAGAAATGAATTGAAGCATGTAAATTGTACAACTTGTTAGATTGTAAAAAGGAAGAAGGTTAGAACGTGCTGTGATCCACACTCTTCCTAGAAAAGCAACTCATTCCTAGACCTGAACAACCTTATATCACACATCACAGTGTTCAGCAATGAAGATGTTTCTTTTCATATCAAACTTCGTTAGAAATGATTGAAGCTAGTAACTTGTACAATTGTAAGATTGTACAAACGAGGAAAGTTTGAACTAGCTGTGATCTACACTCTTTGTAGAAAAGCAACACATTCCTAGAGCCGAACAAGCTTATTTCTCACAGCTCAGTATTCGGGCACGAAGATGTTAATTTTCTTACGTAACTAGATTAGAAAGGACACGAAGCTAGTAAATTGTACAAGTTGTTAGATTGCACAAAGGAGGAAAGTTAGATCTTGCTGTGATCTACACACTTCATAGGAAAGCAACTCATTCCTAGAGCCGAACAAGCTTATTTCGCAAAGTACTGTGTTCGGCAATGAAGATGTCTCTTTTCTAACCAAACAATATTTGGAATGACACGAAGCTACTTAATTGTATAACTTGTTAGAATGTACAAACTTGGAAAGTTTGAACTTGCTGTCATCTACACTCTTCGTTGAAAAGCCCCTCATTCCTAGAGCTTAACAAGCTTGTCTTGCACAGTACAGTGTTCGGCAATGAAGATGTTTCTTTTCTTATCAAACTACATTTGCAATGAAAGGAAGCTACTGAATTGTAAAACTTCTTAGATTTTACAAACAAGGAACGTTTGAACTTGCTGTGATCTACACTTTTCGTAGAAAAGCAACTCGTTCCTGGAGCTAAACAAGCTTGTCTCTCACAGTACAGTGTTCGGCAATGAAGATGTTTGTTTTGTAGCCAAACTACTTTTGGAATGAAACGAAGCTACTTAATTGTGTAACTTGTTACATTGTACAAACGAGGAAAGTTTGAACTTGCTGTGATCTACACTCTTCGTAGAGAAGCCACTCATTCCTAGAGCTAAACAAGCTTGTCTCTCACTGTACAGTGTTTGGCAATGAAGATGTTTCTTTTCTTACCAAATTACATTTGAAATGCAACGAAGCTACTAAGTTGTATAACTTATCAGACTGTACAAAGAATGAAAGATTGAACTTGCTGTGATCTACACTTTTTGTAGAAATGGAACTCTTTCCTGGAGCTGAAAAAACTTGTCTCTCACAGTACTGTGTTCCGCATGTAAGATGATTCTTTTCTAACCAAACTACTTTTAGAATGATACGAAGCTACTCAATTGTATAACTTGTGAGATTGTACAAATGAGGAAAGTTTGAACTTGCTGTGATCTACACTCTTCGTGGAAAAGCCACTCATTCCTAAAGCTCACCAAGCTTATGTTGCACAGTACAGTGTTCGGCAATGAAGATGTTTCTTTTCTTACCAAACAACATTTGAAATGAAACGAAGCTACTAAATTGTATAACTCATTAGTGTACAAACGAAGAAAGGTTGAACTTGCTGTGATCTACACTCTTCGTAGAAAAGCAATTCATTCCAAGAGCCGAACAAGATTATTTCGCACAGTGCCGTGTTCAGGAATGAAGATGTATCTTTTCTAACCAAACTACATTTGGAATGACATGAAGCTACTTAATTGCACAACTTGTTAGATTGTACAAACGAAGAAAGTTTGAAGTTGCTGCGATCTACACTTTTCGTAGAAAAGCATCTCGTTCCTGGAGCTGAACAAGCTTGTCTCTCACAGTACAGTGTTCAGTGATGAAGATGTTTCTTTTCTAACCAAACTACTTTTTGGAAAGACACGAAGCTACTTAATTGTATAACCTGTTAGATTGTACAAACTAGGAAAGTTTGAACTTGCTGTCATCTACACTCTTCGTAGAATAGCCACTCATTCCTAGAGCTGTAGAAGCTTATCTCACACAGTACATTGTTTGGCAATGACAATGTGTATTTTCTTACAAAACTGCATTTGAAATGAAACGAAGCTAATAAATTGTAAAACTAGTTCGAGTGTACAAACGAAGAGAGTTTGAACTTGCTGTTATCTACACTCTTCGTAGAAAAACAATTCATTCCAAGAGCTGGACAAGATGATTTCGCACAATACCGTATTCGGCAAAGTAGATGTTTCTTTTCTAACCAAACTACCTTTGGAATGAAATGAAGCTACATCATTGTATAACTTTTTAGATTGTACAAACGAGGAAATTTTGAACTTGCTGTGATCTACACTTTTCGTAGAAAAGCCACTCATTCCTAGAGCTGAACGAGCTTATCTCGCACAGTATAGTGTTCGGCAATGAAGATGTTTCTTTTCTTACCAAACTACATTTGAAATGAAAGGAAGCTACTTAATTGTATAAGTTTTTAGATTGTACAAACGATGAAAGTTGGAACTTGCTGTGATCTACACTTTTCCTAGAAAAGCAACTCATTCCTAGAGCTGAATATGCTGATCTCTCACAGTACAGTGTTCGGCAATGAAGATGATTCTTTTCGTACCAAACTCCATTTGAAATGAAACGTAACTACTAAATTGTATAAGTAGTTAGAGCGTACAAACCAAGAAAGTTTGAATTTGATGTGATCTACAGTCTTCGTAGAACAGCAATTCATTCCAAAAACCGAACAAGATTATTTTGCACAGTACCGTGTTAGGCATTAAAGATGTATCTTTTCCAACCAAACTACATTTGGAATGACACGAAGCTACTTAATTGTATAACTTGTTAGATTTTTCAAACGAGGAAAGTTTGAACTTGCTGTGATCTACACTCTTTGTAGAGAAGCCACTTATTCCGAGAGATGAACAAGCTTATCTCGCACATTCTAGTGGTCGACAATGAAGATGTTTCTTTTCTTACCAAACTACATTTGAAATACAATGAAGCTACTAAATTGTACAACTTGCCAGATTGTACAAAGAATGAAAGTTTGAACTTGCTGTGATCTACACTTTTCGTAGAAAAGCAACTCATTCCAAGAGCTGAACAAGCTTCTCTCTCACAGGACAGTGTTCGGCAATGAAGATGTTTCTTTTCTAACCAAACTACATTTGGAATGACACAGAGCTACTTAATTGTAGAACTTCTTAGATTGTACCAACGAGGAAAATTTGAACTTGCTGTGATCTACACTTTTCGTAGAAAAGCAACTCGTTCCTGGACCTGAACAAGCTTGTCTCTCACAGTACAACGTTAGGCAATGAAGATGTTTCTTTTCTAACCAAACTGGTTTTGGAATGACACAAAGCTATATAATTGTAGAACTTGTTAGATTGTAGAAACGGGGAAAGTTTGAACTTGTTGTGATCTACACTCTTCGTAGAAAATCCACTCATTCCTAGAGCTTAACAAGCGAATCTCGCACAGTACAGTGTTCAGCAATGAAGATGTTTCTTTTCTTACCAAACAACATTTGAAATGAAAGGAAGCTACTGAATTGTATAACTTGTTAGATTGTACAAACGATGAAAGTTGGAACTTGCTGTGATCTACACTCCTAGTAGAAAAGCAACTCATTCCTAGAGCTGAATAAGCTGATCTCTCACAGTACAGTGCTCAGCAATGAAGATGATTCTTTTCTTACCAAACTCCATTTGAAATGAAACGTAACTACTAAATTGTATAAGTAGTTAGAGTGTACAAACGCAGAAAGTTTAAATTTGCTGTGATCTACACTCTTCGTAGAAAAGCAATTCATTCCAAAAACCGAACAAGATTATTTTGCACAGTACCGTGTTAGGCATTAAAGATGTATCTTTTCTAACCAAACTACATTTGGAATGACACGAAGCTACTTAATTGTATAACTTGTTAGATTTTACAAACGAGGAAAGTTTGAACTTGCTGTGATCTACAACTTCCGTAGAAAAGCCACTCATTCCTAGAGCTGAACAAGCTTATCTTGCACAGTACCGTGTTTGGCAATAAAGATGTTTCTTTTTTTACCAAACTACATTTGAAATGAAACGAAGCTACTAAATTGTATAAATCATTAGAGTGTAAAAACGAGGAAAGTTTGAACTTGTTGTGATCTACACTCTTCGTAGAAAAGCCATTCATTCCAAGAGCCAAACAAGATTGTTTCGCACAGTACCGTGTTCGGCAATGAAGATGTATCTTTTCTGAACAAACTACATTTGGAATGACATGAAGCTACTTAATTCTATAACTTGTTAGATTGTACAAACGAGGAAAGTTTGAACTTGCTGCGATCTACACTTTTCGTAGAAAAGCAACTCGTTCCTAGAGCTGAACAAGCTTGTCTCTCACAGGACAGTGTTCAGGAATGAAGATGTTTCTTTCCTATAAAACTACATTTGAAATGAAAGAAAGCTACTAAATTGTATAACTTGTCAGATTGTACAAAAAATGAAATTTTGAACTTGCTGTGATCTACACTTTTTGTAGAAAAGGAACTCGTTCCTGGAGCTGAACAAGCTTGTCTCTCACAGTACAGTGTTCGGCAATGAAGATGTTTCTCTTCTAATCAAACTACTTTTGGAAAGACACGAAGCTACTTAATTGTATAACTTTTTAGATTGTACAAACGAGGAAAGTTTGAACTTGCTGTCATCTACACTTTTCATAGAAAAGCAACTCTTTCCTAGAGCTGAACAAGCTTATCTCGCACAGTACAGTGTTTGGCAATGAAGATGTTTCTTTTCTTATCAAACTACATTTGAAATTAAAGGAAGCTACTAAACTGTATAACTTCCTAGATTTTACAAAGAATGAAAGTTTGACCTTGCTGTGATCTACACTTTTCGTAGAAAAGCAACTCGTTCCTGGAGATAAGCCAGCTTATCTCACACAGTACAGTGTTCGGCAATGAAGATGTTTCTTTTCTTACCAAACTACATTTGAAATGAAAAGAAGCTAATAAATTCTATAACTAGTTAGAGTTTACAAACAAAGAAAGTTTGAACCTGCTGTAATCTACACTCTTCATAGAAAAGCAAATTATTCCAAGAGCAGACCAAGATTATTTCGCACAGTACCGTGGTCGATAATGAAGATGTTTCTTTTCAAATCAAACTACATTTGGAATGACACGAAGCTACTTAATTGTATAACTTGTTAGATTGTAAAAACGAGGAAAGTTTGAACTTGCTGTCATCTACACTCTTCGTAGAAAAGCAAATCATTCCTAGAGCTGAACACGCTTGTCTCGCACAGTACAGAGTTTGGCAAGGAAGATGTTTCTTTTCTAACCAAACACTTTTGGGATGACACGAAGCTGCTTAATTATAAACCTTGTTAGATTTTACAAACGAGGAAAGTTTGAACTTGCTGTGATCTACATTTTTCGTAGAAAAGCAACTCGTTGTTGAGCTGAACACGCTTGTCTCTCACAGCACAGTGTTTGGAAATGAAGATGTTCCTTTTCTAACCGAACTACATTTGGAATGACACGAAGGTACTTAATTGTATTACTTGTTAGATTGTACAAATAAGGAAAGTTTGAACTTGCTGTGATCTGCACTCTTTGTAGAAAAGCCACTCATTCCTAGAGTTTAGCAAGCTTATCTCGCACAGTACAGTGTTCTAAAATGAAGATGTTTCTTTTCTTATCAAAGTATATTTGAAGTGAAAGGAAGGTACTAAATTGTATAATTTGTTAGATTGTACAAAGAATGAAAGTTTGAACTTGCTGTGATCTACACTTTTCGTAGAAAAGCAACTCGTACTTGGAGCTGAACAAGCTTGTCTCTCACAATACAGTGTTCGGAAATGAAGATGTATCTTTTCTAACTAAACTACATTTGGAATGACACGAAGCTACTTAATTGTATAACTTGTTAGATTGTACAAACGAGGAAAGTTTGAACTTGCTGTGATTTACACTTTTCGTAGAAAAGCAGCTCGTTCCTAGAGCTGAACACGCTTGTCTCTCACAGTACAGTGTTCGGCAATGAAGATGTTTCTTTCCTAACCAAACTACATTTGGAATGACACGAAGCTACATAATTGTATAACTTGTTAGATTGTACAAACGAGGAAAGTTTGAACTTGCTGTGATCTACACTCTTCGTAGAAAAGCCCCTCATTCCTAGAGCTGAACAAGCTTATCTCGCACAGTACAGTGTACGAAAATGAAGATGTTTCTTTTCTAACCAAACTACTTTTGGAATGACACGAAGATCCTTAATTGTATAACTTGTTAGATTGTACACACGAGGAAAGTTTGAATTTGCTGTGATCTACACTCCTCGTAGAAAAGCCACTCATTCCTAGAGCTTAGCAAGCTTATCTCTCACAGTACAGTGTTCGACAATGAAGATGTTTCTTTTCTTATCGAAGTACATTTGAAGTGAAAGGAAGGTACTAAATTGTATAACTTGTTAGATTGTAGAAAGAATGAAAGTTTGAACTTGCTGTGATCTACACTTTTTGTAGAAAAGCAACTCGTACTTGGAGGTGAACAAGCTTGTCTCTCACAGTACAGTGTTCAGAAATGAAGATGATTTTTTTCTTACCAAACTACATTTGAAATGAAATGTAACTATTAAATTGTATAACTAGTTAGAGTGTACAAACGAAGAAAGTTTGAACTTTCTGTGATCTACACTCTTCGTAGAAAAGCAATTGATTCCAAGAGCTGAACAAGATTATTTTGCACAGTACCATGTTCGCCAATGAAGATGTTTCTTTTCTAACCTATCTACATTTGGAATGACACGAAGCTACTTAATTGTATAACTTGTTGGATTGTACAAACGAGGAAAGTTTGAACTTGCTCTGATTTACACTTTTCCTAGAAAAGCAGCTCATTCCTAGAGCTGAACAAGCCTCTCTCTCTCATAGTACAGGTGTGGTGGTGCACATATTTAATCCCAGTACTTGGGAGGCTGAGATAGGATGATCACTGTGAGTTAAGGCTAGCCTGAGACTGATTCCAGGTCAGTCTGGGATAGAGCAAAACACTACCTTGAAAAAACAAACAACAACAACAAAAAATACCTTTGGAAAGTCACATAGCTATTAGTACACGAACAAAACTCAAGCCCAGGCTACTTCAGGTGCTAATGCAGACACTCTGTCTTTTTAAACAAGTAATGTGTTTATCATCAGACCATCTTTCCAGAGAAAGTTCAAGCATGTTATAACAATCAAACCCATTCAAACAAGAACAATTCAAAAAACGATTAAAAGTTTATTTTAAATGAAATTTGAGGTGCCTCATTAGTGCAGCAGGCAGCACATCAGTCACAGAAATAATTCTCCGACATGAAAGCATAACTCAGTTATGAAAGTTTATACCTATATATGTTTTGTACTTCTCACTGAAGAACTGGACCCCATGAATTTTCAAATTTAATTGGAGGAGTAAACAAAACAAGGATTTATATAAAATATTTGTTTCACATAGTAATGTTAATGTAAGTTCAATGCTCTGAAGGTTCACTATTTGCTATTAAAGCTCACTGGGGAAAGTCAGTGTAAGGCTGACAATGACCATACGCCAGTCATTACCAGGGGTGCAAAATGGCTGAAGACTGGGCTGGAGAGATGGTTTAGCAGTTAAGGCGCCTGCTCGCTAAGCCTAAGAAAATCAGTTCAATCTCCAGGTCCCACGTTTAGCCAGATGCAAAGTGATGCAAGGGTGCAATGCACATTTGCCCACAAGGGGGATCACACATCTAGAGTTCGTTCCCATGACTGAGAGCTGCTGTTGCTCCCATTCTCTGTCTTCTCACTCTCTTTCTTTCTCTGTGTCTCTCGAAAAAAAAAAAAAAGACTGAAGATTAAAAGCACAGGTTGCCCTTTAACATTATAATCTGTTCACACAAAGTGAGCTTAATTTCAATATAAGAAATATCAATAGGGCCTGAGTAAATGGTTTAGTGGATAAGGCAGTTGCCTGCGAAGCCAAAGGACCCCAGTTCAATTCCCCAGGACCTGCATAAGCCAGATGCACAAAGGGGTGCATGCATCTGGAGTTTGTTTGCAGTGGCTAGAGGACCTGGAATGGCCATTATCTCTTTCTCTCTATCTGCCTCTCTTACTCTTTCTCTCTCTCTCTCTCTCTCTCTCTCTCTGTCTCTCAAATAAAAATAATAATAAAAAGAAAATTTTGAAAAAGAAGTATCAATGGTTAAAAAAATGAAATTATTTTAACATGAATGACATTACATCATTACAAAAGAGAATGACCTTGCTATTAGTTGTTAAATATGATTGCTATTATTTTAGAGAACTAGAAAGTTTTAAAAATTGTGTATTTTTACAGCAAAGGAAACAACATGGAAGACTAAACTTAGCTGGGTGTGGTGGCATACACCTTTAATCCCAGCACTTGGGAGGCAGAGGTAGGAGGATAACCATGAGTCGAGGACACCCTGAGATACACGGTGAATTCTAGGTGAGCCTGGGCTTGAGTGAGACCCTACCTTGGAAAAAAAAAAAAAAAGACTATACTAGACTCCATCAAAACCAAGACTTCCAAGGGAGAAAATTCTGTTGCTCTTAACCTGTCAAATAAGTATTTGTATCTGCCATCTACCAGGCTACTACTTGCACTTTGTCCTCATCTCCTTGCTGTTGTGACTGTAGAGGATGCATAATGTGACACTGAGGACTGAGCTGGGCTCCTATGTGCCCACCTGCCTGCCTGCCCAAGACCTTTCTGATGCAGTTAGAACACCATTGCTCCACAGAGCAGATTGCATACAATGACATGTTCCCATTGCTTAGATTTGTTCTTGCATGCATTTGAAAATACTTTTGTAACTTCTTCTTGTGAAAATTATTTTTTCTAATCTGCCTGTGACTGAGAAGAAATCAGAGGTACAATATTTGTGCTTGAGAATGACACCGCTCTGACCAGCTCAGTTCATCATTCATCTAGGCAGAGAGAGAAGTCAGATGACGTGGAGAGGGGTTGGAAACATAATTTCCATTTGAAGTCATTATTATTTGCATCTCTGACTTAGCATTTTGCAATTTACCTTCTCGTTTTCAGTGAAAGAAAACCTACTTCTGACTAATTATGTGGAAAAATGATACTTATGGGCTGGAGAGATGGCTTATCGGCTAAGGCGCCTGCCTGCTAAGCATAACAATATTGGTTCCAATGTCCAGCGGTTCCAATCTCCAGGTAACATGTTTACCAGATGAAAAGTGACGCAAGGGCGCAATGCCGCACTCACCCACAAGAGGGCGCACACATCTGGATTTCGTTCTCAGAAGCTGAGAGACTGCTGGCACTCCCATTTCTTTCTCCCTCCCTCTCTGTCTGTCTCTCCAAAAATAAATTAAAAAAATTTTTTAAAAATGTACTTATATGTTTCACGAACATCTTAATTAAAACAGCTGCGGAGAAGGCTCAGCAGTTAACGTGCTCACCTGCCAAGCCTAATGACCCAAACACAATTCCCCAGTACCCACATAAAGCCAGATGCACAAGGTGGCATGTGCATATGGAGTTTATTTGCAGAGGACCATTCTCTCCCTCTCTCTATCTCTGTCTCTCTCCCTCTCTCCCCCTCTCTCTGAAATAAGTAAAATATTTTTGAATGAGTACTACAAACACATGCTTTATGCTACTAAGGAGCCACATGGCCTCTTTGCCACATTAGTGGTGTTATTTAGAACCTTCAGAACCATGAGCTTCCTCCCATAGGAAATGGAAAAAACACACTTTATGAATTATGAGTTAAGAACGAGAAGGTGGAAACCCAGGCGAAGCACCATAGCCTGTGGCACAGCAAGGTGTCACTGGTGCTCTGCATCAGTTATCTATGACACATCAACCTGGATAATTCCTGAGAAGTTCCAAGCTCTCCTCTGAGGGTGAATAAGAATGGATGAAAACTGGCTTACCCACTTAAATAGTAGTGTCACTTCCCAAGATGCATTTTCTATCCTGCGTAAATACTACTGTCACTTCCCAAGATGAATTTTCTGACTACACTGAAAATATGTTAATAATTACAAGAAGGGTAATTCTGAAATAATTAGAGCATGGGAATAATTGCTTTTCAGCAAAAGAAGCAGGTGATACAAACAGTATTTATGAGAAAAACTAATTACTGAGTATCATATAGTAAAAACCCTAGTCTCAAAATGAGCTAAGGCTTCTGGTCCAGATGGTGTCTGTGTAAGCATGCCTCACCTGGTGCAGAAGCAAAGGCAAATCCTTTAGGGATCTTTAGTAGGCTTTGCGGCACACAGGGATCTGGGAGGGCACTAAGAAAGGAAAACTCCAATTCCTGTGCACCAGGGGGACCTCCAGCCCTCAAAAAATCAACTACAACAGAAGCACTCGCCACTGCAGCCCCACCCCTACCCTCATCCCCAGCAGGTGGCCCCGCCCTCAGGGTGCCAACCTGGCCCGTTCCTCACCATCCAGCTGATTGGGAACCTCGCACCTGGTCCCCTGGATGGCAACCCTGGGTTGGGTAACCACTGCACCCCACTCCCCTGCCCACCAGCTCAGAGGGAAGCCCTGCCCAGCATCATTCACACAAAAATTAAGTTGATAATTTTTTAATCATATGTACTGAATAGAGTACTTCATTGATAATATCTCATAAAGATGTGTTTAACTCTCATGCAAGCAGGAATTTGAATTTGTACATTAAAAACATCTATGTCTAGATGTGTACATGCATGTACACAGATATACATGTACATGTAATTTTTTAACACTTGCAAGTTTTGTTTCATAATTTTTAACACTTTCTTAATGATACAAATGGTAGAAGATACATTTATTTCATTGGAGGTCCTGTCTCCCTCTTCCCAAAATATTTTCTCAACTTGCCTCTTACTAGGCTAAATCCTATGAAACAATTCAAATATTTATAGGTGCAGTGCTGAAAGACTGGTCTTAACTAAGAAAAAATTTTTACATTAAGAACTCATTGTTAGCCGGGCATGGTGGCACATGCCTTTAATCCCAGCACTCTGGAGGCAGAGGTAGGAGGATCACCATGAGTTCCAGGCCACCCTGAGACTATATAGTGAATTCCAGGTCAGTCTGAGCCAGAGTGAAACCCTACCTCCAAAAACAAAAACAAAAACAAAGAAAGAAAAAAAAACCCTCATTGTTGCTTCTGTTTTCAATCCCCTCCCATGGATAAGGTCAGAAGTTCATTTTTATTAAAAAGATATCAAACAAAAGCCAGCGTGGTGGCATATGCCTTTAATCCCAGCATTTAGGAGGCAGAGTTAGGAGGAACACCATGAGTTTGAGGCCACCCTGAGGCTTCATAGTGAATTCCAGGTCAGCCTGGACTAGAGCAAGACCTTATCTTGAAAATCCAAAAGTAAATTAATAAAATAAAATAAAAACCAAGAACCAAGTGTGACAGCTCATGTCTTAAATCTCAGCACTCAAGGCAGTGGTAGGAGATGACCTTACATTCAAGGCCAGCCTGGACTACATAATCAGTTCCAGGCCAGCCTGGGCTCCAGTGATGCACTGCCTTAAACAGAATGATATAAAGACCTAGGCCGATTCTCCATCAACCAGCACTGGAGACCTGGGATAGAGAGCTCACCTACCCAGCATGTGGCACGGCAAAAGCAGTGACCCACAGATGCAGCCGGCCTTCCTGAGCCCACCACACAGCAAAAGACCCAAGCAGCCGTACAGCATAGCTGTGATCAAACAAGTTCCAAAAGGTAACTTGGTTTACACCAGGTTAGTACCCACCAAATCAACCCAGTATATAGGCTTTGCATTGGAAGGGCGAATTGCACCTTCCATATCAGTGTACATTCTATGTTAAACCTGATAGATGGTCAGATCTGACAATCCTAAGTAAGCTATATTTTGGGCTGCTCATTTGTTGCTTCCTGATTTGTTTCCTCCTCTGTCATTCATTGGGGAAGGGTCTCACTTGATCACAAGCTGACCTTGGAACGTTCTACAGACCAGAAATCTTAGCCTCCCAGTTGACAGGATTAAGGGTGTGGGGTAATACACATACTTAGGGACTGTGACTTTGTTAGAGAATCTGTTTGTCATAATACCTGCTTTTGCACAAATACTCTGTGCTGGATCTCATTGAAGGGGTTCATTGTTGAGTTAAATTTTTAGAATTTGACTATATTCTGTTCCATTCACCCCACTTGATATTCTCATAGCAGGCAAACCCAACACCTAGGGTCACTTCTGTGATTACTCTGAGAGCCTTAACAGCAACATTTAACAACTTAAACTCCTACCCTGAATATATATAATATCAGATTGATTGATACATCTAATATTACTGCAGATATTTAGAAAACCCAAGCATTAAATTAATCCAAGATACAAAGATCAATACATTACAACACAAGAAACACAAAAAATGAAGACAATATAAATCTACCAAAAAGTATTAATACCTCAGAAATGACCTTCAGTGAGGCTGACTTAGAGGAAATCACTGAGAAAGATTAAAAAAAAATGATTATAATTATGTTCAAAGAACTCAAGGAGGAAATGAAAGGGTTCAAAGACCTCAAAGAAGAAATCAAAGGATTCAAAGAACACACAGAAAACCAATTTAATGAAATGAGAAGGTCAATACTAGACATACATACAGAAATAGAAATAATAAAGAAAACCCAGTCAGAAATGCTGGCAATAAAGAAAGCAGTCAGTGAAATAAAAAAACTCTGTAGAAAATCTCTCTAGTAGAATGGATGAAGGAGAGAACAGAATATCTAAACTAGAAGACCAAGTGGCAGATCCAACAGAGAAAGCAAAATAATAGGAAGGTTTGAATGGGAATTTCAAGATATTCGGGACACTATGAAAAGATCAAACATAAGAATTCAAGGGATAGTAGAAGGAGAAGAATTTCACTCCAAAAGCATAGTAGGTGTTTTCAATAAAATCACTCATTCCTGGAGCTTGACAAGCTTATCTCGCACAGTACAGTATTCGGCAATGAAGATGTTTCTTTTCTTACCAAACTACATTTGAAATGAAACTCATTCCTAGAGCCAAACAAGTTTATTTTGCACAGCACAGTATTCGGTAATAAAGATATTTATTTTCTTACCTAACTAGATTAGAAAGGACACAAAGCTAGTAAATTGTACAACTTGTTAGATTGCACAAAGGAGGAAAGTTAGATCTTGCTGTGATCTACACACTTCATAGAAAAGCAACTCATTCCTAGACCCAAACAAGCTTATTTCACACAGTACAGTATTTGGCAATAAAGATGTTTCTTTTCTTACCGAACTAGATTAGAAAGGACACAAGGCTAGTAAATTGTAAAACTTGTAAGATTGTACCATCGAGGAAAGTTTGAACTTGTTGTGATCTACACTCTTCGTAGAAAAGCTATTCATTCCTAGAGCTGACCTAGCTTATTTCGCACAGTACAATATTCGGTAGTGAAGATGTTACTTTTCTTACTTAACTAGATTAGAATTAAAACGAAGCTAATATATTGTACAAGTTGTAAGGTAGTACAAAGAAAGAAAGTTTGAACTTGCTGGGATCTATGCTCTTTGTAGAAAAGCAACTCGTTCCTAGACCTGAACAAACTTATTATACACAGTACAGTGTTCGTCAATGAAGATGTTTCTTTTCTTACCCAACTATATTAGAAATGAAACAAAGCTTGTAAATTGTACAACTTGTTAAATTGTAAAAACAGGTTAAGTTTGAACTTGGTGTGATCTACACACTTCGTAGAAAAGCAACTCATTCCTAGAGCTGACCTAGCTTATTTCACAGAGTACATTGTTTTGCAATGAAGATGTTCCTTTTGTTACCAAATTAAATTAGAATTGAAATGAAGTTAGTGAATTGTACATCTTGTTAGATTGTACAAATGAGGAAAGTTTGAATTTTCTGTGATCTACACTTTTCGTAGAAAAGCAACTCATTCCTAGAGCTGACCCAGCTTATTTCACACAGTTCACTGTATGGCAATGAAGATGTTCCTTATCTAACCAAACGACATTGGAAATGAAATGAAGCTAGTAAATTGTTTAACTTCTTAGATTGTACAACAGAGGAAAGTTAGAACTTGCTGTGATCTACACTCTTCGTAGCAAAGCAACTCACTCCAAGAGCCGTGCAAGCTTATTTCGTACAGTACAGTGTTCGGTAAGGAAAATGTTTATTTTCTTACCAAACTAGATTAGAAAGGACACAAAGCTCTTAAATTGTATTACTTGTTAGATTTTACAAACGAGGAAAGTTTGAACTTGCTGTGATCTACACTCTTCGTAGAAAAGCAACTCATTCCTAGAGCCGAACAAGCTTATTTCGAACAGTACGGTGTTCAGTAATGAAGAGGTTTATTTTCTTACTGAACTACATTACAAATGAAATAAAGGTAGTAAATTGTACAACCTGTTAGATTGTACAAAGGAGGAAAGTTAGAAGTTGCTGTGATCTACATTGTTCGTAGAAAAGCAACTCATTCCTACATCTAAACAAGCTTATTTCACACAGTACAGTGTTCGTCAATGAATATGTTTCTTTTCTTAACGACCTATGTTAGAAATGAAACGAAGGTAGTAAATTGTACAACTTGTTAGATTGTACAAACGAGAAAAGTTTGAACTTGCTGAGATCTACACTCTTGATAGAAAAGCAATTCATTCTTTGAGCTGAACCAGCTTATTTCACACAGTACAGTGTTTGGCAATGAAGATGATTCCTTTCTTACCAAACTATGTTAGAAATGAAATGAGGCTAGTGAATTGTACAACGTGTTACATTGTACAAATGAGGAAAGAATGAACTTGCTGTGATCTACACTCTTCATAGAAAAGCAACTCATTCCTAGAGCTGAACAAGCTTATTTCGCACAGTACAGTGTTCGGTAATGAAGATGTTTCTTTTCTTACCAAACTACGTTAGAAATGAAATGAAGCTAGTAAATTGTACCACTTGTTAGATTGTACAAAAGAGGAAAGTTAGAACTTGCTGTGATCTACACTTTTCGTAACTCATTCCTAGAGCTGACCTAGCTTATTTCACACAGCATAGTGTTTGGCAATGAATATTTTCCTTTTCTTACCAAAATGCATTAGAAATGAAAAGAAGCTGGTAAATTGTACAAGTTGTTAGATTGTACACACGAGGTAAGTTTGATCTTGCCCTGATCTACACTCTTCGTAGAAAAGCAACTCATTCTTAGAGCCGAACAAGCTTATTTCGCATAGTACAGTGTTCGGCAATAAAGATGTTTCTTTTCTTAACCAACTATATTAGAAATGAAACAAAGCTTGAAAATTGTACAACTTGTTAAATTGTCTAAATGAGTTAACGTTCAACTTGCTGCAATATACACTATTCGTAGAAAAGCAACTCATTCCTAGAGCTCAACATGCTTATTTCGCACAATACAATGTTTGGCAATGAAGATGTTTATGTTCTTTACAAACTACATTAGAAATGAAATGAAGGTAGTAAATTGTACAACTTGTTACATTGTACAAACGAGGAAAGTTTCAACTTGCTGCGATCTACACTATTCGTAGGAAAGCAACTCATTCCTAGAGCTCAACATGCTCATTTTGCACAGTACAGTTTTTGGCAATGAAGATGTTTCTTTTCTTACTGAAAAATATTAGAAATTAGAAGAAGGTAGGAAATTGTAAAATTTGTTAGATTTTACAAATGAGAAAATTTGAACTTGCTGTGATCTACACTCTTGGTAGAAAAGCAATGAATTTCTAAAGCCAAACAAGGTTATTTCACACAGCACAGTATTCACTAATAAAGATGTTTATTTTCTTACCTAACGACATTAGAAAGGACACAAAGCTAGCAAATTGTGAAACTTGTTAGATTGTACAAAGGAGGAAAGATATAATTTGCTGTGATCTACACTACTGGTAGTAAAGCAACTCTTTCTTTGAGCTGAACAAGCTTATTTCACACAGTACAGTGTTTGGAAATGAAGATGTTTCTTTTCTTACCAAACTAGATTAGAGAGGACATGAAGCTAGTAAATTGTACAACGTGTTAGATTTTACAAGCGAGAAGAGTTTGAACTTGCTGTGATGTACACTCTTTATATAAAAGGAATTCATTCCTAGAGTTAAACAAGCTTATTTGTCACAGTTCAGTGTTTGGTAGTGTAGATGTTACTTTTCTTATGGAACTAGATAAGAAAGTACACGAAGCTAGTAAATTGTAAAACTTCTTGGATTGTACAAACGAAGAAAGTTCGAACTTGCTGTGACCTACATGCTTGGCACAAAAGCAACTCATTCCTAGAGCGGACCTCGCTTAATTTGCACAGTACTCTGTTCGGTAGTGAAGATGTTACTTTTCTTACTGAACTAGATTAGAAATGAATTGAAGCTAATATATTGTAAAAGTTGTTAGATAGTATAAAGGAGGAAAGTTTGAACTTGCTGTGATCTATGCTCTTCCAAGAAAAGCAACTCATTTCTAGACCTGAACAAGCTGATTTCACACAGTACAGTGTTCGGCAATGAATATGTTTCTTTTCTTACCCAACTATATTAGAAATGAAACAAAGCTTGTAAATTGTGCAACTTGTTAATTGTACAAATGAGTTAACTTTTGACTTGCTGTGATCTACACTTATTCTAGAAAAGCAACTCATTCCTAGAGCTGACCTAGCTTATTTCACACAGTACAGTGTTTGGCAATGAAGATGTCCCTTTTCTTGCTGAAAGACATTAGAAATGAAAAGAAGGTAGGAAATTGTACAACTTGTTAGATTGTACAAATGAGTAAAGTTTGAACTTGCTGTGATCTACTCTCTTCGTAGAAAAGCAACTCGTTCCTAGAGCCGAACAAGCGTATTTCGCACAGTACAGCGTTCGTTAATGAAGATGTTTCTTTTCTTACAGAACTAGAATAGAAAGGACATGAAGCTAGTAATTTGTACAACTTTTTAGATTGTACAAAGGAGGAAAGTTAGAACTTGGTGTGATCTACACTTTTCGTAGTTTTTAAAAGCAACTCATTCCTAGAGTTAACCAAGCTTATTTCACACAGTATAGTGTTTGGCAATGAAGATGTTCCTTTTCTTAATGAACTACATTAGAAATGAAATGAAGTTACAAAATTATATATCCTGTAAGATTGTGCAAATGACGAAAGTTTGAACTTGTTGTGATCTACGTTTTTCATAGAAATGCCACTCATTCCTAGAGCTGACCTAGATTATTTCACACAGTACAGTGTTTGACAATGAAGATATTCCTTTTCTTACTGAAAGACATTAGAAATGAAATGAAGATAATAAATTGTACAACTTGTTAGATTGTACAAAGGAAGAAAGTTAGAACTTGCTGTAATCTACACTCTTCCTTGAAAAGCAACTCATTCCTAGACCTGAACAACTTTATATCACACATTACAATGTTCAGCAATGAAGATGTTTCTTTTCTTATCTAACTACGTTAGAAATGATTGAAGCTAGTAAATTGTACAATTGTAAGATTGTACAAACGAGGAAAGTTTGAACTTGCTGTGATGTACACTCTTTGTAGAAAAGCAACTCATTCCTAGAGTCAAACAAGCTTATTTCACACAGCACAGTATTCAGTAATGAAGATGTTTATTTTCTTACGAACTACATTAGAAAGGACATGAAGCTAGTAAATTGTACAACTTGTTAGTTTTCACAAAGGAGGAAGGTTAGATCTTGCTGTGATCTACACACTTCATAGAAAAGCAACTCATTCCTATAGATGAACAAGCTTATTTCGCACAGTACAGTGTTTGGCAATAAAGATGTTTCTTATCTTACCGAACTAGAGTAGAAAGGACACAAGGCTAGTAAATTGTACAACTTGTTAGATTGTACAAATGAGGAAAGTTTGAACTTGCTGTGATCTACACTCTTCGTAGAAAAGCAACGCATTCCTAGAGTCGAACAAGCTTATTTCACATAGCACAGTATTCAGTAATGAAGACGTTCATTTTCTTACAGAACTACATTAGAAAGGACACGAAGCTAGTCAATTGTACAACTTGTTAGAATGCACAAAGGAGGAAAGTTAGATCTTGCTGTGATCTACACACTTCATACAAAAGCAACTCATTTCTAGAGCCGAACAAGCTAATTTCGCACAGTACAGTGTTCATTAATGAAGATGTTTCTTTTCTCACAGAACTAGATCAGAAAGGACACAAAGCTACTAAATTGGACAACTTGTTAGATTGTACAAAGGAGGAAAGTTAGAATTTGGTGTGATCTATACTTTTTGTAGAAAAGCAACTCATTACTAGATTTGACCGAGCTTATTTCACACAGTACAGTGTTCGGCAATAAAGATGTTTCTTTTCTTACTGAACTAGATTATAAAGGATACGAGGCTAGTAAATGGTAAAACTTGTTAGATTGTACAAACGAGGAAAGTTTGAACTTGCTCTGATCTACAATGTTCGTGGAAAAGCAATTCATTCCTAGAGCTGTCCTAGCTTATTTCGCACAGTACAGTGTTCGGTAGTGAAGATGTTACTTTTCTTACTGAACTAGATTAGAAATGAAAGAAAGCTAATATATTGTACAAGTTGTTAGATTGTATAAATGAGGAAAGTTTGAACATGCTGTGATCTACGCTCTTCCTAGAAAAGCAACTCATTCCTAGACCTGGACAAGCTGATGTCACACAGTACAGTGTTCAGCAATGAAGATGTTTCTTTTCTTATGCAACTATACTAGAAATGAAACCAAGCTTGTAAATTGTACAACTTGTTAAATTGTACAAACGAGTTAACTTTGAAGTTGCTGTGATCTACACTTTTAGTAGAAAAGCAACTCATTCCTAGAGCTGACCTAGCTTATTTCACACAGTACAGTGTTTGGCAATGAAGATGTCCCTTTTCTTGCTGAAAGACATTAGAAATGAAAAGGAGGTAGGAAATTGTACAACTTGTTAGATTGTAAAAACGAGGAAAGTTTGAACTTGCTGTGATCTACACATTTCATAGAAAAGCAACTCTTTCCTAGATCTTACCTAGCTTATTTCACACTGCACAGTGTTTGGCAATGAAGATGTTTCTTTTCTCACCGAAAAATATTAGAAATTAAAAGAAGGTAGGAAATTGTACAACTTGTTAGATTGCACAAACGAGGAAAATTTGAAATTGCTGTAATCTACACTCTTCCTAGAAAAGCAACTCATTCCTAGAGCCAAACAAGCTTATTTCACACAATCCAGTGTTTGGCAGTGAAGATGTTACTTTTCCTACTGAAACACATAAGAAATGAAAAGAAGGTAGTAAATTGTACAACTTGTTAGATTTTACAAACAAGGAAAGTTTGAACTTGATGTGATCTACACACTTCGGAGAAAAGCAGCGAATTCCTAGAGCCGAAGAAGCTTATTTTGCACAGCACAGTATTCGGTAATGAAGATGTTTATTTTCTTACTGAACTAGATTAGAAAGGACACGAAGCTACTAAATTGTACAACTTGTTTGACTGTACAAACGAGGAAAGTTTGAACTTACCTTGTGATCTACACTTTTGGAAGAAAAGCAACTCATATCTACAGCTGATCTAGCTTATTTCACACAGCATAGTGTTTGGGAATGAATATTTTCCTTTTCTTACCGAAAGGCATTAGAAATGAAAGGAAGCTAGTAAATTGTAAAAGTTGTTAGATTGTACACATGAGGTAATTGTGAACTTGCTGTGATCTACACTCTTCGTAGAAAAGCAACTCATTCCTAGAGCTGAACAAGCTTATTTCGCACATTGCAGTGTTTGGGAATGAAGATGTTCCTTTTCTTACCAAACTACATTAGAAATGAAACGATGCTAGCAAATTGTACAACTTTTCAAATTGAACAAACTAGGAAAGTTTGAACTTGCTGTGATCTACACTCCTCAGAGAATGCCACTCATTCCTCGAGCTGAACAAGCTTATTTCACACAGTACAGTGTTCAGCAATGAAGATATTTCTTTTCTTACAAAACTACATTAGAAATGAAACAAAGCTAGCAAATTGAACAACTTTTCAAATTGAATAAACGAGGAAAGTTTGAACTTGCTGTGATCTACACTCTTTGGACAATCCACTCATTCCTCGAGCTGAACAAGCTTATCTCGCACAGTACAGTATTCGGCAATGACGATGTTTCTTTCCTTACCAAACTACATTAGAAATGAAATGAAGCTGGTAATTTGTACAATTTGTTAGATTGTACAATCGTGCAAAGTTTGAACTTGCTGTGATATACACTCTTCGTAGAAAAGCCACTCATTTCTAGAGCTTAACAAGCTTATCTTGCACAGTACAGTGTTCAGCAATGAAGATGTTTCTTTTCTTTCCAAACTACATTAGAAATGAAACAAAGCTAGTAAATTGTACATCTGGTTAGATTGCACAAACGAGGAACCTTTGAACTTGCTGTAATCTACACTGTTTGTAGAAAAGCAATTGATTTCTACAGCTTAACAAGCTTATATCACACAGTAGAGTGTTCGGAAATGACATGATTCTTTTACTCCCAAACTACATTTGAAATGAAACGAAGCTACTAAATTGTATAACTTGTTAAATTTTACAAACGAGGAAAGTTTGAACTTGCTGTGCTCTACACTCTTCACAGAAAAGCCACTAATTCCTAGAGCTTAACAAGCTTCTCTCACACAGTAGTGTTCGGCAATGAAGATAATTCTTTTCTTACCAAACTACATTTGAAATGAAACAAAGCTATTAAATTGTATAACTTGTTAGATTGCATAAACGAGGAAAGTGTGAACTAGCTGTGGTCTACACTGTTTGTAGAAAAGCAATTCATTCCAAGAGCCTAACAAGCTTATTTCACACAGTACCGTGTTCGGAAATGAATATGTTTCTTTTCTAACCAAACTAGATTTGAAATGAAATGAAGCTACTAAATTGCATTGCTTCTTTGATTGTACAAACGAGGAAAGTTTGAACTTGCTGTAATCTACACTCTTTGTAGAAAAGCAATTCATTCCAAGAGCCAAACAAGCTTATTTCGCACAGTACCATTTTCATCAATGAAGATGTTTCTTTCTAAACAAAATACATGTGGAATGACACGAAGCTAGGAAATTGTAAAATTTTTTAGATTGTATAGACGAGGAAAGTTTGAACTTGCTGTGATCTACACTCTTCGTAGAAAAGCCACTCATTCCTAGAGCTGAACAAGGTTATCTCGTACATTACAGTGTTTGGCAATGAAGATGTTTCTTTTCTTACCTAACTACATTATAAATGAAACGAAGCTAGTAAGTTGTACAACTTGTTAGATTGTACAAACGAAGAAAGTTTGAACTTGCTAGGATCTACACTCTTCGTATAAAAGCAACTCATTTCTAGAGTATAACAAGCTTATCTCTCACAGTACAGTGTTCGGCAATGAAGATGATTCTTTTCTTACCAAACTACATTTGAAATGAAACGAAGCTACTATATTGTATAACTTGTTAGATTGTACAAATGAGGAAACATTGAACTTGCTGTCATCTACACTGTTCGTAGAAAAGCCACTCATTCCTAGAGATTAGCAAGCTTATCTCACACAGTACATTGTTTGGCAATGAAGATGTTTCTTTTCTTACCAAACTACATTAGAAATGAAACAAAGCTAGTAAATTGTACAACTGGTTATATTTTACATATGAGGAACCTTTGAACTTACTGTGATATACACTGTTTGTAGAAAATAAATTGATTTCTATAGCTTAACAAGCTTATCTCGCACAGTATACTATTCGGCAATGAAGATGATTCTTCTCTTATGAAACTAAATTTGAAATGAAATGAAGCTATTAAATTGTATAACTTCTTAGATTGTACAAACGTGGAAAGTTTGAACTAGCTGGGATCTACATGTTTCGTTGGAAAGCCACTCAATCCTAGAGCTTAAGAAGCTTATCTCGCACAGTAGAGTGTTCGGAATGAAGATGTTTCTTTATTTACCAAATTACATTACAAATGAAACGAAGCTAACAAATTGTACAAGTTGTTAGATTGTACAAACGAGGAAAGTTTGAACTTGCTGTGATCTACACTCTTTGTAGAAAAGCCACTCATTCCTAGAGCTGATCAAGCTTATCTCGCACAGTACAGTGTTCGGCAATGAAGATCTTTCCTTTCTTACGAAACTACATTAGAAATGAAATGAAGCTACAAAATTGTATAATTTGTTAGATTGTACTAACGATGAAAGTTTGAACTGGCTGTGATCTGCACTCTTCGTAGAAAAGCAATTCATTACAGGAGCTGAAAAAGCTTTTCTCGCACTCTACTGTGTTTGGGAATGAAGATGTTTCTTTTCTTACCAAACTACATTAGAAATCGAACAATGCTAGCAAATTGTACAACTTGTTAAATGGAGCAAACGAGGAAAGGTTGAAGTTACTGTGATCTACACCCTTCTTACAAAAGCAATTCATTCCACGAGCTGAACAAGCTTATTTTGCACAGTACCGCATTTGGCAATGAAGATGTTTCCTTTCTTACCAAACTACATTTGAAATAACACGAAGCTAGTAAATTGCTCAACTTGTTAGATTTTACAAACAAGGAAAGCTTGTAGTTGCTGTGATCTACACTATTCGGAGAAAAGCCACTCATTCCTAGAGCTGAACAAGCTTATCTCGCACTTTACAGTGTTCGGCAATGAAGATGTTTCTTTTCTTACCAAACTGCATTTGAAAGGAAACGAAGCTACTAAATTGTAGAGCTAGTTAGAGTGTACAAACAAAGAAAGTTTGAACTTGTTGTGATCTACACTCTTCGTAGAAAAGCCATTCATTCCAAGACAGGAAGAAGATTATTTCGCACAGTGCCGTGTTCGGCAATGAAGATGTTTCGTTTCTAACCGAACTACATTTGGAATGACAAGAAGTTACTTAATTGTATAACTTGTTAGATTGTACAAACGAGGAAACTTTGAACTTGCTGTCATCTACACTCTTCGTAGAAAAGCCACTCATTCCTGGAGCTTAACAAGCTTATCTCGCACAGTACAGTGTTTGGAATGAAGGTATTTCTTTTCTTAGCAAAGGATATTAGAAATGAAACAAAACTAGCAAATTGTAAAACTTGTTAAATTGAACAAACGAGGACAGTTTGAACTTGCTGTGATCTGCGCTCTTTGGAGAAAACCACTCATTCCTCGAGCTGAACAAGCTTATCTCGCACATTGCAGTGTTAGGCAATGAAGACGTTTCTTATCTTAGCAAACTACATTATCAATGAAACGAAGCTAGGAAATTGTACAACTTGTTATATTATACAAACAAGGATAGTTTGAACTTGTTGTGATCTACACTCTTCGTAGAAAAGCCACTCATTCCTGGAGCCAAACAAGCTTATCTCACACAGTACAGTGTTCGGCAATAAGGGAGTTTTTTTTCTTACCAAATTACATTAGAAATGTAACAAAGCTAGTAAATTGTACAACTGGTTAGATTGTAGAAACGAGGAACCTTTGAACTTGCTGTCATCTACACTCTTCGTAGAAAAGCAACTGATTTCTGCAGCTTAACAAGCTTCTGCTCTGATCAAACCTGTTCATATGAAAGCAACTCACTCACAGAGGTAAACAAGCTTATTTCACACAGAAAAGTGTCCAGGAATGAAGATCTTTATATTCTTATGCAACTACATTAGAAATGAAATGAAGTGATAGGTCTGGTCAAGATGGCGTCCACGTAACCGTGCCTCACCTTACAGGGAAGTAAAAGCAAGTTTTTTAACTTTTTAAAATATTTCATAAAGGGTTTTCTGGCCCTTGCATGCTGCCAGAGGGAGGGGGTGGATGAAAAAATAGGGAATCCAATGATTCCTACGCTCTAGGACAGGGGCCACCACTGGTTAGGTCCTCGTGGGTGGGGGTGACACAAAACGCCAGCCAGTCACCCGCCATTACTGGCCAGAGCCTGGTGGACCCTGCCAGTCTAAGTGACCACTCGGACACCAGCCATTACCAGCCAGAGCCCGGGGCAACCCACCTGGAGGCGCTGCAGACCCTCCCGGTCTGAGTGACTGCTTGGACAACCACCATTACCGGCCAGAGCCTGGGGCGACCCACCTGGAGGCGTGGCAGACCCTGCTTGTCTGAGTGAAAAGTCAGATCCCTCCCTCACCTTGCCAGTCCTGGGGAGGCCCACCTGAGCCACATCAGATCCCAGGGGCCGGCCTGACCCTCATCCCTAGTCAGAACCTTCCCTCACTTGCCAGATCCCCATCACTGGTCAGGTGCCCCATAGCCTTCCTGACCCCCATCAGTCAGGTGCTACCACTCCCCCTCCTGGGACAGATCAGGGATCCAGGGAAGTAGGCTAGTGTTCCCGCCCTACCCTGCCTGAGCTCAACTAGGGTGGCTGTGGTCCCCTACCCCAACCAACTTCATAAGGAACACAGGCCAGCAGGCCAGTGGCCCCCACCCCAGCCTATCAGAACTCTGGAGACCTCTACCCTGACAATCACCACTGAGCCCCACCCCACCCCAGGACAGCAGGATAGCATTTCATACACAAGGTTTCTGAACCATTGCAATGGGTAGACTACAGCGAAAAAGGAATAGCATGAAAAACCAGATGCAAGTGAATCCATCTAGACTATCGAGTCCGACAAAGGATGTCTCAAATCAAAGCACAGAAGAGACAATAGAATCAGAACCCCAAAATAAAGAGACAAGCTATGCAACCCTGGCAAAGCAAATAGCATAACTCTCAGAAACTCAACAAAGAGCCAACAATTTTATGAATGTTATCCTTGCTAGATAAGACCTCATAGAAAGGAATCAGGAAGGGCTCCAAAGACAGTTAAATGATCTGAAGGAGAATGAAAAAAAGAGGTCCTCAATTACCAGCTGGCTAAGTTCAATGAAGACATAAAGAAATGCAAGGATGAACTCCAAGAAGCATTAAGAAAGTCAGAAAAAATGACAAAAAGGGAATTAGACAGAGGAATGGAAACTATACATTAAAAACCATAGAAAATATGAACCAAATTGAACAAGCCCAAAACTCTATAGAAGCTCTTAAGAACAGAGTAAGTCAAGTGGAAGACAGAAACTCAGAACTGGAAGACAAAACAGAAGAAACAGTTCGTGAGTCCAAAAATTTCAACAAGTTCAAACATTTCTGTGAACAGAACATGAGGGAAATGTG
Source organism: Orientallactaga sibirica (assembly GCA_036365145.1). Classification (NCBI taxonomy): domain Eukaryota; kingdom Metazoa; phylum Chordata; class Mammalia; order Rodentia; family Dipodidae; genus Orientallactaga; species Orientallactaga sibirica. The sequence goes on from JAEOAD010000466.1 coordinate 215,787, forward strand.
GGACACCCTTAAGCGCCCAAACATTAGGATCATGGGTATACCAGAGGGGGAAGAAACACAAACCAAAGGAATGGAAAGCTTATTCAACAAAATAATTGAAGAAAACTTTCCCGCTCTCTCAAAAAAAAAAATCCCATCAAATTACAAGAAGCTAACAGAACTCCAAACAAACTGGACCCAAGGAGAAATTCTCCAAGACACATTATCTTTAAGACTCTAAACATCAGGCACAAAGAGAAAATCCTAAAAGCAGCCAGGGAAAAACAACACATTACATATAAAGGGAACCCCATTAGAATTACCTCAGACTTCTCAATGGAAACCCTAAAAGCTAGAAGGGCCTGGAATGGAACACTGCAAACTCTAAGAACCCATGGTTTCCAGCCCCAACTACTCTACCCAGCAAAAGTATCCCTCATAATAGCTGGTGAAAGAAAAATGTTCCACGATAAAACTCATCTTTACAAATATAAAAACACAAAGACAAACTTACAGAAAGTACTTCAGTGAATTCTCCACACAGAAGAAACAAATAACCAATCTCAAGAGCCCTCAATAAGTAGTCCACATTACCCCCCCCAAAAAAAACACAAAGACCACAACCCACCGCAATATGGCAGGTATTAAATCAAACCTCAAAGAAATATCTCTGAATATTAGTGGCCTTAATTCACCCATCAAAAGACATAAGCTAACAGGGTGGATCAGAAAACTGGACCCCTCAATCTGTTGTCTTCAAGAAACCCACCTCATCACTAAAGACAGACACCTCCTCAGGGTGAAAGGGTGGAAAATGATATTCTAAGCAAACACAAATACAAAAAAAGCTGGTGTAGCTATATTTATATAGCATAAAACAGACTTCAAACCAAAAGTCACCAAAAAAGTCAGAGAAGGCCACTTCTTACTTATCAAGGGAATGATCCAACAAGAGGATATCACAATCATCAGTATTTATGCACCAAACAAAGGTGCACCACAATTCATAAAGCAAAATCTACTTGGCAACAAAACAGAAATAAACACCAACACCATCATATCGGGCACTTCAATACTCCACTATCAACAATGGATAGATCATCCAAAAATATAATTAATAGGGAAGTAGGAGAGCTCAACAACACCATAGAGCAACTAGACCTAACAGACATACACAGAACAATCCATCCCAAATCTACAGATTACACATTCTTCTCAGCAGCCCATGGAACCTTCCCTAAAATAGATCATGTACTGGGCCACAAAACCTGCCTCCATATTTTCAAGAAAATTGATGTAATTTCCTGCATGATATCAGACCACAATGCTGTAATGCTAGAAATCAACAACAAAAAGTACACCAGGAATCCCTCTACCTCATGGAAATTGAACAACACACTTTTAAACAATAAATGTGTTGTGGATGAAATAAAGAATGAAATTGCAAAATTTCTAGAATTCAATGACAACAAGAACACATTATACCAAAACTTATGGGACACAATGAAGGCAGTCCTTAGGGGAAAAATCATAGCACTAATTGCCCTCATAACAAAAACAGAGAGATCCCAAATCAATAACCTAACCATTCACCTAAAGGCATTGGAAAAGCTAGAAGAAGCCAACCCAAAAAAGCTCCAGATGGAAAGAAATAATTAAGATCAGAGCAGAAATTAATGAATTGGAAACTAAAAGGACAATTAATAAAATTGATGAAACAAAGACCTGGTCCTTTGAAAAAATTAACAAGATTGATACACCCCTGGCCGATTTGATCAAGCGAAAAAAAAGAAAAACTTCAAATCAACAAAATTAGAAATGAAAAGGGAGAGATCACAACAGACATGAGTGAAATAGGAAGAGTTCTTAGGACTTATTTCAAAAAATTCTACTCCATAAAACATGAGAATATGGAGGAAATGGATGAATCCGTAGACACATAACACCTACCAAACCTAAACCCAGAGAAGATTAATTTCCTAAACAAACACATCACACCCTTCGAGACAGAAGAAGTAATAAAACACCTCCCCAAAAGGAAGAGTCCAGGACCAGATGGTTTCTCAGTGGAATTCTACCATAGCTTCATGGAAGAACTGAAAACAATTCTTCTCAAATTGGGCCACACAATAGGAGAACATGGAGAGATCCCTAACTCCTTTTATGAAGCTAGTATCACCCTAATTCCTAAACCAGGCAGGGATGCCACAAGAAAGGAAAATTATACTCCCATTTCTCTGATGAACAATGATGCAAAGATCCTGAACAAAATTCTTACAAAGGGAATTCAACAGTATACCAAAAGCATTATCCACCTTGATCAAGTAGGCTTCATCCCTGGAACACAGGGGTGGTTCAACATACGGAAATCTGTCAATGTAATACACCACATAAACAAGCTGAAACACAAAAACCACATGATCATTTTGATAGATGCAGAAAAGGCCTTTGACAAAATACAACATCACTTCATGATCAAAACATTGGAGAGAATAGGTATGGACTGCCCATATTTCAACATAACAAAGGCTATATATAAAGCACCTAACGCCCAAGTAATTCTTAATGGCTAGAGACTGAAGGAATTCCTGTTGAGGTCAGGAACAAGGCAGGAGTGTCCACTCTCACCTCTGCTCCTCAACATAGTGCTAGAAGTATTAGCTCAAGCAATAAGACAGTAGAAAGAAATCAAAGGGATACAAATTGGAAAGGAAGAAATTAAGTTAGCCCTATTCGCAGATGACATGATTCTATACATAAGTGACCCGAGAACTTCCATCTCAAAACTCTTAAAGGTGATTAGCACCTTCAGCAAAGGAGCAGGATACAAAATCATTGCACAGAAATCAGTAGCCTTTCTGTATGCAAAGGACAAAGGGACAGAAAAAGAAATAACTAACATCATCCTATTTTCAATTGCAACAAAGAAAATAAAATACCTTGGAATAACATTAACTAAGGAAGTGAAAGACCTATACAATGAGAACATAAAACCTCTCAAAAAAGAAATTGAGGAGGTCCTACAAAAATGGAAAGACCTCCCATGCTCCTGGATTGGTAGAGTTGACATTGTGAAAATGGCAATTTTACCAAAAGCACTTTATAGATTCAATGCAATGCCAATAAAAATCCCAACTTCCTTCTTCAATGAGATAGAAAAAAGTATCTCAAAATTAATATGGAATGGCAGAAGGCCTCGGATATCCAAGCTCCTCCTCACCAAAAGAAAAACCTCTGGAAGCATCACCATACCTGATCTAAAGCTATACTACAAAGCCATTGTAATAAAAACAACATGGTACAGGCAAAAAAACAGGAATATAGACCAATGGAACAGAATTGAAGACCCAGACTTTGGGTCAATAACTACAGCTACTTGATGTTTGACAAAGGCCCTAACAATGCAGAATGGAGAAAAGACAGCATCTTCAACAAATGGTGCTGTTCAAACTGGACAACCATATTTAGGAAAATGAAACTCGAACCACACATCTCTCCATGCACAAAAATCAAGTCCAAATGGATCAAAGACCTTAATATAAAACCAGAAACTCTGCTACTACTGGAAGAAAAACATAGGAGGAACCTTCTGTGACAAAGGAGTGGGAAAAGATTTCCTGAACAAAATCCTAGCAGCTCAGGAAAGTAAACAATCACTCAACCATTGGGATCTCATGAAACTGAAAAGGTTTTTCACTGACAAAAATGCTATAACCAAAGCCAGCAGATTACCCACAGAATGGGAGAATATTTTCACGAGCTATACAACTGACAGAGGCCTAATTTCTACCATCTACAATAACTCCAAAACCTAAACAATAAATCACCAAACAACCCACTCACAAAATGGGGCAGAGAACTGCACAGGGAGTACTCAGAGGAAGAAATACAAAGAGCAAACACACATTTAAGAAAAAGTTCAACATCCCTAATCATCAGGGAAATGCAAATTAAAACAACTATGAGATTCCATCTTACCCCAGTAAGGATGTCTAACATTAAAAAAAATGAAAACAAATGCTGCCAAGGTTGTGGAGAGATAGGAACAAGTTTTCACTGCTGGTGGGAATGTAAAATGGTTCAACCACTATGGAGAGCTATATGGAGACTCCTGAAAAGGATGACCACAGACCTACCAATGGATCCAGTTATTCCCTTATTGGGCATTTACCCTAAAGGCTCCAAGCCTTAGATCAGAGACATTTGCTCAACCATGTTTATAGCTGCTCAATTCATAATAGCAAAGAGCTGGAACCAACCCAGTTGTACATTACAAGATGAATGGATAACAAAGATGTGGTATATCTATACTATGGAATTCTACATAGCAGTAAGGAAAGATGAAATAAGGAAATTTGAAAAAAAAAATGGTCAAACATGGAACAGTTCATCCTCAGTGAGCTCACCCAAGCACAAAAAGATAATCGTCTCATGGTCTTGTTTATCTGTCTCTCCTAACCTGAATCCATGTGACATGCAGCCAAACCTAATAAACACTCTGAGGCCCACACAAGAGGGAGGCTGTGATGGAGGGAGGGTAAAGGGTGGAAGGGAACGAGAGGGTGGGAGGGAGGACAAGGGGGATACAAATTGGGACCCAAAAGGAAAAGATGCTATAAAACCCTTTACTCTGAACAACAAGCTAAAACATTGATCCTTCAGAAGGCCCGCACAGGGAACACCCAAACCACAGGAACCTGGAGAGAACATCATGAAAGCCAACCTTAATTTTGTCCTGCTTCTCTTTCTTCTCTTCTCTTCTCTTCTCTTCTCTTCTCTTCTCTTCTCTTCTCTCTCTCTCTCTCTCTCTCTCTCACCAAACTACATTTGAAAAGAAACGTAACTACTAAATTGTATAACTAGTTAGAGTGTACAAAGGAAGAAGGTTTGAACTTGCTGTGATCTACACTCTTTGTAGAAAAGCAATTCATTCCAAAGATGAACAAGATAATTTCGCACAGTAACATGTTCGGCAATGAAGATGTTTCTTTTCTAACCAAACTACAGTTGAAACGCAATGAAGCTACTAAATTGTATAACTTGTTACATTGTACAAAGAATGAAAGTTTGAAGTTGCTGTGATGTACACTTTTCGTAGAAAAGGAACTCATTCCTAGAGCTGAACAAGCTTGTCTCTCACAGTACAGTGTCCGGCAATGAAGATGTTTCTTTCTAACCAAACTACATTTGGAATGACACGAAGCTACTTCATTATTTAACTTGTTAGATTGTAGAAACGAGGAAAGTTTGAACTTGCTGTCATCTACACTCTTCGTAGAAAAGCCACTCATTCCTAGAGCTGAACAAGCTTAACTCGCACAGTACAGTGTTCGCAATGAAGATGTTTCTTTTCTAACCCAACTTGTTTTGATATGACAGGAAGCTACTTAATTGTATAACTTGTCAGATTGTAGAAATGAGGAAAGTTTGAACTTGATGTGATCTACACTCTTCGTAGAAAAGCCCCTCTTTCCTAGAGATGAACAAGCTGTTCTTGCACAGTACAGTGTTCGGCAATGAAGATGTTTCTTTTCTAACCAAACTACTTTTGGATGACACAAAGCTACTTAATTGTATAACGTGTTAGATTGTACAAACGAGGAAAGTTTGAACATGCTGTGATCTACACTCTTTGTAGAAAAGCCACTCATTACTAGAGATTAGCAAGCTTATCTCACACAGTACAGTGTTTGGCAATGAAGATGTTTCTTTTCTTACCAAACTACATTTGAAATGAAACGAAGCTACTAAATTGTTTAACTAGTTAGATTGTACAAACGAAGAAAGTTTGAACTTGCTCTGATCTACACTGTTCGTAGAAAATCCATTCATTCCAAGAGCCGAACAAGATTATTTCGCACAGTACCGTGTTCTGCAATGAAGATGTTTCTTTTCTAACCAAACTACATTTGGAATGACAGGAAGCTACTTAATTGTATAACTTGTTAGATTGTACGAACGAGGAAAGTTTGTACTTGCTGTCATCTACACTCTTCGTAGAAAAGCCACTCATTCCTAGAGCTGAACAAGCTTATCTCACACAGTACAGTGTTCGGCAATGAAGATGTTCCTTTTCTTACCAAACTACATTTGAAATGAAACGAAGCTAACAAATTGTAAAACTAGTTAGATTGTACAATCGAGGAAAGTTTGAACTTGCTGTGATCTACACTTTTGGTAGAAAAGCAACTCATTCCTAGAGCTCAACAAGCTTCCTTCTCACAGTACAGTGTTCGGCAATGAAGATGTTTCTTTTCTAACCAAACTACATTTGGAATGACATGAAGCTACTTAATTGTATAACTTGTTAGATTGTACAAACGTGGAAAGTTTGAACTGGCTGTGATCTACATTTTCGTAGAAAAGCAACTCGTTTCTATAGCTGAACAAGTTTGTCTCTCATAGTACAGTGTTTGGCAATGAAGATGTTTCTTTTCTTATCAAACTAAATTTGAAATGAAAGGAAGCTACTAAAATGTATAACTTGTTAAATTGTACAAATGAGGAAAGTTTGAACTTGCTGTGATCTACACTTTTCGCAGAAAAGCAACTCGTTCTTGAGGCTGAACAAGCTTGTCTCTCACAGTACAGTGTTCAGAAATGAAGATGTTTCTTTTCTAACCAAACTACTTTTGGAATGACACGAAGCTACTCAATTGTATAACTTGTTAGATTTTACAAATGAGGGAAGTTTGAGCTTTCTGTCATCTACACTCCTTGTAGAAAAGCCCCTCATTCCTAGAGCGGAACAAGCTTATCTCACACAGTACAGTGTTCGGGAATGAAGATGTTTCTTTTCTTACCAAACTACATTTGAAATAAAATGAATCTACTAAATTGTATAACTTGTTAGATTGTACAAATGATGAAAGTTTGAATTTGCTGTGATCTACACTCTTCGTCGAAAAGCAACTCATTCCTAGAGCTGAACAAGCTTCTCTCTCACAGTACACTGTTCGGCAATGAAGATGATTCTTTTCTTACCAAAATACATTTGAAATGAATCGTAACTACTAAATTGTATAAGGAGTTAGAGTGTACAAACGAAGAAAGTTTGAACTTTCTGTGATCTACACTCCTCGTAGAAAAGCAATTCATTCCAAGAGCCGAACAAGATTATTTCGCACAGTACCGTGTTCAGCAATGAAGATGTATCTTTTCTAACCAAACTACATTTGGAATGACATGACGCTACTAAATTGTATAACTTGTTAGATTGTACAAAGAATGAAAGTTTGAACTTGCTGTGATCTACACTTTTTGTAGAAAAGCAACTCATTCCTAGAGCTGAACAAGCTTCTCTCTCACAGTACAGTGTTCAGCAATGAAGATGTTTCTTTTCTTACCAAACTACATTTGAAATGCAACGAAGGTACTAAATTGTATAACTTGTTAGATTGTACAAACGAGGAAGGTTTGAACTTGCTGTGATCTACACTCTTCGTAGAAAAGCCACTCATTCCTAGAGCTGAACAAGCTTATCTCGCACAGTACAGTGTTCGGCAATGAAGATGTTTCTCTTCTTACCAAACTACATTTGAAATGCAATGAAGCTACTAAATTGTATAACAAGTTAGATTGTACAAAGAATGAAAGTTTGAACTTGCTGTGATCTACACTCTTCGTAGAAAAGCAACTCATTCCTAGAGCTGAACAACCTTATCTCTCAGTACAGTGTTCGGCAATGAAGATGATTCTTTTCTTACCAACCAAACTACATTTGAAATGAAACGAAACTACTAAATTGTATAACTAGTTAGAGTGTACAAATGAAGAAAGTTTGAACTTGCTGTGATCTACACTCTTCGTAGAAAAGCAATTCATTCCAAGATATGAACATGATTATTTTGCACAGTACCGTGTTAGGCAATGAAGAATGTATGTTTTTCTAACCAAACTGCATTTGGAATGACAGGAAGCTACTTAATTGTATAACTTGTTAGATTGTAGATTGAAACGAGGAAAGTTTGAACTTGCTGTGATGTACACTTTCGTAGAAAAGCCCCTCTTTCCTGAAAAACAAGCTGTTCCTAGAGCTGAACAAGCTTGAAAATGTTTCTTTTTCTTACCAAACTACATTAGAAAGGACATGAAGCTAGTAAATTGTACAACTTGTTAGATTGTACAAAGGAGGAAAGTTAAAACTTTCTGTGTTCTACACTCTTGTAGAAAAGCAACTCATTCCTAGAGATTAGCAAACAAGTTTATTTCACATAGTCCAGTGTTTGGAAATGAAGATGTTTCTTTTCTTACCAAACTACATTAGAAATTAAATGAAGCTAATAAATTGTACAAACTAGTTAGATTGTACAAAGGAGGAAAGTTTGAACTTCCTTTTATCTACACTCTTTGTAGAAAGCAACTCATTCCTAAAGCCAAACAAAGCTTATTTCACACAGTAGTAGTGTTTGGTAATGAAGATGATGTTTTTTTTTTTAACCAAACTAGATTTAAATGGACAAGAAAATAGTAAATTGTACAACTTGTTAGATTGTACAAACGAGGAAAGTTTGAACTTGCTGTGATCTACACTTTTGTAGAAAAGCAACTCATTCCTAGAGCTGAACAAGCTTATTTCACACAGTACAGTGTTTGGCAATGAAGATGTTTCCTTTTCTTACAAACTACATTAGAAATGAAGTGAAGTTAGTAAATTGTAAAACTTGTTAGATTTTACAAAGGAGGAAAGTTTGAACTTGCTGTGATCTACACTCTTTTGTAGAAAAGCAACTCATTCCTAGAGCCAAACAAGCTTATTTTCACACAGTACAGTGTTCGGAAATGAAGATGTTTCTTTTCTTAACAAACTAGATTAAAAATGACATGAAGCTAGAAAATTGTACAACTTGTTAGATTTTACAAACGAGAAAAGTTTGAACTTACTGTGTGATCTACTCTTTTCTTAGAAAAGCAACTCATTCCTACAGCCAAACAAGCTTATTTCTCACAGTACAGTGTTTGGTAATGAAGATGTTTATTTTCTTATCAAACTACATTATAAATGAAATGAAGCTAATAAATTGTACAACTTGTTAGAATTGTACAAAGGAGGAAAGTTTGAACTTGCTGTGATCTACACTTTTCGTAGAAAAGCAACTCATTCCTAGAGATGAACAAGCTTATTTTGCACAGTACAGTGTTCGGTAATGAAGATGTTTCTTTTCTTACAGAACTAGACTAGAAATGACACAAAGCTAGTAAATTGTACAACTTGTTAGATTTTACAAATGAGAAAAATTTGAACTTACTGTGATCTACACTCTTTGTAAAAATGCAACTCATTCCTAGAGCGGAACAAGCTTATTCACACAGTACAGTGTTCGGTAATGAAGATGTTTATTTTCTTATGGAACTACATTTGAAATGAAATGAAGCTACTAAATTGTACAACTTGTTAGATTGTACAAACGATGAAAGTTTGAACTTGCTGTGATCTACACTCTTCGTAGAAAAGCAACTCATTCCTAGACCTGAACAAGCTTATTTCACACAGTACAATGTTTGGCAATGAAGATGATTTTTTCTTACCAAACAACATTAGAAATGAAATGAAGCTAGTAAATTGTAAAACTTGTTAGATTGTACAAATGAAGAAAGTTTGAACTTGCTGTGATCTACACTCTTCGTAGAAAAGCAACTCATTCCAAGAGCTGAACAAGCTTATTTCACACAGTACAGTGTTCGCAATGAAGATGTTTCTTTTCTAACAGAACTACATTAGAAATGACATGAAGCTACTAAATTGTACAACTTGTTAGATTGTACAAATGAATGAAAGTTTGAACTTGCTGTGATCTACACTTTTTGTAGAAAAGCAACTCATTCCTAGAGCTGAACAAGCTTATCTCTCACAGTACAGTGTTCAGCAATGAAGATGTTTTTTTCTTACCAAACTACATTTGAAATCAAATGAGCTACTAAATTGTATAACTTGTTAGATTGTACAAACGAGGAAAGTTTGAACTTGCTGTGATCTACACTCTTGTAGAAAAGCCACTCATTCCTAGAGCTGAACAAGCTTATCTCGCACATTACAGTGTTTGAAAATGAAGATGTTTCTTTTCTTACCAAACTACATTTGAAATGAAATGAAGCTACTAAATTGTATAACTTGTTAGATTGTACAAAGAATGAAAGTTTGAACTTGCTGTGATCTACACTCTTCGTAGAAAAGCAACTCATTCCTAGAGCTGAACAACCTTATCTTGCACAGTACAGTGTTCGGCAATGAAGATGTTTCTTTTCTTACCAAACCACATTTGAAATGAAATGAAGCTACTTAAATTGAATAACTTGTTAGATTGTACAAATGAAGAAAGTTTGAACTTGCTGTGATCTACACTCTTTGTAGAAAAGCAACTCATTCCAAGAGCTGAACATGATTATTTGCACAGTACAGTGTTTGGCAATGAAGATGTTTCTTTTCTAACCAAACTGCATTTGGAATGAAATGAAGCTACTTAATTGTATAACTTGTTAGCTATTGTACAAACGAGGAAAGTTTGAACTTGCTGTGATGTACACTTTTAATTGAAAAGCAACTCATTTCCAGAACAAGAGCTGAACAAGTTTGAAAAAAGATGTTTACTTTTTCTTAATAAACTACATTAGAAAGGAAATGAAGCTAGTAAATTGTACAACTTGTTAGATTGTACAAAGGAGGAAAGTTAAAACTTTCTGTTTTATGCACTCTTCGTAGAAAAGCAACTCATTCCTAGAGCCGAACAAGTTTATTTCACATAGTCCAGTGTTTGGAAATGAATATGTTCCTTTTCTTACCGAAAGACATTAGAAATTAAATGAAGCTAATAAATTGTACAAAGTATTAGATTGTACAAAAGAGGGAAAGTTTGAACTTCCTTTTATCTACACTCTTCGTAGAAAGCAACTCATTCCTAAAGCCAAACAAGCTTATTTCGCACAGTATAGTGTTCAGTAATGAAGATGTTTTTTTTTTTTACAGAACTAGATTAGAAAGGACAAGAAAATAGTAAATTTTACAACTTGTTAGATTGTACAAAGGAGGAAAGTTAGAACTTGCTGTGATCTACACTTTCCGTATAAAAGCAACTGATTCCTAGAGCTTACCTAGCTTATTTCACACAGTAGTGTTTGGCAATGAAGATGTTCCTTTTCTTACAAAAAGACATTAGAAATGAAGTGAAGTTAGTAAATTGTAAAACTTCTTAGATTTTACAAAGGAGGAAAGTTAGAACTTGCTGTGATCTACACTCTTCGAAGAAAAGCAACTCATTCCAAGAGCCAAACCAGCTTATTACGCACAGTACAGTGTTCGGAAATGAAGATGTTTCTTTTCTTACCAAACTAGATTAAAAAGGACACGAAGCTAGAAAATTGTACAACGTGTTAGATTTTACAAACGAGAAAAGTTTGATCTTACTGTGACCTATACTCTTTGTAGAAAAGCAACTCATTCCTACAGCCAAACAAGCTTATTTCGCACAGTACGGTGATCGGTAATGAAGATGTTTATTTTCTTGCCAAACTACATTATAAATGAAATGAAGCTAATAAATTGTACAAATTGTTAGAATGTACAAAGGAGGAAAGATAGAACTTGCTGTGACCTATACTCTTCGTAGAAAAGCAACTCTTTCCTAGAGATGAACAAGCTTATTTTGCACAGTACAGTGTTCGGTAATGAAGATGTTCCTTTTCTTACAGAACTAGACTAGAAAGGACACAAAGCTAGTAAATTGTACAACTTGTTAGATTTTACAATTGAGAAAAATTTGAACTTACTCTGATCTACACTCTTTGTAAAAATGCAACTCATTCCTAGAGCCGAACAAGCTTTTTTCACATAGTGCAGTGTTCGGTAATGAAGATGTTTATTTTCTTATGGAACTACACCAGAAATGAAATGAAGCTAGTAAATTGTACAACTTGTTAGGTTGCTGCACAAACGAGGAAAATTTGAACTTGCTGTGATCTACACTCTTCGTAGAAAAGCAACTCATTCCTAGACCTGAACAAGCTTATTTCACACAGTACAATGTTTGGGAATGAAGATATTTCCTGTCTTACAGAACAACCTTAGAAATGAAATGAAGCTAGTAAATTGTACAACTTGTTAGATTGTACAAATGGTGAAAGTTGGAACTTGCTGTGATCACGCTTCGTAGAAAAGCAACTCATTCCTCGAGACGAACAAGCTTATTTCGCACAGTACAGTGTTCGGTAATGAATATGTTTCTTTTCTAACAGAACTAGATTAGAAAGGACACGAAGCTAGTAAATTGTACAACTTGTTAGATTGTACAAATGGTGAAAGTTGGAACTTGCTGTGATCACGCTTCGTAAAAAAGCAACTCATTCCTAGAGACGAACAAGCTTATTTCACACTGTACAGTGTTCGGCAATGAAGGAGTTTTCTCTCTTACCGAACGACGTTAGAAATCAAACGGAGCTAGTAAATTGTACAACTTGTTAGATTGTACAAACGAGGAAAGTTTGAACTTGCTGTGATCTACACTCTTCGTAGAAAACCCACACATTCCTAGAGCTGAACAAGCTTATCTCGCACATTACAGTGTTTGAAAATGAAGATGTTTCTTTTCTTACCTAACTACATTAGAAATGAAATGAAGCTACTAAATTGTACAACTTGTTAGATTGTACAAACATGAAAAGTTTGAACATGCTGTGCTCTACACTCTTCGTAGAAAAGCCACTCATTCCTAGAGCTGAACAAGCTTATCTTGCACAGTACAGTGTTCGGCAGTGAAGAAGTTTCTTTTCTTACCAAACCACATTTGAAATGAAATGAAGCTATTAAATTGAATAAATTGTTACATTGTACAAACGAAGAAAGTTTGAACTTGCTGTGATCTACACTCTTTGTAGAAAAGCCACTCATTCCTAGAGCTGAACAAAGCATTATCTCACAGTACAGTGTTTTGGCAATGAAGATGTTTCTTTTCTTACAGAAAACTACATTAGAAATGAAATGAAGCTACTAAATTGTATAACTTGTTAGATTGTACAAACGAGGAAAGTTTGAACTTGCTGTGATCTACACTCTTTGTAGAAAAGCCACTCATTCCTAGAGAACAAACATCTCGCACAGTACAGTGTTTGGCAATGAAGATGTTTCTTTTTTACCAAACTACATTAGAAATGAAATGAAGCTACTAAATTGTACAACTTGTTAGATTGTACAAACGAGGAAAGTTTGAACTTGCTGTGATCTACACTCTTCATAGAAAAGCCACTCATTTCCAAGAGCTGAACAAGTTTTAAGACAGTACAGTATTCAGCAATGAAGACTTTTCTTTTCTTACCAAACTACATTAGAAATGAAACAAAGCTAGTAAATTGTATAACTTGTTAGATTGTACAAACGAGGAAAGTTTGAACTTGCTGTGATCTACACTCTTTTGTAGAAAAGCCACTCATTCCTAGAGCTGAACAAGCTTATTTCACACAGTACAGTGTTTGGCAATGAAGATGTTTCTTTTCTTACCAAACTACATTAGAAATGAAATGAAGCTAACAAATTGTACAACTTGTTAGATTGTACAAATCGAGGAAAGTTTGAACTTGCTGTGATCTACACTCTTGGTAGAAAAGCAACTCATTCCTAGAGCTCAACAAGCTTATTTCTCACACAGTACAGTGTTTGGCAATGAAGATGTTTCTTTTCTTACCAAACTACATTTGAAATGAAATGAAGCTACTTAAATTGTACAACTTGTTAGATTGTACAAACGAGGAAAGTTTGAACTTGCTGTGATCTACATTCTTCTTAGAAAAGCAACTCATTCCTAGAGCTGAACAAGTTTATTTCTCACAGTACAGTGTTTGGCAATGAAGATGTTTCTTTTCTTATCAACTAAATTTGAAATGAAAGGAAGCTAGTAAATTGTACAACTTGTTAAATTGTACAAATGAGAGGAAGTTTGAACTTGCTGTGATCTACACTTTTCATAGAAAAGCAACTCATTCCTTGAGGCTGAACAAGCTTATTTCTCACAGTACAGTGTTCAGAAATGAAGATGTTTATTTTCTAACTAAACTACTTTAGAAATGAAATGAAGCTACTCAAATTGTACAACTTGTTAGATTTTACAAATGAGGAAGTTTGAACTTTCTGTGATCTACACTCTTTGTAGAAAAGCCCCTCATTCCTAGAGCTGAAACAACTTATTTCACACAGTACAGTGTTGGAATGAAGATGTTTCTTTTCTTACCAAACTACATTAGAAATGAAATGAAGCTACTAAATTGTACAACTTGTTAGATTGTACAAACGAGGAAAGTTTGAACTTGCTGTGATCTACACTCTTCGTAGAAAAGCAACTCATTCCTAGAGCTGAACAAGCTTATTTCACACAGTACACAGTGTTTGGCAATGAAGATGTTTCTTTTCTTACCAAACTACATTAGAAATGAATCGAAGCTACTAAATTGTATAAACTTTAGATTGTACAAACGAAGAAAGTTTGAACTTTCTGTTATCTACACTCTTCGTAGAAAAGCAACTCATTCCAAGAGCTGAACAAGATTATTTCACACAGTACAGTGTTCAGCAATGAAGATGTTTCTTTTCTTAACCAAAACTACATTAGAAATGAAATGAAGCTAGTAAATTGTATAACTTGTTAGATTGTACAAAGGATGAAAGTTTGAACTTGCTGTGATCTACACTTTGTAGAAAAGCAACTCATTCCTAGAGCTTAACAAGCTTATCTCACACAGTACAGTGTTCGGCAATGAAGATGTTTCTTTTCTTACCAAACTACATTAGAAATGAAACGAAGCTAGTAAATTGTACAACTTGTAAGATTGTACAAAAGAGGAAAATTTGAACTTGCTGTGATCTACACTCTTTGTAGAAAAGCAACTCATTCCTAGAGCTGAACAAGCTTATTTCACACAGTACAGTGTTCAGGCAATGAAGATGTTTTTCTTTTCTTACCAAACTACATTAGAAAGGAAATGAAGCTAGTAAATTGTAAAATTTGTTAGATTGTACAAAGAAGGAAAGTTTGAACTTGCTGTGATTTGCGCTCTTCGTAGAAAAGCAACTCATTCCTAGAGCTGAACAAGCTTATTTCTCTCAGTACAGTGTTCGCAATGAAGATGTTTCTTTTCTTACAGAACTACATTAGAAATGAAACGAAGCTAGTAAATTGTACAACTTGTTAGATTGTACAAATGAAGAAAGTTTGAACTTGCTGTGATCTACACTCTTGTAGAAAAGCAACTCATTCCAAGAGCCAACATGCTTATTTCACACAGTACAGTGTTCAGCAATGAAGATGTTTCTTTTCTTACCAAACAACATTAGAAATGACACGAAGCTAGTAAATTGTACAACTTGTTAGATTGTACAAACGAGGAAAGTTTGAACTTGCTGTGATGTACACTTTTCATTGAAAAGCAACTCATTCCTAGAGAACAAGCTTGAACAAGCTTGAAAATAATTACTTTTTTTTCTTACAAAGTACATTAGAAAGGACATGAAGCTAGTAAATTGTACAACTTGTTAGATTGTACAAAGGAGGAAAGTTAAAACTTTCTGTGTTACACTCTTCTTAGAAAAGCAACTCATTCCTAGAGCTGAACAAGTTTATTTCACCTAGTCCAGTGTTTCAGAAATGAATATGTTTCTTTTTCTTACCAAAGACATTAGAAATGAAATGAAGCTAATAAATTGTACAACTTGTTAGATTGTACAAAAAGAGGAAAGTTTGAACTTGCTGTTATCTACACTCTTCATAGAAAGCAACTCATTCCTAGAGCCAAACAGCTTATTTCACACAGTACAGTGTTGGTAATGAAGATGTTTTTTTTAACAGAACTAGATTAGAAAGGACAAGAAAATAGTAAATTGTACAACTTGTTAGATTGTACAAAGGAGGAAAGTTAGAACTTGCTGTGATCTACACTCTTCGTAGAAAAAGCAACTCATTCCTAGAGCTTAACAAGCTTATTTCACACAGTAGTGTTTGGCAATGAAGATGTTCCTTTTCTTACAAAAAGACATTAGAAATGAAGTGAAGTTAGTAAATTGTAAAACTTGTTAGATTTTACAAAGGGAAAGTTTGAACTTGCTGTGATCTACACTCTTTGTAGAAAAGCAACTCATTCCAAGAGCCAAACCAGCTTATTTCACACAGTACAGTGTTCGGAAATGAAGATGTTTCTTTTCTTACCAAACTAGATTAAAAAGGACATGAAGCTAGTAAATTGTACAACTTGTTAGATTTTACAAATGAGAAAAGTTTGAACTTGCTGTGATCTACACTCTTTGTAGAAAAGCAACTCATTCCTACAGCCAAACAAGCTTATTTTGCACAGTACAGTGTTCAGTAATGAAGATGTTTATTTTCTTACCAAACTACATTATAAATGAAATGAAGCTAATAAATTGTACAAATTGTTAGATTGTACAAAGGAGGAAAGTTAGAACTTGCTGTGATCTACACTCTTCGTAGAAAAGCAACTCATTCCTAGAGATGAACAAGCTTATTTTGCACAGTACAGTGTTTGGTAATGAAGATGTTCCTTTTCTTACAGAACTAGATTAGAAAGGACACAAAGCTAGTAAATTGTACAACTTGTTAGATTTTACAATTGAGAAAAATTTTGAACTTGCTGTGATCTACACTCTTTGTAAAAATGCAACTCATTCCTA
Source organism: Orientallactaga sibirica (assembly GCA_036365145.1). Taxonomy (NCBI): domain Eukaryota; kingdom Metazoa; phylum Chordata; class Mammalia; order Rodentia; family Dipodidae; genus Orientallactaga; species Orientallactaga sibirica. The sequence continues at coordinate 232,429 of JAEOAD010000466.1, forward strand.
GAGCTGAACAAGCTTATTTCACACAGTACAGTGTTTGGTAATGAAGATGTTTATTTTCTTATGGAACTACATTAGAAATGAAATGAAGCTAGTAAATTGTACAACTTGTTAGATTGCTGTAAAAATGAGGAAAATTTGAACTTGCTGTGATCTACACTCTTTCGTAGAAAAGCAACTCTTCCTAGACCTGAACAAGCTTATTTCACACAGTACAGTGTTTGGGAATGAAGATGTTTCTTTTCTTACAGAACAACATTAGAAATGAAATGAAGCTAGTAAATTGTACAACTTGTTAGATTGTACAAAGGAGAAAAGTTTGAACTTGCTGTGATCTACACTCTTGTAGAAAAGCAACTCATTCCTAGAGCCTGAAACAAGCTTATTTCACACAGTACAGTGTTGTTGGTAATGAAGATGTTTCTTTTCTAACAGAACTAGATTAGAAAAGGACATGAAGCTAGTAAATTGTACAACTTGTTAGATTGTACAAATGGAGGAAAGTTTGAACTTGCTGTGATCTACACTCTTTATAGAAAAGCAACTCATTCCTAGAGAGTTGAACAAGCTTATTTCACACTGTACAGTGTTTGGCAATGAAGATTTTTTTTCTTACCGAACGACATTATTATCAAAGGAAATGAAGCTAGTAAATTGTACAACTTGTTAGATTGTACAAACGAGGAAAGTTTGAACTTGCTGTGATCTACACTCTTCGTAGAAAAGCAACTCATTCCTAGAGCTGAACAAGCTTATTTCGCACAGTACAGTGTTTGAAAATGAAGATGTTTCTTTTCTTACCTAACTACATTAGAAATGAAATGAAGCTACTAAATTGTACAACTTGTTAGATTGTACAAACATGAAAAGTTTGAACTTGCTGTGATCTACACTCTTCGTAGAAAAGCAACTCATTCCTAGAGCTGAACAACAAGCTTATTTCACACAGTACAGTGTTTGGCAATGAAGATGTTTCTTTTCTTACCAAACTACATTAGAAATGAAATGAAGCTATTAAATTGTACAACTTGTTAGATTGTACAAACGAAGAAAGTTTGAACTTGCTGTGATCTACACTCTTGTAGAAAAGCAACTCATTCCTAGAGCTGAACAAGCTTATTTCACACAGTACAGTGTTCGGCAATGAAGATGTTTCTTTTCTTACCAAACTACATTTGAAATGAAATGAAGCTATTAAATTGTACAACTTGTTAGATTGTACAAACGAGGAAAGTTAGAACTTGCTGTGATCTACACTCTTCGTAGAAAAGCAACTCATTCCTAGAGCTGAACAAGCTTATTTCCACACATTACAGTGTTTGGCAATGAAGATGTTTCTTTTTCTTACCTAACTACAATTAGAATGAAATGAAGCTACTAAATTGTACAACTTGTTAGATTGTACAAACGATGAAAGTTTGAACTTGCTGTGATCTACACTCTTTGTAGAAAAGCAACTCATTCCTAGAGCTTAACAAGCTTATTTCACACAGTACAGTGTTGGAATGAAGATGTTTTCTTTTCTTACCAAACTACATTAGAAATGAAATGAAGCTAGTAAATTGTACAACTTTTTAGATTGTATAAAAGAGGAAAGTTTGAACTTGCTGTGATCTACACTCTTCATAGAAAAGCCACTCATTCCTAAAGCTGAACAAGCTTTATCTCACACAGTACAGTATTCAGCAATGAAGATGTTTCTTTTTTCTTACCAATCTACATTAGAAATGAAATGAAGCTAGTAAATTGTACAACTTGTTAAATTGAACAAACGAGGAAAGTTTGAACTTGCTGTGATCTACATTCTTCTTAGAAAAGCAACTCATTACAAGAGCTGAACAAGGTTATTTATTTCAACAGTACAGTGTTTGGCAATGAAGATGTTTCTTTCTTACCAAACTGCATTTGAAATGACACAAAGCTAGTAAATTTTTCAATCTTGTTAGATTTTACAAACGAGGAAAGTTTGAACTTGCTGTGATCTACACTCTTAGTAGAAAAGCAACTCATTCCTAGAGCTGAACAAGTTTTATTTCACACAGTACAGTGTTTGGCAATGAAGATTTTTCTTTTTTACCAAACTACTTTAGAAATGAATGAAGCTAGTAAATTGTACAACTTGTTAGATTTACAAACGAGGAAAGTTTGAACTTGCTGTCATCTACATTCTTGTAGAAAAGCAACTCATTCCTAGAGCCGAACAACCTTATTTCTCTCACAGCACAGTGTTCGCTAATGAAGATGTTTATTTTCTTACCAAAAGACATTAGAAACAAAAAGAAGCTAGTAAATTGTACAACTTGTTAGATTGTACAAAGGAGAAAGTTAGAACTTGCTGTGATCTACACTCTTGGTAGAAAAGCAACTCATTCCTAGAGCTGAACAAGCTTATTTCACACAGTACAGTGTTTGGCAATGAAGATGTTTCTTTTCTTACTGAAACTACATTAGAAATGAAATGAAGGCTAGTAAATTGTACAACTTGTTAGATTGTACAAAGGAGGAAATTTTGAACTTGCTGTGATCTACACTCTTTTAGAAAAGCAACTCATTCCTAGAGCCAAACAACCTTATTTTGCACAGTACAGTGTTTGCAAATGAAGATGTTTCTTTTCTTAGAGAACTACATTAGAAATGAAACGAAGCTAGTAAATTGTACAACTTGTTAGATTGTACAAACGAGGAAAGTTTGAACTTGCTGTGATCTACACTCTTCGTAGAAAAGCAACTCATTCCTAGAGCTGAACAAGCTTATTTCACATAGTACAGTGTTCGTTAATGAAGATGTTATATTTTCTTACCGAACTACATTAGAAATGAAATGAAGCTAGTAAATTGTAAAACTTGTTAGATTGTACAAAGGAGGAAAGTTAGAACTTGCTGTGATCTACACTCTTCGTAGAAGAGCAACTCATTCCTAGACCTCAACAAGCTTATTTCACACAGTACAGTGTTTGGCAATGAAGATGTTTATTTTCTTACCTGAACAACATTAGAAATGAAATGAAGCTAGTAAATTGTAAAACTTGTTAGATTGTACAAACGAGAAAAGTTTGAACTTGCTGTGATCTACACTCTTTTAGTAAAAAGCAACTCATTCCTAGAGACAATCAACCTTATTTCACACAGTACAGTGTTCATTAATGAAGATGTTTCTTTTCTTACCGAACTAGATTAGAAAGGATGAAGCTAGTAATTTGTACAACTTGTTAGATTTTACAAACAAGGAAAGTTTGAACTTGCTGTGATCTACACTCTTCGTAGAAAAGCAACTCATTCCTAGAGCAGAACAAGCTTATTTCACACAGTACAGTGTTCTGAAATGAAGATGTTTCTTTTCTTACTGAACTAGATTAGAAAGGACATGAAGTTAGTAAATTGTACAACTTGTTAGATTGTACAAAGGAGGAAAGTTTGAACTTGCTGTGATCTACACTCTTTGTAGAAAAGCAACTCATTCTAGAGCCAAACAAGCTTATTTCACACAGTACAGTGTTCAGTAATGAAGATGTTGATTTTTTACCAAACTACATTAGAAATGAAATGAAGCTAGTAAATTGTACAACTTGTTAGATTGTACAAAGGAGGAAAGTTAGAACTTGCTGTGATCTACACTTCTTCCTAAGAAGCAACTCATTCCTAGAGATGAACAAGCTTATTTCACACAGTACAGTGTTTTGCAAATGAAGGTGTTTTTTTTTCTTACCAAAAGACATTAGAAATGAAATGAAGCTAGTAAATTGTACAACTTGTTAGATTGTACTAACGAGGAAAATGTGAACTTGCTGTCATATACACTCTTCATAGAAAAGCAACTCATTCCAATAGCCGAACAAGCTTATTTCGCACAGCACAGTGTTGGAAATGAAGATGTTTATTTTCTTATGGAACTAGATTAGAAAGGACACAAACCTAGTAAATTTTTCAACTTGTTAGATTGTACAAAGGATGAAAGTTATAAATTGCTGTGATCTACACTCTTTGTAGAAAAGCAACTCATTCCGAGAGCTGAACAAGTTTATTTCACACAGTCCAGTATTCAGCAATGAAGATGTTTCTTTTCTTACCAAAATTTGTTAGAAATGAAACGACGATTGTAAATTGTACAAGTTGTTAGATTGTACAAAGGAGGAAAGTTTGAACTTGCTGTTATCTACACTTTTTGTAGTAAAGCAACTCATTCCCATTGCTGAACAAGGTTATTTCACACAGTACAGTGTTTGGCAATGAAGATGTTCCTTTATTTACCAAAGGACTTTAGAAATGAAATGAAGCTAGTAAATTGTATACCTTGTTAGACTGTACGAAGTAGGAAAGTTAGAACTTGCTCTGATGTAAACTGTTCGTAGAAAAGCAACAGATTCCAAGAGCCGAACCAGGTTATTTCAAACAGTACAGTGTTCGGAAATGAAGATGTTTCTTTTCTTACCGAACTAGATTTGAAAGGACAAGAAGCTAGTAAATTGTAAAACGTGACTTGGCTTATTTCACACAGCATAGTGTTTGGCAATGAATATTTTCCTTTTCTTACCGAAATACATTAGAAATTAAAAGAAGCTAGTAAATTGTACAACTTGTTAAATTGTACAAATGAGGTAAGTTTGAACTTGCTGTTATCTACACTGTTCATAAAAATAATCTCACTACTAGTACAGTGTTCGGTAATGAAGATGTTTATTTTCTTACCAAATTACAGTAGAAATGAAATGAAGCTGGTAAATTGTACAACTTGTTAGAATTTACAAAGGAGTAAAGTTAGAACTTGCTGTGATCTACATTCTTCATAGAAAAGCAACTCATTCCTAGAGCTGAACAAGCTTATTTCACACAGTACAGTTTTCGGCAAGGAAGATGTTTCTTTTCTTACCGAACTACGTTAGAAAGACATAAGAAATGAAAAGAAGGTAGGCAATTATAAAACTTGTTAGATTTACAAACGAGGAAAGTTTGAACTTGCTGTGATCTACACTCTTTCATAGAAAAGCAACTCATTCCTAGAGCTGAATAAGCTTATTTCACACAGTACAGTGTTTGCTAATGAAGATGTTTATTTTCTTATGGAACTACATTAGAAATGAAATGAAGCTAGTAAATTGTACAACTTGTTAGATTGTACAAAGGAGGAAAGTTGAACTTGCTGTGATCTACATCTACACTCTTCGTAGAAAAGCAACTCATTCCTAGAGCTGAACAAGCTTATTTCACAGTACAGTGTTTGGCAATGAAGATGTTTTTTTCTTACCAAACAACATTAGAAATGAAATGAAGCTGCTAAATTGTACAGCTTGTTAGATTTAACAAAGGAGGAAAGTTAGAACTTGCTGTGATCTACACTGTTCGTAAAAAAGCAACTCATTCCTAGAGCTGAACATGCTTATTTCGCACAGTACAGTGGTGGGCAATGAAGATGTTTCTTTTCTTACTGAACTATGTTAGAAATGAAACGAAGCTAGGAAATTGTAAAACTTGTTAGATTGTAAAAGGATGAAAGTTTGAACTTGCTGTGATCTACACTCTTCGTAGAAAAGCAACTCATTCCTAGAGTCAAACAAGCTTATTTCGCACAGCAAAGTGTTCGCAAATGAAGATGTTTATTTTCTTACGGAAGTACATTAGAAAGGACATGAAGCTAGTAAATTGTACAACTTGTTAGATTGTACAAAGGAGGAAAGTTAGAACTTGCTGTGATCTACACTGTTTGTAGAAAAGCAACTCATTTCAAGAACCAAACAAGCTTTTTTCACACATTACAGTGTTCTGTAATGAAGATGTTTCTTTTCTTACCAAATTCTATTATAGAGGACATGAAGCTAGTCAATAGTACAACTTGTTAGATTGTACAAACGAGGAAAATTTGAACTTGCTGTGATCTACACTCTTCGTAGAAAAGCAACTCATTCCAAGCACCTTACAAGCTTATTTGGAACAGTACAGTGTTCGGTAATGAAGATGTTTCTTTTCTTACCGAACTAGATTACAAAGGACACGAAGCTAGTAAATTGTACAATTGTGAGATTGTACAAATGAAGAAAGATAGAACTTGCTGTGATCTACACTCTTCGTATAAAAGTAACACATTTCTACAGGACATGAAGCTAGTAAACTGTACAACTTGTTACATTGTACAAATGAGAAAAGTTTGATCTGCTGTGATCTACACTCTTCATATAAAAGCAACTCATCCCTAGAGCTGAACAAGCTTATTTCGCACAGCACAGTGTTCAGAAATGAAGAAGTTTATTTTCTTACCAAACTATGTTAGAAAGGACACGAAGCTAGTAAATTGTACAACTTGTTAGATTGCACAAAGGAGGAAAGTTAGAACTTACTGTGATCTACATTCTTTGTAGACAAGCAACTCATTCCTAGAGCCGACCATGCTTATTTCGCACAGTGTATTGTTCGGTAATGAAGAAGTTTCTTTTCTTACAGAACTAGATCAGAAAGGACACGAAGCTAGTAAATTGTACAACTTGTTAGATTGTACAGATGAGGAAAGTTTGGACTTGCTGTGATCTACACTCTTTGTAGAAAAGTAAATCATTCCTAGAGCTGAACAAGCTGATTTTACACAGTACTGTGTGCGGAAGTGAAGATGTTTCTTTTCTTACCAAACTATGTTAGAAATGAAACGAAGCTAGTAAATTGTACAACTTGTTAGATTATACAAAAGACAAAAGTTTGAACTTGCTGTGATCTACACTCTTCGTAGAAAAGCAACTCATTCCTACAGCCGAACAAGCTTATTTCCCACAGCACAGTGTTCGGAAATGAAGATGTTTATTTTCTTACCAAACTAGATTAGAAAGGAGACGAAGCTACTAAATTGTACAATTTGTGAGATTGTACAATGGAGGAAAGTTAGAACTTGCTGTGATCTACACTCTTCGTGGAAAAGCAACTCATTCCTAGAGCTGACCAAGTTTATTTCACACAGTCCAGTATCCGGCCATGAAGATTTTTCTCTTCTTACCGAACAGCGTTAGAAATGAAACAAAGCTAGTAAATTGTACAAATTGTCAGATTGTACAAACGAGGAAAGTTTGAACTTGCTGTGATCTACACTCTTCTTAGAAAAGCAACTCATTCCTAGAGCTGAACAAGCTTATTTCACACACTTCAGTGTTCGGTAGTGTAGATGTTACTTTTCTTACCAAAATAGATTAGAAAGGACATGAAGCCTGTAAATTGAACAACTTTTTGGATTGTACAAATAAGGAAAGTTTGAACTTGCTGTGATCTACACTCTTCATATAAAAGCAACACATTCCTAGAGGACATGAAGCTAGTAAATTGTACAACTTGTTAGATTGTACAAACGAGGAAAGTTTGAACTTGCTGTGATCTACACTCTTCGTAGAAAACCAACTCATCCCTAGAGCCAAACAAGCTTATTTCGCACAGCATAGTGTTCAGTAATGAAGATGTTTATTTTCTTACCGAACTACGTTAGAAAGGACATGAAGCTAGTAAATTGTACAACTTGTTAGATTGTACAAAGGAGGAAAGTTAGAATCTGCTGTAATCTACACTCCTCATAGAAAAGCAACTCATTCCTAGAGCCGAAAGAGCTTATTTCACACATTATAGTGTTCAGTAATGTAGATGTTACTTTTCATACCAAACTAGATTACAAAGGACACGAAGCTAGTAAATTGTACAACTTGTTAGATTGTACAAAAGGATGAAAGTTAGAACTTGCTGTGATCTACACTCTTGTAGAAAAGCAACTCATTTCAAGAACCAAACAAGCTTATTTCACACAGTACAGTGTTCAGTAATGAAGATGTTTCTTTTCTAACCGAACTCTATTATAGAGGACATGAAGCGAGTAAATTGTACAACTTCTTAGATGGTACAAGTGAGGAAAATTTGAACATGCTGTGATCTACACTCTTGGTAGAAAAGCAACTCATTCCAAGTGCCAAACAAGCTTATTTAGAACAGTACAGTGTTCGGTAATGAAGATGTTTCTTTTCTTACCAACTAGATTACAAAGGACACGAAGCTAGTAAATTGTACAATTGTGAGATTGTACAAATGAAGAAAGTTAGAACTTGCTGTGATCTACATTCTTCGTATAAAAGCAACACATTCCTAGAGGACATGAAGCTAGTAAACTGTACAACTTGTTACATTGTACAAACGAGGAAAGTTTGATCTGCTGTGATCTACACTCTTCATATAAAAGCAGCTCATCCCTAGAGCTGAACAAACTTATTTCGCACAGCACAGTGTTCGGAAATGAGGATGTTTATTTTCTCACTGAACTACGTAAGAAAGGACATGAAGCTAGTAAATTGTACAACTTGTTAGATTGTACAAAGGAGGAAAGTTAGAACTTGCTGTGATCTACATTCTTCGTAGAAAAGCAACTCATTCCTAGAGCTGACCTAGCTTATTTCACACAGTATAGTATTTGGCAATGAAGATGTTTCTTTTCTTAGCAAAAGACATTAGAAATGAAAAGAAGAGAGTAAATTGTACAACTTGTTAGATTGTACAAAGGAGGATAGTTTGAACTTGCTGTGATCTACACTCTTCGTAGAAAACCAACTCATTCCTACAGCTGAACAAGCTTATTTCCCAAAGCACAGTGTTCAGTAATGAAGATGTTTATTTTCTTACCGAAGTAGATTAGAAAGGACACGAAGCTAGTAACTTGTACAACTTGTGAGATTGTACAAAAGAGGAAAGTTAGAATCTGCTGTAATCTACACTCCTCATAGAAAAGCAACTCATTCCTAGAGCTGAACAAGCTTATTTCACACAGTATAGTGTTCAGTAATGTAGATGTTACTTTTCATACCAAACTAGATTACAAAGGACACAAAGCTAGTAAATTGTACAACTTGTTAGATTGTACAAAAGGATGAAAGTTAGAACTTGCTGTGATCTACACTCTTTGTAGAAAAGCAACTCATTTCAAGAACTGAACAAGCTTATTTCACACAGTACAGTGTTCAGTAATGAAGATGTTTCTTTTCTAACCGAACTGTATTATAGAGGACATGAAGCTAGTAAATTGAACAACTTCTTAGATGGTACAAGCGAAGAAAATTTGAACATGCTGTGATCTACACTCTTGGTAGAAAAGCAACTCATTCCAAGCGCCAAACAAGCTTATTTAGAACAATACAGTGTTCGGTAATGAAGATGTTTCTTTTCTTACCAACTAGATTACAAAGGACACGAAGCTAGTAAATTGTACAACTTGTTAGATTGTACAAACGAGGAAAGTTTGAACTTGCTGTGATCTACACTCTTTGTAGAAAAGCAACTCATTCCTAGAGCTGAACAAGCTTACTTCACACACTTCAGTGTTCGGTAGTGTAGATGTTACTTTTCTTACCAAAATAGATTAGAAAGGACATGAAGCCTGTAAATTGTACAACTTTTTGGATTGTACAAATAAGGAAAGTTTGAACTTGCTGTGATCTACACTCTTCGTATAAAAGCAACACATTCCTAGAGGACATGAAGCTAGTAAATTGTACAACTTGTTAGATTGTACAAAGGAGGAAAGTTAGAACTTGCTGTGATCTACATTTTTCGTCAAAAAGCAACTCATTCCTAGAGCAGACCAAGCTTATTTCGCACATTATATTGTTCAGTAATGAACAAGTTTCTTTTCTTACAGAACTAGATTAGAAAGGACACGAAGCTAGTAAATTGTACAACTTGTTTGATTGTACAGATGAGGAAAGTTTAACCTTGCTGTGATCTACACTCTTCATAGAAAAGCAACTCATTGCTAGAGCTGAACAAGCTTATTTCACACAGTATAGTGTTTGGAAATGAAAATGTTTCTTTTCTTACCGAACTATGATAGAAATGAAACGAAGCTAGTAAATTCTACAACTTGTTAGATTTTATAAACGACAAAAGTTTGAACTTGCAGGGCTGAACACTTTTCATGGAAAAGCCACTCATTCCTAGAGCTGACCTAACTTATTTCACACAGTACAGTATTTGGAAATGAAGATGTTCCTTTTCTTACCAAAAGACTTTAGAAATGAAAATAAGGTAGTAAATTGTAAAACTTGTTAGATTGTACAAACGAGGAAAGTTTGAAATTCCTGTGATCTACATTGTTCGTAGAAAACCAACTCATTCCTACAGCCGAACAAGCTTATTTCACACAGCACAGTGTTCAGTAATGAAGATGTTTATTTTCTTACCGAACTAGATTAGGAAGCACATGAAGCTAGTAAATTGTACAACTTGTTAGATTTTACAAAGGAGGTAAGTTAGAACTTGCTGTGATCTACACTCTTCATAGAAAAGCAACTCATTCCTAGAGCAGAACAAGTATATTTCACACAGTCCAGTATTTGGCAATGAAGATGTTTCTTTTCTTACCGAGATAAGTGAGAAATGAAATGAAGATAGTAAATTGTACAAGTTCTTAGATTTTACAAAGGAGGAATGTTTGAACTTGCTGTGATCTACGTTTTTCATAGAAAAGCAACTCATTCCTAGAACTGACCTAGCTTATTTCACACAGTACAGTGTTTGGCAATGAAGATGTTCCTTTTCTTACCGAAAGACATTAGAAATGAAAAGAAGGTAGTAAATTGTACACCTTGTTAGATTGTACAAACGAAGAAAGTTTGAACTTTCAGTGATCTACACTTTTCATAGAAAAGCAACTCATTCCTAGAGCTGACCTAGCTTATTTCACACAGTACAGTGTTTGGCAATGAAGGTGTTCCTTTTCTTACCAAACAACGTTAGAAATGAAATGAAGCTAATAAATTGTATAACTTTTTAGATTGTACAAAGGAGGAAAGGTAGAACTTGCTGTGATCTACATTCTTCATAGAAAAGCAACTCATTCCAAGAACCGAACAAGATTATTTAATGCAGTAAAGTGTTCGGTAATGAAGATGTTTATTTTCTTACCAAAATAGATTAGAAAGGACACGAAGCTAGTTAATTGTAGAACTTCTTAGATTGTACAAACGAGGAAAACTTGAACTTTGCTGTGATCTACACTCTTCCTAGCAAAGCAACTCATTCCAAGAGCCGAACAAGCTTATTTCGCACAGAACAGTGTTCAGTAATGAAGATGTTTGTTTTCTTACCAAACTAGATTAGAAAGGACATGAAGCTAGTAAATTGTAAAACTTGTTAGAATGTACAATTGAGGAAAATTTGAACTTGAAGTAATCTACACTCTTCATATAATAGCAACTCATTCCTAGAGCCGAACAAGCTTATTTTGCACAGTACAGTGTTCAGTAATGAATATGTTTCTTTTCTTACAGAACTAGATTAGAAAGGACATGAAACTAGTAAATTGTACAACTTGTTAGATTGTTCAAATGAGGAAATTTGGAAATTGCTGTGATCTACACTTTTCGTAAAAAAAAGCAACTCATTCCTAGAGCTGACCTAGCTTATTTCAGACAGTACAGTGTTTGGCAATGAAGATGTTCCTTTTCTTCTGAAAGACATTAGAAATGAAAAGAGGTCAGTAAATGGTACAACTTGTTAGATTGTACAAAGGAAGAATGTTTGAACGTGCTGTGATCTACATTCTTCATAGAAAAGCAACTCATTCCTAGAGCCGAACAAGCTTATTTCGCACAGTACAATGTTTGGTAATGAAGATGTTTATTTTCTTACCAAACTACATTAGAAATGAAATGAAGCTAGTAAATTGGACAACTTGTTCGGTTGTACAAACGAGAAAAGTTTGAACTTGCTGTGATGTACACTCTTCGTAGAAAAGCAACTCATTCCTAGACCTGAACAAGCTTATTTCACACAGTATAGTGTTCAGCAATGAAGATGTTTCTTTTATTACCGAACTACGTTAGAAAAGAAACGAGGGTAGGAAATTGTACAACTTGTTAGATTGTACGAACGGGGAATGTTTGAACATGCTGTGATCTCCACTCTTTGTAGAAAACCAACTCATTCCAAGAGCCAAACCAGCTTATTTAGCACAGCACAGTGTTCGCTAATGAAGATGTTTATTTTCTTACAGAACTACATTTAAAAGGACACAAAGCTAGTAATTTGTACAAGTTGTTATATAATACAAACGAGGAAAATTTGAACTTGCTGTGATCTACACTCTTCGTAGAAAAGCAACTCATTCTTAGAGGTGACCTAGCTTATTTCACACAGTACAGTGTTTGGCAATGAAGATGTTCCTTTTCTTACTGAACTACATTAGAAATGAAATGAAGTTAGTAAATTGTACATCTTGTTAGATTGTAGAAAGGACGAAAGTTTGAACTTGCTGTGATCTACACTTTTTCGTAGAAAAGCACCTCATTCCTAGCTGGAAAAAGCTGCACTGCATGCAGCCATATGGGAGACAGAAGTCATCAGCAGTGAAAACAGTGGACACTGCATATTCAAGTTTGGCCATACAGGCCCAATGCCTGAACAGGTGCAATAGTGGTATGTCTACTCTTGGGGTAACCAACTGCTCCATAATTGGAATGAAGGCCCTCTCTAAGAGAGGGAATACATACCTGGTACTGAAAAACCTAAGCAAAAGTCTATGGCAGTTGAGGTCATGAACCTTAGGGGTATAAAGCCTGCTCTTCCCTGACTAAATGTATATATTTTCCCAACAAGCTGCCCTGGGGGCACTACACTTAATGTTCATGTCCACATATTAATGCTACTCTCACTTCTGGTTAGAGAAGCTTCTCTATTCAGATGGTGATGACCACTGGGATGACCCAAAAGGCAACATAGTGCTGAGAAGAAGGGATAGAGGAGGGCCCAGCACTGAAACACCTCTCTCACACCCTCCAAGGCTCAGGGACCATTGCGGAAGAGGGGGCAGATAGAATGGAAGAGCCAAAGGAATGGTATGACTTCTTACAATACAACCCCCTAGTCAGAAATTGGCCTCAATGTCCATGACCTCGTGGTGCCCAGCAATACCTTCACAAGACTTTCAAAATAGAAGAAAAAAATGATAACATCAAATTAAAAGAAAGACTAATGGAGAGAGGAAGGGGATATGATGGAGATTGGTGTTCTAAAGTGGAATGGGGAGAGAGAGGGAAATATCATATAATTTTGCATGTTTGTATAGAAGGTGTCAATAAAAAAATTAATAATTAAAAAAAGAAAGTGAATACAAGGTGGTACATCTGGTTGACAGGAAAGAAAACTAAATCGTGTGAGGAGATAATGGGGATTTAATATTAAATATATTAAATTTGATGCACTTGTGAAAAAAGGAAGAAAAATAAAAGACATGTACACATAAAGAATTAGAAGACTTGAAAACAAATTACTCAACGTATGAAAAAGGCCCATTTACTGGTCATATCACATCAATGAGAGAAGTTGAGGTATAAAAACAAAAATAACTTGCTGAGTCAGGTGTGGTGGCACACACCTTTAATCTCTACACTTGGGAGGCAGAGGTAGGAGGATTGCCATGAGTTCGAAGCCACCCTGACACTACATAGTGAATTCCAGGTCAGCCTGTACTAGAGCAAGACCCTACTTGAAAAAAAAAAAAAAATAACTTTCTGGAGATCACACAGCTCTGGCAAAGCAGATTCTCAAGCGTGGGCAGTGCCATCGCAAAGCATATCATTTATCATTTGACTATAGCACTTCTTTGGGACCCCAGACAGGCTTAGGTAGTGTGATAGTTTGTTAAGTTATAAGGGTCATGCTGCTCTCTGAATGTCTCAAATGTTGGGGCTGTACTGGAGGGCTGTGGAGCCTTCAGGAGAAGGGACAAGAGGTCAGTCATTAGAGGACAGGCTTGAGGTCTTACAGCTTAGCTTCACTTCCTGTCCCCTCTCTGCTTGCTGACGGGACGTGATGTGATGTGACCAGGTGCTTCACAATTCTGCCAATCTGTTTCTGCACTATGCCAGACTACCCTCTTGGAACTATACACCAGAATTCACCCATCTTCCAAGACCACAGAATGGAGAAAATCTTTCCAAGTGATACATCTGACAGATTATTAATGTCTAGGATATGTAATTATCTCCACAAAGTTCACATCAAAAAGGCAAATTACCCAATTAAAAATGGGCTATGAAAAGAAATAAAAGGGACTAATATTTTAAAACATATTGGCTGCTGGGGAAATGGGGAGACATTTATTCAATGGTGCAGACAGTGGAAGGTTGCATGAATTCTATAAAATAAATGCCACCATGCTCGTGTAAGCAGCCCTCATTAAACTGCGTAACTCAAACATTCACACACACAGTCACACACAGTCGCAAAGACATCCATGTAGAAGAAGGACTACTAGGCGGGAAGGAATAACAGTTCAGTGGGACAAAGAAAAGAAGGTAATCGGAGATGATTATGGTCCAAATACATTATACACATGTATAAAAGTTGCCAATAAATAAAATTAAGCTAAAACATTATCACACAAAGTGTCTAGGATATTCATAATTTTTAAGGTGGCTAATGTTACCTATACAAGGCTATCATGGTAGGAGGGAAAAACATGAAGACATCAACATTGAAGAGAAACTAGTTAGAAAGAAGAGATTCAATGGAGGAGGATCGTGGTGGGGGAAGGGAGGGTGGTGGGAGAGGGTTATGATCATGGTATATTGTCTTCATTTATGGAAACTGTCAACAAAGGTACTTAAAATTTTTATGCAGTTATTTAAGAGAAAGAGAGGAGAGAGAGAGAGAACAAACAGGCACACCAGGGCCTCAGCCACTACAAACAAACTCCAGACACATGCACCACCTTGGGTATTTGGCTTACGTGGGTCGTGGAGAATCGACCTGGGTACTTAGGCTTCACAGGCAAGCATCTTAATTGCTAAGCCATTGATACAACCTCAATGAAAAGTTTTTAAAAGGGCTGGAGATTTCTCAGTGGTCAAAGATGCTTGCTTGTAATGCCTGATGACCTCGAGTTTCTGGCTTGCTCTGTTCATTCATTCATTCATTCTCTGTCTCACTCCCCCCAAATCAATACATGAATTATTTTTCAAGTTTAGAAAAAAAAGTAGTAAATATCCTTCCTATATACCAATATCCAATATGGGCTGTGGAGGTGGCTCAGAAGTGAAAGGTGTTTGCTTGCAAACCCTGCTGGCCCTAGTTTGATTCCCCAGTACCCATGTAAAGACAATAGCAAAAATACTGAGGATGAAACCAGGGAAACAATCTCATTCACAATTGCCACAAATAGATAGACGAGGTAGACAGAGATGAATGAATGGATGGACACACACACACACACACACACACACACACACACACACAAAAAAAAAAAAAAAAACCTTGAGAATGACCCTAACCACGGTTCCCGGTGTGTGGAGGTGTGGAGCATGCTTTTAATCCCAGCACTTGGGAGGCAGAAGTAAGAGGATCACTGTTTAATTCGAGGCCACCGTGGGACTACAGAGCAAATTCCAGGTCAGCCTGACCGAGAATGTGACCCTGCCTCGAAAACAACAACAAAAACCCTAAAGATGGAAGTGAAAATTTTAAAACACTTGAGAAAGAAACTGAAGAAGACATTAGAATATATAAGGATCAGAAGCAGGCAGGCAGGCAGGCATAGTGAGTAGTTCAGGCACCCTGTACATTGCTTGGCCTGAACTGCAAGCACACCCTTCCCTTATACAATGCACCTAGCAAGGTGGAACCCCACCTGCTCTGAGCTACAGCTACATGTATGCCTGGGACCAAATAACAGAACTGTTTTCTCCTCCCCTTGGAGCCATAGTTTCCGACAAGCACCCATTCAAATACATTCTAAGATAGCTTAGGAATCAGAACAGTAGGGGCCACTCAGCCTGAAGGGCTTTAGGGTACATGCATATTGTTGAGTCCATTTGTGAACTTTCAGGAAGAAAGCCCTATGTATTATTGTATGCCTGTGTACGAATAGGTATGAATATGATAAAAAATAAATGCATCATGTGAAGTCCCATGCACTGTAGAGAAAAGGAAAGCTGTCTATAAGTGAAACCAGAGCACCAAACTATTTCCCTAGCAAATGACCCATCCTCACCTAAGACTCCTGCAGAGCAATGGCCCTGACCATGTCCCTGGGCCTGTGAGCACTCTCCACTCCAGTGAGTGCCTGTTGCCCCTTGGGCAGTGTGCTAACCCTTCATCATCCCTTTGCTCCTCAGAAGTTTCTTGCTGCTAAACTACCTGTGTGCACCTTTCTTCAGTTCTTGGAGTAAGAGGCCAAGAACCTAGAAAGTTCCAGCGAACATCAGTAACAGACCTCCCATCCCATGCCCAGGGATTGGAAGCATCAATGTTTTGAAACCGGCTCTGACCAAAAGCAATCTACAAACTGGTTGTGATAGTGCACACCTTTAATCCCAGCACTCAGGAGGCAAAGCAGGAGGATAGCTGTGAGTTTGATGCCACCCAGAGACTACCAAGTGAATTCCAGGTCACCCTGAGCTGGAGTGAGACCATATCTTTAAAAAAAATGCAATCTACAGAGTCAATGCAATCCCCACCAAGACCCGACCACCATTGGTCACACAAAGAAAAAAAAAAAAAAACCTTAAAATTAATTTGGAAGCACAAACGACCTCAGATAGGACAAGCCATCTTAGAGAAAAAATAAAGGATATAAAATAACCAATAAAAATGTGATGATAGGGCTGAAGAGATGGCTTAGCTGTTAAGGCACTTGCCTGCAAAGCCTAAGGTCCCTCGTTTGATGCTATAGGACCAACATAAGCCAGATTCACAAGATGAGGCATTTGCCTGAAATTCCTTTACAGTGGCTGAAGGCCCTGGTGTGCCTGTTCTGTCTATCTGCCTCTTCCTCTCTCTCTCCCTATCAAACCAGTGAATAAAATATTTTGTAATGGGATGATGTTGCAGTCAGGTTCGCACTGCTGGTAGAAATCATCCGACCAAGAGCATCTTGTGGGGAAAAAAAGAGGTTTACTTTGGTTTACAGGTTCGAGGGGAAAGCTCCATGATGGCAGGGAAATGATGGCATGAACAGAGGGTGGACATCACTCCCAGGCAACATACAGTGGACCATAGCAACAGAAGGGTGTGTCAAACATGGCAAGGGGAAGCTAGCTCTAATACCCATAAGCCCACCACCAACAATACTCTAAGACCAGGAGGCTTTAATTTTCAATTGCCATCAGCTGGGAAGACTAGCATTCAGAACACTTAAATTTATGGGGGACACCTGAATCAAACCACCACATTCTGCTCATAGCACCCATAAACTTATAACCATACATGATGTAAAATGCAATGCTTCATGCAACTTTCAATGTCCCCATAGTTTTTATCAATCCTAATGATGTTCATACATCCCCATAATCCAAGGTCTTTTAACTGAGCCATAATACCAAAAAAAAAAAAAAAAAAATCCTCCCCCAAACCCATAATGACACAGAATGAACATTCACACTGCAAAGGATGGCATTGGGCAAAGCAAAGAAATTTTCAACCAATACAAGATTTAAAACAACCAGGGAAAACATCAAACTCTGTAGCTCCAAGTCCAACAACTCTATTCAATGACAAATCTCCAAGAGCGATAATTCTAACCAGCAACAAGTCTCTGGAGTTCCAATTCCGCCCCTCCAGCTAGGCTACTCACCATCCTGGAAAACTTCATCGGGGGCCAGCAGTCCTCCTTGGCAGCCATCTCCTGGTCCCGGCATCGCCACTGGGTCTCCACTACAACCCAAGGTCCATCCTCATGCCCCATGGGATCTCCATGCAGGCATCCAGCAAACCTGCTTCACACTGCCCATGGCCATTTCTAAATTATAAGATCGCATTGCAAACTCAATGACCCTCTCTTTCCTACATTTCTTATACACCATAATACCAGGTAGAGTGACAATTTGTTAATCCAGGGGGGAATAAAGCAGACTTTGAAAAACAGGACACTCCTTCAGCATTCAGGCCCCTTCAAAAGAGTACATTCTTCCTGTTGCCCCTGTGCAGGTCAGCTGGCTCAATCTCAAAAGTTATAATCTCTCAAAAAAATGCAGGTGAATGGGCAGCAGTTTAGGTCCAAAGATTTCATTTTTCTGTCATATCCCTCTGCTCACCTCAGTTCATTTCTATGCAGAGCAACCCTGCACAACTTCTCAGACACGGGCATAACAGCAAGCTTCTCATACCAACTGCTTGTCAAGACCAAGTAAAGCTCCTTCTCTCCCTCATAAGCCAAACCTCACAGTCCATAGTTCTTACTGCATTCAGGCCTTTCAACTCTGAGCAGAATAGTCCATCAAGGTATACGTACAGCACTTCAAGGTGTCTCTTAGGATAAGGTTTCAAATCATCTTGAAAATCAACTCCAAAAGGCAAAACCACACAGTCAGGTGTATGGCTGCAATTCCACTCCTTAGTAGCATTTTACTGTTGCAATCAGGTTTGCACTGCTTGTAAAAATCACCCAACCAAGAGCAGCTTGTGGGGGAAAAAAAGAGGTTTACTTTGGCTTATAGGCTCGAGGAGAAAGTTCCATTATGGCAGGGAAAATGATGGCATGAGCAGAGGGTGGATATCATCCCCTGGCCAACATAACATGGACCATAGCAACAGGAGAGTGTGCCAAACACTGGCAAGGGGAAGCTGGCTATAATACCCATAAGCCCGCCCCCAACAATACTCTACCTCCGGGAGGCTTTAATTTCCAATTGCCATCAGCTGGGGAGACTAGCATTCAGAACAGTTAAGTTTATGGGGGACACGTGAATCAAACCACCACAGATGATATATTCAATTTTAACATGAAAAAAAATCAAAAGACAATGAAATAATATTTTTTCTGAAATTGACAAAAATTGGCAAGATTGAAAACAGTGCTGGGCTTTCTGAGTCGCAGCACATTGTTGACTTTCGGAGTACAAGTCACACTAGAAGAGAGAGTAGATCAACTTGGATACAGAAGAAGGGCCAAGGCATCTTCACTGTCCAGCAATGAATTCATGACAGACAGGATCAAGCAGCCCTTACCTGGATGACAGGCAACTCCCCTGGAGCAGCCAGTCTGGGTGTTCTTCCAGAGACACAGGACAAGGACATTTGGTGGAGCAACCCTGGCTGAGTCCCACTCCCCCCAGCCAATGGCTGATGATGGCTGCACATCCAGTGGCATTTGACCAGGAGGAAACACCTGACCATGCCATAGCAACTCCCAGCCATGCAGGGGAGCAAGAAGAGTCCAGGACAAAACAAAACAAAGTGCATGACAGGGACTGAAGATCAACCAGAGGCTTCTATGAGGAACTGTAACAGGGTGCTAGGGGTGCAGGAAAGTCCTTGAACCCCAAACCCCACATTTGTTCCTAATTTTAATCAAAGACTTAAAAAAGACAGAGAAGGATAATGATTAAATTATTACATTTGCTGAAGGAAGTACGGAGCCAATGAAAAGCACTTACATGGCTAGAGACCCTATGTGGAATGCCTGGAAAAACCAGGGAAAGAAAGTTCAAGGAGCCCTGCCATGTGGGGAGCTGGAGGGGATAAAGAACCTATGTGGAGAGTAAGGGCTAGGTGGCCCAGCCAAGGGAAAAGCTCACCCAGAGCTGGAAGTTCCAAAGTGGTCAGAGAGCCTGTCCTCCCCTTGTAAAGGTATTTATAACCTTAGGGTGGTGGGCTGTCTTCTGGTTCAGGTTAACCAGGGACACAGGTGGGTGGTTAGGGCTAGGGGCTGTCTCAGGAAGAGGCAAATCCTGGCACCAAGTTCCAGGGGATGAACTTGACCAACCACAATGCTTAAATCTTATGAAGACCTCCCTCCCAGGAGGGGTCCTGGTTGCTTGTGGAGAAACAGGTCTAGGGAACTAGGCAAGAGATAAGAAGTCAGATCATCCTGGATTTCTGGCAAGCACAGACTTTCCTGTGCTTTTTTGAAACCTTCAGGGGTCCAGTCACCCTAACTGTATCTCCCTCTCAGAATGAGAGGGACCTTTGAATGAGAGCCTTGGCTGTCTCCTGATGCCCGACTTCAGACACCCCACCACATAAAGCTCAGCAGAGGCTGCCATGGATCAACATCCAGAGAAGAGGACCCCATCCAGTGGAAACTGGGGCAGGGTAAGCTCAATGGGCCTGAAAGGACCTGGGCATGGGAAGCCTGAGCTAGTCTGTCCCACCCAGAAAAGTCAGTCACCCTCCCCCAGCACTGCGTGGGAGTGAGTACAGTGCCAGCAGCAGCACACTAAAACAGGTGCTCAGGTGAATAAGGCTTCTGCATCCTCATCCAAGACTTCACATCACAGAATGCCACAGCTGCACACTCTCCTTGACATGCAGATCTGAGCTTCAAATTTCTAGATGAGCAGCTGAAAGTCAGAGTGTCGATAGAGAACAAGACGCTAGAATGAGGCAGTGGCAGCTACTGTTAGAGAACCCTGGAACACATGGGACCTGAATGTAGTAGAGGAATCACAGGAGGGCAGGGTTTAAGCAGGGGTGGGGGATGAGGGAGGGATGGAATGGTGGGAGGATGAATCAAAACCAAGGATATGGGCTGGAGAGATGGCTTAGCAGTAAAGGCGCCTGCCTCCTAAGCCTAAGAATGCTGGTTCCAATCTCCAGTGATTCCAATCTCCAGGTCCCACGTTTGGCTAGATGCAAAATGATGCAAGGGCACAGTGACACGCATCTGGATTTCGTTCACAGCAGCTGAGAGGCTGCTGTCATGCCCATCTCTATCTGTCTTCCTCTCCCTCTCAAAAAAAAAAAAAAAAAAAAAAAAAAAAAAAAAAAAAAGCTATGGATATGTGAATAAGCCAAATGGATACCTACTATTGGTAAACCAATTAAGATATCCTTGTTTGAAGAAGTGTTTCAGGGGCTGGAGAGATGGCTCAGCTCTTAAGACACTTGCCTTCAAAGACATTAAAGACCTGGATTTGATTCCCCAGAATCCACATAAAACCAGATAAACAAAGTGGCATATGCATCTGGAGTCCATTTGCAGCAGCTACAGGTCCTGGTATGCCATTCTTGCTCTGTCTCTCTTCTCCCACTGCTTGCAAAAAAATAAATTTTTAAAAAATTAATTTTAGGCCAGGCGTGGTGGTGCACGCCTTTAATCCCAATACTCGGGAGGCAAAGGTAGGAGGATCATTATGAGTTCAAGGCCACCCTTAGGCTACATAGTGAATTCCAGGTCAGCCTGGGCTAAAGTGAGACCCTATCTTGAAAAACCAAAAAAAAAAAAAAAAAAAAAAAAAAAAAAAAAAAAAAATTAATTTAAGGCTGGAGAGGGCATAGCAGTTAAAGCGCTTGCCTGCAAAGCCACAGGACCCAGGATAGACTCCCCAGTACCCAGGTAAGCCAGATGCACAAGGGGGTGCACACATCTGGAGTTCGCCTGCAGGGCCTGGATGTCCTAGTGCACCCATCTTTTCTCTCTCTCCCTCTCTCTCCCTGCCTCTTTCTGTATCTTTCTATATCTCTCTCAATTAAATAAAAATATTTTTAATTAATTATTTTTTATTTGCAAGCAGAGAGAGAGAGAGAGAGAGAGAGGAGAGATAGCAGCAAGGCAGACAGAGAGAGAATGGGCACACCAGGGCCTCTAACTATTGCAAACGAACTCCAGATGCATGTGCCCCTTTTGCAGCTGGTTTACATGCATCCTGGAGAATTGAACCAGGATCCCTTGGCTTCACAGGCAAAATTCCTTATACCATCTCCCCAGCCCCCAAATAAATGAAAATATAATATTTCTTAAATTTTAAATTTTTAAGCCAGGTGTGGTGGCACACACCTTTAATCTCAGCCCTTGGGAGGCAGAGGTAGGAGGATCACTGTGAGTTCAAGGCCACCCTGAGACTACATAGTTAATTCCAGGTCAGCCCGGGCAGGAGTAAGACCCTACTTTGAAAAACAAAAAAAAAAAAAATGAATGTGTCTCAGCAAGCTGTAGAGATGGCTCAATGGTTAAAAGTGTTTCCCAGCAAATCCTTGTAGTCCAGGTTCCATTCCCCAGCACCCACGTAAAGCTAGATGCACAAAGTGCACATGTTTGGAGTGACAGGAGGTGCTGGTGTGCCTGGTCCCCATCCCCTTTTTTTAATGTGCTTGCAAATAAATAACATTTTATTAATAAAGTGGACAATGATACAATGAGACACCCACCATCAACTCTGGCCTACACACACACGTGCACTCCACACACTTGTGCCCACATACACAAACATTCATACACACATGAAAGTATATGACATTTACACACACACAAAAAGCTTCCTACATCAACAAGGTGAAAGAGAGGAGTGAAACAAAAGCACTCCTTTCCAGAAGCACATTTAAAATGGGGCTGAGGTTTGACAGACCCATATGGTGAAAATTTTCAATGTACAAACTTCATGTCTCTAACATAAATATTTATATATGCAAAAAACACTTTATTAAAAGACTATGGTTGTTAAAAAGGTACCCTACACACTATAATTACAACACTATAATCGTACACATTGTCAAAGGCATGACACAGCCTCATATGGAGAAGAGAGTCGTGGTTGATAATCTCAGCTGTCAACTGCACAGGAATTAGAATGACCACAGAAAGCACTCGCTGCATAAGTGGGTGAGGAATTTGCTAAAGAAAGTGAAATGAGGTGGGAAGACCCAGTCTACCTATGGGAGGTGCATTCCATGGGGGGCTCATGCTGTATAACATAGAAAATGGGTGAGATGAGCTCTAGCATGCATCTCTGATTCCTGGCTGCAGATGCAACACAACCACCTCAAGCTCCTGCCACCAAGCCTTCCTGGCCATCATTGATGGCACCCTCAAACTGTTAGTTAAAATTAGCCCTTCCTCCTTCCCTCCCTCCCTTCCTAGTTGCTTTCATCACATATTCTATCACAATAACAAAAGAAATAATGGATCATCAAATTTTGTGGGTCACTGAAAATTGCATCAAGAGTACTATGGTTTTGATGAGGTCTGTGTAGTCCCTAAGAATCCATTGTGACTAAAGCCTTTGCCTCAAGGTGGGAAGTGGCAGACCCTGAAGATGGGGCCTAATAATAGATTCTTGGGCCCTTTCAAGACACTGTGAGAGCCTGCCTGTCTTCTCTTTCTTTCTGTTTTGGGTCTGGATATTATTGATCTACTTCTATACATGATCCTGTGGCACCATTTTCTACCCTAACCCACGCTGAGTCCATGCAGGCAACATGTCTTTAAATTCCTAAAAGTAGGAGCTGCTTCTAATTCTAAGTGAGCATTTTGTAAAGGAAAGTGAAGCTGACTGGGTTAACACAGGGCACCTGTCCCTTATTCCCCATTCCAAACCTGAAGGCAGTACACATTTGTCTTCTTCTAGATGAGGGACAGCATGTTTTCAACTACAAATCACATTACCTTTGTGGCAAGCTCTAGTCCAACTTTGTCAGCCTCAGCCTCCAGTGTTCTACTGTATGCTCTGTCAAACATGTATACTAAGAAGGAAAGGATAAGGTGGTTTCGTTCATGGCAAAAAGAATAACAAAATATGTTTTAAAATAATTGCATGGAGAATGTAGGATAAAATTTCTATCTTTTTGTTGTTTGGTTTTTGATGTAAGGTCTTTTTCCAGGCTATGCTGACGTGGAATTCACTATGTAGTCCCAGGCTGGCCTTGAAATCATGGTGATCCTCCTACCTCTGCCTTCTGAGTGCTGGAATTAAAGGTGTGTGCCATGACACCCAGCTAAAATTTCCAATTTTAAAATATTTTTATTTATTTATTGAAGAGCATGAAGGGGAGAGGAGAAGAAAAGAGAGGAGAGGTGCACCAGGGCATCTTACCATTGCAAACAAAGTCCAAACACATGTGCCACTGTGTGCATCTGGCTTTACAGGGTGCTGGGGAATCACACCCAGGCCTGCAGGCTTTGAAAACAAGTGCTTTAAACTGCCAAGCCAACTCCCAGGCACCAGAATACAATTTCTACACTAGATAACTCATATTTACAGACCATCATGTTATAAAATATAAAAAATAAGGGGATGGAGACATTGCTTAGTAGTTGAGGTGCATGCCTATGAAGCCTAAGGACCCTGGTTAAATTCCCCAGAACCCATGTAAGCCAGATGCACAAGGTAGTGCATGCATTTGCATTTGTTTGTAGTGGCTAGAGGCCCTGATGTGCCCATTCTCGGTCTTATTCTATCTGCCTCTGTGTGTGTGTGTGTGTGTGTGTCTGTCTGTCTGTCTGTCTCTCTCTCTCTCTCTCTGTCTAGTAACTATTTTCTAACATAGGCTCTATCTTTTCATTATAGTTTAATACTTTGTAAAACTGAAAAAAATAGAAAAAGTCCTCCAAACAAATTCTGGCAAGTCTGTAGTATTGTTAGCTTACTTCTTTCTTCCCAATTACAATCTCTAGTACTGAACAGAGTATTTCCTAAGACAGCTCACTAGTTCAGCTGCTTACAAGGCCAAGAAACATGGAGATCCTGCAGTTTTAACTGAAAATTGAAAACAATACAGGTAAACGATAGTCAATGACAGAACTAGACAATTTATTTAAGTAAGAAAATTAACTGCCGAGCAGAACGTTCATTCTTTGATAAATTTTCTTAATTTCCTTTGCCTTTCCTAAGTATTCAGTAGTTGGAAAAATAATTTTTTCTTCTGACTTCAAATTAAAAAAAAAAAACAAGAAATATCATACCTTTAACTTTCCTAATTGTTTGTATTTATAAGAATGCTCCCAAGTTAAATTATAATTTTCAATAAATTCTAAATGAATAGGCAAGACTTTTGAGTGAAGCACTATTAATCAACCAAGCCATTTTTCAAACATGTTTGTGACGGCTAGAAATAATGCAATTAACCAAACCTCCAACATGAGAGGGTTATATAGGACTTCCTTACGTCTCAGTTACATGTTTTACACTGATGAGCTACATCACATAGTGCCTTCGTCTTCACTCTCATTAGGAACTCTACCCAGTGGAGGGTACTAGTACTCTGCTCAAAACTGCCTTAGAAAGATGACAGAGAACCCATGCAAAATGAAGCTGGGAACAGAAAAAACCCCTACATCTGGAAGGAAGACAAAATGAACCAGTACTAAAATCAGTAGCTCATACTAATTTCAGACGCAGTACTGTGCCACATACCTTAACTCAAGGTTCTCAACCATGTGTGATTTTTGTTCCTTGGGGATATTCCTAAATGTCTATCTTTTTATTTTTATTTTTGAGATAGAATCACAGCGTTTCCCCAGTGGTCTCACACTCATGGGCTTTGGCGCTCCCCCTGCCTTAGACTCTCAAGGACACGAGAACACAGCAGTGTGCCATCCACTGCCTCTGGGAGGCAGTTTTGAATGTCATTGCTGTGGGGACACAGAGACACTGGAATCTACTGGGCAGAGACCTGACATGCCACAAAACATCAGCAATACACAGAACAATTCCACACCGCTAGCTATGATGCACAACAAATATCAATAGCTCTGAGTCAATCATCTCTTCCTGTGTCATTCTACAGTCCCAGCAAATGAATGACTGACCAAAGAAGGTAAGGAATCCCACTCCATGATGACTTTAATACCAACCTTCCCTTCTGGTCTCCAAACACAATGAGGGGGGCTCTGCAGAGGGAAAGTCTCCGTGCCAAGAAAATCTCTGCAGGACCTCAGCTCAGGGGAAAGGGATTCACTGAAGACAATCTATTTCATTTGCAAGTTAATTATTAAACTGAAGAATTACAGGGACAAGGCAAGATTCACCAAGTATTTTAAGAATACTACCACTACAAGGTTCCTGTGTTATAGCCAAGCCTTCTGATCCCATTGCAACCAAAAGCATCTATGCATTAATGGGAAACTACAGAAATTCCTTTGACAGCCCAGCAAATTAGTGATATTTCCAATACATACATGGTTCTACGACCTGAACACTGTATTTCCTTCTTAGATTTGAGGACCTTTGTTTCACAATAAATGAAGCCATTTAAATACCAACACTGTAAATGAACCCCTCAATATCCAAAACAATTTTTCTCATAGAATTTGCACGACAGACTTGAACAGAACCCAGATGGTACCTAGATGAGTGCTCCAACACATCGTTATACAAGTATCAGGCTGCTCCTTAATAACCAACCCCCCAGGCGAGAAGGAAATATGTGATGAATGATATAAAATAAAATAATCACAGTTAGATGGGCGTGGTGGCACACGCCTTTAATCCCAGTACTCTGGAGGCAGAATTAGGAGGATCACAGTGAGTTCGAGGCCACCATGAGACTACATAGTGAATTCCAGGTCATGCTGGGCTAGAGTGAGAACCTACCTTGAAAAACCAAAACAAAAGGGGAAAATGAACTAAAATAATAGACCCATGTTTCATGATAAAATGTGTAAGCATTTCTAATACATGTCGGTTTTCAAAGATGACATAATATCTTCACCACAGATCATTATAAATACAAATTATTTTACACTTACCTCCTGTAACTTGGACTGTATCGACTGGCCCACAATTGCCAAAATATCTCGTGGATAAATGGCCCAAATCATTGTGAGAAAAATCATACCAAGGAAACCCAGCAAATGAGCCAAGCTGGTTTTTCTGCCTGACAATAATAAAGATAGTGAAAATTATATTTAACAAACTAAGACACTGAAAATGTATATTTTCTAGTTATTGTGCAAATCACAGTAAATAATTACATGTGTTCAACTGGCCTTCACCAACCTAGTTCCAAAGTGCTGTCTTTAGAGGACTTGTCTTACACAGGCTCTTGTCCTTCTCTTTGCTTGCATACCTACTAGTCTTGTGTGCCTATAACTCACATTTTATGACTGACTTTCAATCAAAGGAGAATGACAGGTCCCTTAACCTACAGTTTCCTTTATCTGCTAAGCACAAAAACTACAAAATGGCTGCAACTATCCCCATTGATAGATAATGAATCTGTAATGAAGATTTTAAAAACTTCCCAGGCCAGGTGTGGTGGTGCACACATTTAATCCCAGTAATTGGGAGGCTGAGATAGGATGATCACTGTGAGTTAAGGCTAGCCTGAGACTGATTCCAGGTCAGTCTGGGATAGAGCAAAACACTACCTTGAAAAAACAAACAACAACCAAAAAAATACCTTTGGAAATTCACATAGCTATTAGTACACAAACAAAACTCAAGCCCAGGCTTTTTAACAAGTAATGTGTTTATGATCAGACCATCTTTCCAGAGAAAGATCAAGCATATTATGACAATCAAACCCATTCAAACAAGAACAATTCAAAAAACGATTAAAAGTTTATTTTAAATGAATTTTTGAGGTGCCTCATTAGTGCAGCAGGCAGCACATCAGTCACAGAAATAATTCTCCGACATGAAAGCATAACTCAGGTATGAAAGTTTATACCTATATATGTTTTGTACTTCTCACTGAAGAACTGGACCCCATGAATTTTCAAATTTAATTGGAGGAGCAACCAAAACAAGGATTTATATAAAATATTTGTTTCACATAGTAATGTTAATGTAAGCTCAATGATCTGAAGGTTCACTATTTGCTATTAAAACTCACTGGGGAAGGTCAGTGTAAGGCTGACAATGACCATACGCCAGTCATTACCAGGGGTGCAAAATGGCTGAAGACTGGGCTGGAGAGATGGTTTAGCGGTTAAGGCGCCTGCTCGCTAAGCCTAAGAAAATCAGTTCCAATCTCCAGGTCCCACGTTTAGCCAGATGCAAAGTGATGCAAGGGTGCAATGCACATTTGCCCACAAGGGGGAATCACACATCTGGAGTTCGTTCCCATGACTGAGAGACTGCTGTTGCTCCCATTCTCTGTCTTCCTCTCACACTCTCTCTTTCTTTCTCTGTGTCTCTCCAAAAAAAAAAAAAAAAAAAAAAGACTGAAGATTAAAAGCACAGGCATTTATAATTATAATTATTATAATTATAATTATAATCTGTTCACACAAAACGAGCTTAATTTCAATATAAGAAATATCAATGGGGCCTGAGTAAATGGCTTAGTGGATAAGGCAGTTGCCTGTGAAGCCAAAGGACCCCGGTTCAATTCCCCAGGACCTGCATAAGCCAGATGCACAAATGGGTGCATGCATCTGGAGTTTGTTTGCAGTGGCTAGAGGACCTGGCATGGCCATTCTCTCTTTTTATCTGCCTGTCTTACTCTCTCTCTCTCTCTCTCTCTCTCTCTCTCTCTCTCTCTCTTTCTGTCTCTCAAATAAAAAATAATAATAAAAAGAAAATTTTGAAAAAAGAAGTATCAATGGTTAAAAAAATGAAATTATTTTAACATGAATGACATTACATCATTACAGAAGAGAATGACCTTGCTATTAGTTGTTAAATATGATTGCTATTATTTTAGAGAACTAGAAAGTTTTTAAAATTCTGTATTTGTACAGCAAAGGAAACAACATGAAAGACTAAACTTAGCTGGGCATGGTGGCATACACCTTTAATCCCAGCACTTGGGAGGCAGAGGTAGGAGGATAACCATGAGTTCGAGGCCACCCTGCGATACACAGTGAATTCTATGTGAGCCTGGGCTTGAGTGAGACCCTAACATGGAAAAAAAAAAAAAAAAAAAGACTATACTAGACTCCATCAAAACCAAGACTTCCAAGGGAGAAAATACTGTTGCTATTAACCTGTCAAAGAAGTATTTGTAACTGCCATCTACCAGGCTACTACTTGCACTTTGTCCTCATCTCCTTGCTGTTGTGACTGTAGAGGATGCATAATGTGACTCTGAGGACTGAGCTGGGCTCCTATGTGCCCACCTGCCTGCCTGCCCAAGACCTTTCTGATGCAGTTAGAACACCATTGCTCCACAGAGCAGATTGCATACAATGACATGTTCCCATTGCTTAGATTTGTTCTTGCATGCATTTGAAAATACTTTTGTAACTTTTTCTTGTGAAAATTATTTTTCTAATCTGCCTGTGACTGAGAAGAAATCAGAGGTACAATATTTGTGCTTGAGAATGACACCACTCTTACCAGCTCAGTTCATCATTCATCTAGGCAGAGAGAGAAGTCAGATGACGTGGAGAGGGGTTGGAAACAAAATTTCCATTTGAAGTCATTATTATTTGCATTTCTGACTTAGCATTTTGCAATTTACCTTCTCGTTTTCAGTGAAAGAAAACCTACTTCTGACTAATTATGTGAAAAAAAGGTACTTATCGGCTGGAGAGATGGCTTAGCGGATAAGGCGCCTGCCTGCTAAGCCTAACAATGCTGGTTCCAATGTCCAGTGGTTCCAATCTCCAGGTCCCACGTTTAGCCAGATGCAAAGTGACGCAAGGGCGCAATGCCACACTCGCCCAGAAGAGGGCGCACACATCTGGATTTCATTCACAGAAGCTGAGAGACTGCTGGCGCTCCCGTTTCTGTCTCCCTCTCCCTCTCTGTCTCTCTCTGAAAAAATAAATTTAAAAAAATAATAATTTTTTTAAATATATATTTTTTATTTATATTATTCTGATTTTACATTCGTAGTATTGGTTCCATTGTCCTCCTCCCCGTCCTCCCACTTTCAAGGGACCCTCATCAATGGGGACTGTGGGTCATGCATTGTGAGTTTACTCAAGAGTTCTGGTGGATAGGCCCCAGTCTCTGTGCATAATGCCCCAACTTGTGACTCTGACAATCTTTCCACCCCCTCTTCCGCGAGTTTCCCTGAGCCACATTGGGGTCATTTTAGTTCTGCTTCCTTGATGAGGTTTTGGAGTCTCTGTGTCTCTGGATATCTGGCTTAGTTGGAGTTGGAGGATGTTCTCTGTGTTTATCTCCTTCAGCCATTTTCTGGTGTTGTGATCGCCTTGAGCGCTGTATTCTTGCCCTTCCCCTGTGTTGTTCTATGGTTTCAGCTGGTGAGGTGTGGTTAGCTGATCCTCCCTTCAGGTTCATTGTCCGCTGAAAAAAAAATAAGCAAATTCTCCAACGGATAGAGAAGTTAGTACTAGATAGAAGGGATAACCATATATGTTTTGGAGGGAATTTTATATGCATTGGCTCTCTTCTAGCCCACATTTAGTGGCATCTGGATCTTGGAGACTGAGCTCATTTTTTGTACATGGCTTTGACTTATTTCCCAGTTCCAGCAATGAGTTCCATTCCACTGAGTGGATTTATTAGCCAAATCAAGAGCAGTTGGTTACCCACCATGGCTGTTTGCCACTACTGCACTTGTATGAGCATTACGTAAGCTTGTTTCCTGCTGGGTGTCTTAGACTCCACGTTGTTTGGACCAATGTCAGACATTTTCCTACAGTTGCTCATGTAGCACCCTCTGGTACTAGACTAGCTAACTATCTGGGACTGACCTTCTTCCAGATTCTGGCCAGGTCTCTCTGGGTTTGGTCTCACACATGTGTGCTGTCTTCGACAGTAGGGTCTTACCATTAACCTTCGGTGGGTCACCAAGTACTCTGACCGAAGTCTGTCTTTTTTGGGAAACCTTGTAGGTATTTCAGATCAACAGCTCATTGTGGAAGTTAACCCCCTGCTGGCACTGGGAGTATAGGTCTGCACCTAGGAAGGTGAGGGAGGAAAAAGATAGATAATGTAAAAGAGAAAGTGAGTATAGAGAGGAGAGGGAGAGGGGGAGAGAGAGAAGAGAAGAGAAGAGAAGAGAAGAGAAGAGAGAGAAGAGAAGAGAAGAGAAAGAGAAGCAGGACAAGATTAAAGTTGGCCTTCATCATGTTCTCTCCAGGTTCCTGTGGTTCGAGTATTCCCTCTGTAGGCCTGCTGAAGGATCACTGTTTTAGGCTGTTGTTCAGAGTAAAGGGTTTTGTAGTATTTTTTTCCTTTTGGGTCCCAATTTGTATCCCCCCTTGTCCTCCCTCCCACCCTCCCATTCCTTCCCACCTTTACCCTCCCTCCATCCCACCCTCCTTTTTGTCTCGTCCTAAGAGTGTTTATTAGGTTTGGCCACATGTCATGTTGAATCCGGTTAGGGGTGACAAATAAATGAGACCATGCAACGATTATCTTTTTGTGCTTGGGTGAGCTCACTGAGGATGATCTGTTCCATGTTTGACCATTTTTTTTCAAATTTCCTTATTTCATCTTTCCTTACTGCTAAGTAGAATTCCATAGTATAGATATACCACATCGTTGTTATCCATTCATCTAGTGATGGACACCTGGGTTTATTCCAGCTCTCTGCTATTATGAATTGAGCAGCTATAAACATGGTTGAGCAAATGTCTCTGGTCTTAGGCTTGGGCCTTTAGGGTAAATGCCCAATAAGGGAATAACTGGATCCATTGGTAGGTCTACGGTCATCCTTTTCAATAGTCTCCATATAGCTGTCCATAGTGATTGAACCATTTTACATTCCCACCAACAGTGAAGACTTGTTCCTGTTTCTCCGCAGCCTCGCCAACATTTGTTTTCATTGTTTTTTTTTTAATGTTAGCCATCCTTACTGGGGTAAGGTGGAATCTCATAGTTGTTTTAATTTGCATTTCCCTGATGATTAGGGATGTTGAACATTTTCTTAATGTGTGTTTGCTATTTGTATTTCTTCCTCTGAGAACTCCCTGTGCAGTTCTCTGCCCCACTTTGTG
This sequence comes from Orientallactaga sibirica, assembly GCA_036365145.1. Lineage (NCBI taxonomy): Eukaryota > Metazoa > Chordata > Mammalia > Rodentia > Dipodidae > Orientallactaga > Orientallactaga sibirica. The sequence goes on from JAEOAD010000466.1 coordinate 263,939, forward strand.
AGTGGGTTGTTTGGTGATTTATTGTTTAGTTTTTGGAGTTCTTTGTAGATTCTAGAAATTAGGCCTTTGTCAGTTGTATAGCTGGTGAAAATTTTCTCCCATTCTGTGGGTATTCTGCTGGCTTTGGTTATAATATTTTTGTCAGTGAAAAATTTTTTTAAAAGGTACTTATATGTTTCACAAACAGCTTAATTAAAACAGCTGCGGAAAAGGCTCAGCAGTTAAGGTGCTCACCTGCCAAGCCTAATGACCCAAACTCAATTCCCCAGTACCCACATAAAGCCAGATGCACAAGGTTGCACATGCATATGGAGTTCATTTGCAAAGGACCATTCTCTCACTCTCTCTATCTCTGTCTCTTTCCCTCTCTCCCCCCTCTCTCTGAAATAAGTAAAAAATTTTTTGAATGAGTACTACAAACACATGCTTTATGCTACTAAAGAGCCACATGGCCTCTTTGCCACATTAGTGGTGTTATTTAGAACCTTCAGAACCATGAGCTTCCTCCCATAGGAAATGGAACAAACACACACACTTTATGAGTTATGAGTTAAGAATGAGAAGGTGGAAACCCAGGCGAAGCACCATAGCCTGGGGCACAGCAAGGTGTCACTACTGCTCTGCATCAGTTATCTATGACACAGCAACCTGGATAATTCCTGAGAAGTTCCAAGCTCTCCTCTGAGGGTGAATAAGAATGGATGAAAACTGGCTTACCCACTTAAATAGTAGTGTCACTTCCCAAGATGCATTTTCTATCCTGCATAAATACTACTGTCACTTCCCAAGATGAATTTTCTGACTACACTGAAAATATGTTAATAATTACAAGAAGGGTAATTCTGAAATAATTACAGTGTGGGAATAATTGCTTTTCAGCAAAAGAAGCAGGTGATACAAACAGTATTTATGAGAAAATCTAATTACTGAGTATCATGTAGTAAAAACCCTAGTCTCAAAATGAGCTAAGGCTTCTGGTCCAGATGGTGTCTGTGTAAGCATGCCTCACCTGGTACAGATGCAAAGGCAAATCCTTTAGAAACCTTTAGTAGGCTTTGGGGCACACAGGGATTTGGGAGGGCACTGAGAAAGGAAAACTCCAATTCCCGTGCACCAGGGGGACCTCCAGCCCTCAAAAAATCAACTACACCAGAAGCACTCGCCACTGCAACCCAGCCCCTACCCTCATCCCC